>JAFEMH010002399.1:0-346044 GCA_022495995.1 Adenophora triphylla var. japonica
GGTAAATTGTTATAGTCCTCAAGAAAAACACTTATAATATTTTTTTTGGTATACTCCTCCCTCCCGTAAGAAGATACACAAATAATATCGCTAAAAGATGCAAAATAATAAACTGGATTTTCTTTCATGAACAAAGTCATTCAAAATCATAAAACAAGCTTTTAATCAAATCAAGTCAAATCAAGAAAAGAAAAGAGATATTGCACACCGTCTCGACCCTAACCCTCACTTTAATGACAATATCCATAAATCATCATTGCTTCCATTCTATTATGTTTGAATTCTCTAATAAAAAAAAAAAGTCAACAATGCGCGATAGATCAGTTTGGCTGCCAGAAACAATCTCAATAACGATAATTAAACCGCAAGATCAGACACGAGTTGTTAATTGTACAGGAAACCATTTCAACTTCAAATTGCTATTCAAAGAAATGCTCATGAAAAAAAAAACTCAGAAGGTAAGTGTATCTCGACACGAGAAAGTCAATGCTCTTCCAATTTTGTTCTTCAAAAGTGACACACTCATAGTTTTTTATCGGGGTCTACGCCCCTTCCACTCGTAAAGTACTCCTCAAAATGAGTCCCACACCACTTTAGCCCGATCTACTAATTCATATACGCATCCGAGCGCAAAGTAGCACACAGCTTGGTAAGGGCTGAGATAGCACTCCTTATCTCCTTTTCTATCGATCCGTCCGTCTTTCTCCTTCCGCCTATTTCTCCTAACCACTTTTGTGACTCCGCATAGTGATTTAAGCTCATCAACAAGGCTCCAATCCTAAGAATCAAAGCACAGATTTATCTTAATTGGTCTATGCCCCCTTCATATATAGCCAACAAAAATCACAATTTACGTAATTAAAAAAAAATGTTTAAATTGATTACATTTGATTGGAATGCTTTTTTCTTTATATTAGGTATAAGAATTGAATTTCAAAATGTTTCACTGGATTACCATAAAAGATCGCCTTTCGCTTAAGTTTGTGCTTTAATCTCAGATGCCATGGTATTTCAACGACTTACAACACAGTAGTGGCTACAAGCCGTATGATTGCTGCCAAATCAATTGACAAGAAAACTAAACAATCCAAATAAGTTAATGTCCGCATACATTACGTCACGGAGCCGATTGGACACACACGTAAAATCAACCTAAATGATATTGGCTGATCAGAGGTAATAGATCTCATATATTTATTTCCACATGTTATTAATATTTTATTATTAATTAATTAATTAATTAATGATATTTAATATTTTATACAACATTCAAAATTCAGTAAGCAAACGATCCTCAGCGAATTACCTTCCCATTTCTACAAATAAGTTTCAAGAAGGGAAAATGCTAAAGATTTCAAAGTTTCGTGTCGAAGAAAACCGCGTTCAACCATTGTGGGTAAAGAAAGAGAGAAGACTAAATCACAAATGGAAACCGTGTGTATGAGTTTGGCGACTGACACGTGTCTGTGGTTTACACAGGTCCGTCTAAATTCCGTATGGGGTCAGCTGGTGTTCACGCCAAAATGACATCGAGTTTGAATTTGGATTTTGTAGTCAGGTGAGAACCATATAACCTAGAGATATATTTTTATTTTTTCGATCTTATATAGATTTAGATCTTTATACATGTAAAACAAAAGCTGCTTCTGACTATGATATTTACTTACATTTGTTATTTAATATTTGCTAGATGTGGATTGGAGAGGTGATTTTATCTCTTAGAGATTTTTTCTGAAGCCTGTGCGCAGGTTTAATGCTAGAAAAAGTTAGATGTTCAAATGATTGGATAAATGAGTATGTTTCTACAAAAAATTTGAGCTTCCTAGTTGTTAAGGTTAATTAATATATTTTTGTGACTAATTAAGATATATTCTATAATTACTTTGGGTCTACTTCATTTTGACAATGGAAATGAGTTGATCTGCCGTCTAAGGCATATTCCCATTTGGGAGATACAAGTTAAAGTCGTATATTCACAGTCAGGTCAAAACGAAGAAGGCCCAAAGGATTTTGGTTTTGCAACAAATGTAATGCTATTTCATACATATCAAGGTATCTTTTACGATATATTTAGTTAAACCGCAATTACGCTTCGATTTAAGGCATATTATCATGTGTGAGAGGAGAATTTTACAATATTTATACAGGGAAAACCACAGTTAGTACTTGCGAGAAGCATGCTTCAATAATGCATATTAATGCATCGTTCCCTCGAAGTAGAGATTATCTTAGCATGTAAATGAACACTAGTCCTTTATAAGAATCCAAGAATTTGCTATACAAATTTGTATTAGCGCAATATCTTTACATATATCACTTTTACAAAGAAAACCCGATCTTCACCTGCTAGTCGTTCTTCGACTATTACCACACTAACATGGGTGGCAAATGCCTGATCAACAGTGATTCCAGGCAGGGTTAGAAAAAAAAAAGAACTCAAGACGATTAAAGATTTACTCATATGTACTTAGGTATATTATAAATATAATACATTTTGTTTTATAAAGGTTATACTCATTTAAATATTCTTGAATCTGTAACATTAATCTTTTTTACTGATAATCATTTTTATGAGGTTGGCGTATGATAATCAAAGATTGGCAAATCATATCGGACGGATTCACATGCACCCGGCACTATAGATGGGCGTAGTAATATAAAGTAAAGCTAAAGGCTTTGGAAAAGAGCAGTGGCAAAACCTGCCCTAAATGCAAGACAACTTATGGTATGCTATCCCTATGAATTTGATTTGATTTGATTTTTTTTTTTTTTTACATGATATATGATATATATGATATATATATATATATATACATATATATATATATATATATATATAAATAAAAAGATTTATAATTGTCATCTTCATTCCTAATCTAATTGTGTACCTATTTTTTGTGTCTCAAAATCAGCAGATTGGCCACCGATACTTCTAATGACAGCAGATCTATCTCATATCAATAGACTTTCTAGTTTTTATTCGATGTAAACAACATCTCCTTTGCTTCTAATGTCTCGCTCCCGTAGTTCTTGCCCATGTCTCGTAGTGGTAGCTAATTTGTTGTTATTTGTGCATATATGATTGTATTACTACTTTATAATAGATGTAAAATAATGTTCATATAACATGATGTTCAACAAAATAACTACCTCGAATCTTTTCGAAAAATGTTTGAAAGACGATGCTTATTCAGGATTGATGTCGACTAAAGAACCGTGTATACCGATCAAGATGTTCCAACTTTCACATGTAAAGCAATTATCGAGAGAGATGCGTATATCATCGCCTGCCTTTTATCACTCATAAATGATAATGTGGGGCAGAAAATACAGTCACATTAGCGTGAGACAAAAGCTCAAATTGCAACCATTAATTAGGTTTAAAACTTCGTGAGGTCGCTTCCAAATTGAATCATGGAATTGAAATTGTGACCACTTGAACCGCAATAATGAGGTAAATTTCTCAGTATCCATAGTGCTACTTTTTACTTTTTCTATCACTTTTCACTTTCATTTTCGAGAGGCGTTTCTTAATTATGATCATGTTATTTTACGCTTATATTATGTATGATAAGCCTTTGGAATACCCATTATATAGACAAGCTTCTTCAACATCAATCACTCCACAAAAATGTTTAGTTAGATATTACCACTCTCCAATGATGAAAGAGATATTAACAAATACATACGGTGTGGAATCAAGCAAATTAAACAAGAGGAATTGGATAAATAGGTAACAAGGACGTTTAGCATCGTATCCGAGGTTTCATCAACAACTTTTTTCACTCGGCGTTATATAACATTTGTTTTTTTTTTTCAAAGCTTTAAACTATGTTATTGTATATAGAAATAAGAGGATTTTTCAAGTAAAATTTTATTTCGAACTACGAAGCTTCATTTGGTATTTTAACATCACATACTTGTGTTTCCTTCACTACCGATACGTATAATTCCCAGCTGGTTACTCGATCTTCTTTAGGCCAGCATAAACCGACAAGTTACAAGATAAACAACATGGCAGTTTACCAAAAATATCCATATCATTAAGAACAAATCCAAAATTGAAAATAAAACGAAGATGTACGAACCTCCAAATAATTAGTTAAATGAATGTAATTTATAGGAATTACTTGAAATGTACAAATTTCATTGTTTAGAGAGAGCCGAGTCTGTCATTAAGGTGGACACGGCAAAGAAATCAGAGTTAGATACACATTTTGGATTGAATAATTTTGAGATAAAAATACAATAATGAGATAAGTCTCAGAGACATAGGCGCTAATGAATGGACACCTGGTGAAAATGAGTCCATGCTGGGAAACCTAGAATCCGCTAATTTGTTATTTCCTCTTCTCCATATAAATTCCTAACCCTGCAAGAGAGAGGTTTTCTTCCCCGTTTGTTGAATATTTCCTCCAGCCATATCACCAAGACATCGCGCCAAAGGCTACTCCTTTCCGGCAAACGTTGTCCATTCCTTCATTTTGGCTAACTGCTTTCCCTCTTCTCCCCGTAGGCAATCATATTTCATTCTTTCATCTTCTCTGCTATAATCAGGTTTTCTTCCCTGCTGACTAAGACAACTCTCAAAAAGGCATAATTCTTCCCGGCAATTGTTATTTCATTCTTTCATTCACAAACAACTCTGTTTCCTCTTCTCCTCGGCAATCGGTAAGCTTCATTCTTTTCATCTGCTCTCTTCAACTGCAGGCGCCACTTGGGAGTTGTTCAAACAATCTGCTCCTGGGCAAACATTGACTTTTTTGTGTTGTTGTTGTTGATTTATATTATTTGATTTATGGAATTTCTGTTTGGGAAAGGCGGCAACATTCTTCTCGTTTCTTTTGGTCACCGTCTCTAAGTTAAGATATCATCATCGCCCGCGAACAAGAATAGTTGTGCTTCCCTTGAGTGCCATATTACACACAAAAGTCAGCTTGATTGATTGATTATAGGATTTCCGATTAGTAGTGCACCAACAAGTTCTGACGCTTTAAAGACCTGCGATCTCGAATGATCAGGTAATCTTTCTATAGTCTCGCAATGCAAAGCCGCTAACTGGATATCATACAGTTCTTTCGCTCAGTTGTATATCATCATTAACCCGGAAACTATATGTTTTTGTGTGATATGAGAGTGTGTGGGAGAATCATGTTTGATGCGTTATCACCTTCCCAGATCAAGCTAATCACCAGAGGAAGCTAATCTGGGAGAGAGCCAGGCATGAAGTCGTTTGATATACAAAATGCCTTAAAGAAACGTTATCACTTGGAATTTGTTGATTGCTGGCTATGTCCATCCATAATGAAAGATCAGTTCCTTTTTTTTTTTTTACTTTGAAAGATTAGTCCTTTCAATAGTATCATCTCGTTTCTTTTCTCCCCGGGAAGTTTTTGGTTCTTGGTAAGCTCTATACGTTTGTGTGAGCGAAGAGCGTATAAGTTCCTCAACCGAGTCCGTATAGCTCACTAAGCCAACTAGGCCCACTCGAATAACTTCGGCCGTTAGGAATTCTTCCGTCGAAGCCGATGTAAGTTCCCACCGTAACTTATCGCGCCGCCTTCGATTTTCAGAGAAGTGGGATATAGCCTAGCAGCAAACTAAATCTTAACCTGACATCCTATTGTACGCTTTTGGTGCTTAACTTGGAATGCCTTCCTTCCATTCAAATTGTACGTTGATAATCTAATTATTAATTGTCAAAATCTAAAAACATATGATTTGCATTGAATATGGAAATTTAATTATTCACAAAAGGGAGGTAGCATCTACAAAATCAAATTATAAGCAAAATAATGATACAATAAACCCAGTCACATGAATCAATTTGATTATCCAATTTCCACTTTGCACACCAGAAAAATAAATGGATGTTGCATGCTAACTTTTTTTTATATACTCCCAAATTAATCACAACATATTTTCTCAACATAAGTTGCATAGCTCATATCTCATCAACGCAGCATTAGCTATTCAAGTTTTTGTAAGTAAATTAGGGGGAAAAAAGGCTATTTTCTTTCCTTTATATTCAAAAATACCCCATTGGATGGGATGATGATACAATATTTAGGCAACAAAGAAAAGGAAAATCATGAGGAATACAATCAATACAAAGAATATCTTTCCTTTATTTTTCTTTTCTTTTTTTCTTTTTTTCTTTTTTTGTTATTTTATTTTTATTTATTTTTAGATTGTTGTTAAATTATTAACATTATCTAAATATATGTTCATTAATATTTGAGTTTTTTTTAGATTATACAAATGTATAGATCATGTATGAAAAGAAAAACGCATCTTACTGATGTGGACAACGATTCCATTAATTTATCGCAACGATCTTCTCAACGATTACCATTGGCGGATATTTCTAATGGTAATTTTATTATTTACTTTATTATTATTTTAGCATATCCATTAATATCATGTGTATAAAAAATAAATATAAAATCATGCATTCTTATAATTTAATTTTATACACATGATATTAATGGATATGCTAAAATAATAATAATAAAGTAAATAATAAAATTACCATTAGAAATATCCTTGCCAATGGTAATCGTTAGAGGATCGTTGCGATAAATTAATGGACTCGTTGTCCACATCAGTAAGATGCGCTTTTTCTTTTCATTAGATGATGCTATACATTTGTATAATCTAAAAAAACTCAAATATTAATGAACATATATTTAGATAATGTTAATAATTTAACAGACGAGTCTAAAAATAAATAAAATAAAATAACAAAAAAGAGAAAAAAAGAAAAGAAGGGAGAAAGAATTAAAGAAAAGATATTCTTTTGTATTGATTGTATTCCTCATGATTTTCCTTTTCTTTGTTGCCTAAAATATTATGTATCATCATCCCATCCAATGGGGTATTTTTGAATATAAAGAAAAGAAAATAGCCTTTTTTTTTCCATAATTTACTTACAAAAACTTGAATAGCTAATGTCGCGTTGATGAGATATGAGCTATGCAACTTATGTTGAGAAAATATGTTGTGATTAATTTGGGAGTATATAAACAAAAGTTAGCATGCAACATCCATTTATTTTTATCGATGTGCAAAGTGGAAATTGGATAATCAAATTGATTCGTATTGTGGCCCGGATTTATTGTAGCATTATTTTGCTTTTAATTTGATTTTGTAGATACTACCTCCCTTTTGTGAATAATTAAATTTCCATATTCAATGCAAATCATATGTTTTTAGATTTTGACAATTAATAATTAGATTATCAACGTACAATTTGAATGGAAGGAAGGCATTCCAAGTTAAGCACCAAAACGTACAATAGGATGTCCCAGTTAAGATTTAGTTTGCCACGCTAGGCTACATCCCACTTCTGAAAATCGAAGCCGAGCGCGATAAGTTACGGCTGTGGGAACTTACATCGCCTTCGATGAAGAATTCCTAGCAGGAAGTTATTCGAGTGGGCCTAGTTGGCTTAGCCGAGCTATACAACTTCGCTTGAGGAACTTATACACTCTTCGCTCACACAAACGTATAGAGCTTACCAAGAACCAAAAACTACCAGGGGAGAAAGACAGTGATACTATTGAAAGGAACCTGATCTTTCAAAGTAAAGGAACACGATCTTTCATTATGGACATAGCCAACAATCAACAAATTCCAAGTGATAACGTTTCTTTAAGGCATTTTATCAAACAACTTCCTTGCACTCTCCAAATTAACTTCTATACAAAGATTGGCTTGATCAAGTGATAACGCTCATGATTCTTACACACTCATATCATACAAAAACATATAGTTTCCAAAAGTTAATGATGTAACAAACGAAAAAGAACATGATATCCAGATTAGCACTGCATTGCGAGACTATAGAAAGATTACCGATCATTCAGATCATGAGTCTTTAAAGCCAATCAAACTTATTGGTACACCACAAATCAGAAATCACAAATCAATCAATCAAACTGACTTATGTAATGTAACTGCTCAAGGGAAGCACAACTATTCTTGTTCACAGGGCGATGATGATATCTTAACTTGGGCGACCAAAAGAACAGAGAATGTTGCCGCCACTCCCCCAAACAAGAAATTCAAAATCAAATAATATAAATCAAAAACAATAACACAAAAAAGTCAATGTTTGGGGCAAACAGATTCAAGGCTCACAAGTGACATGATTCAGGCAAATAATGAAAGAATGAAATACCGATTGCCAGGGAGAAGAGGGAAACAGAGTTCGGCAGAATGAAAGAATGAAATAACAATTGCCAGGAAGAATTATTACCTTTTGAGAGTTGTCTTCAATGAAACGGGGAAGAAAACCTTCAATTAAACGGGAATGAAAGAATGAAATAATGATTGCCAGGGAGAAGAGGGAAACAGAGTTAGGCAAAATGAAGGAATGAAATAACGATTGCCAGGAAGAATTATTACCTTTTGAGCGATGTCTTCAATGAAACCGGGAAGAAAATCTTCAATGAAACGGGGAAGAAAACCTCTCTTAGGGTTAGGGTTTATAGGGAGAAGAGGGAAATAATTGGCGAACTCGGTTTCCCAACGGACTCTGTTTTTCACCGGTGTCATTCAACTGCCCTATAATTCTCAGACTTATCTACTATTATGTTTATCTCAAAATTAATCAAAATGTGTATAACTACAACAGATTTCTAGCCTGCCATCACATAATGAAGCCTCAACCAATGAAATTTGTACATTTCAAGTAATTCCTCATTACATTCATTTAACTAATTATTTGGAGGTTCGTACATCTGTTTTATTTTCAATTTGGATTTATTCATAAATTAATGGATATTTTTGGTGAACTATGTTATTTCTTCTAACTTGTCCAGTTTGCGAAACAAAAGAAGATCGAGTAACCAACTAAGAATTATCATGTCTGGCTGACCCACAAATATGTGATCATTAAAATACCAAATGAAATACCATAGTTCCAAATAAAATTTTCGCAAAAAAATCCTCTTATTTCTAGCCACAATAGTTTAAAACTGAAAAAAAAAAAAACAAATATTGTACTGAGTGAAAAAAGTTGACATACTGAATACGATGCTAAACAATCCTTGTTGCCTATTTATCCAATTCCTCTTGTTTAATTTGCTTGATTCCCTTCGTAACAGACAATTGTATCTCTTCATCATTGGAGGTAGTATCTAACAAACATTTTTGTGGAGTGATTGATGTTGAAGAACTGTCACACACAGATTTCAAAGGCTTATCCTACATAATAAAAACGTAAAATAACATGATCATAAAAAGCATACTCTCAAAATGAAAGTGAAGTAGAAAAATAAAAAGTAAACTATGGATACAAAGAAATTTACCTCATTATTGCAGTTCAAGCTGGTCACAATTTCAATTCCATGATTCAATTTGGAAGCAACCTCCTGAAGTTTAAACCAATTAATGGTTATGAATTTGAGCTTTTGTCTAAAGCTAATGTGATGTATTTTCTACTTACATTATCATTTATGAGTGATAAAAAGCGGCGATGATATCTGTATCCTCTGATAATTGCTTTACCGTGAAAGTTCGTTTATCTTGATCGGTATCTACAGTTCTTTGGTCAACATCAATCCCGAATAAGCATCGTCTTTCAAACATTTTTCGAAAAGATTCGTGTAGTTGGCCCCGTTGAACATCATGTTATATGAACATTATTTTACATCTATTATAAAGTAGTAATCTATCTAATAACAAAATAACAACAAATTAGCTACCTCGAGACATCGGCAAGAACTACGGGAAGACGAGACATTCCGAGCAAAGAAGATGTTGTTGCATCGAATAAAACAAAGTGTGTCTCAGATAGATCTATA
The DNA here is from genome assembly GCA_022495995.1 of Adenophora triphylla var. japonica. Taxonomy (NCBI): domain Eukaryota; kingdom Viridiplantae; phylum Streptophyta; class Magnoliopsida; order Asterales; family Campanulaceae; genus Adenophora; species Adenophora triphylla. The sequence continues at coordinate 9,810 of JAFEMH010002399.1, forward strand.
TCATTCATATCAGTGACCAAAATCCTGATTTTGAACCTAAAAAAATAGGTACACAATTAGTTCGAATGAAGATAATGATTATAAATCTTTTTTATTTGTATATATATATATATATATATATATATATATATATATATATATATATATATATATATATAAAAAAAAAAAAAATCAAATCCGTCAATTACCTAGGGATAGCATGCCATAAGTTGTCTTGCATTTAGGACAGTTTTTACTACTCTTTTCAAAGCCTTTAGCACACTTTATATTGCTACACCCATCATAGTACCAGGTGGCATGTGAATCCACATCCGATATGGTTGCCAATACGGAGTATACGCCAACCTCATAAAAATGATTATAGTAAAAAAGATTAATGTTGATTCAAGAATATTTAAATGAGTATAACCTTTATAAAAAATTAAGTATATTTATAATATACCTCTGTACATGTGAGCAAATCACCAATCGTCTTGAGTTCTTTTTTTTTTCAACCACAGATCACTATTGATACGACTACTATCATTAGTGGTAATAGTCAAAGAACGACTAACCGATGAAGATCCAGTTTCACGCCTGTAAAAGTGATATATGTAAATTAACATAACCATACAAATTTGTATAGCAAATTCATGGATTCTTATAAAGGTTTAGTGTTCATTTACTTGCTAAGATAATCCTCTACTTCAGGGAACGATGCATTAATATGCATTATTGAAGCATGCTTCATAGTACTAACTTTGGTTTTCCCTGTATAAATATTATAAAATTCACTCACATGATAATATGCCTTAAATCAGAAGCGTAATTGCAGTTTAACTAAAAATATACGTAAAAGATACCTTGATATGTAGATAGCATTACAAACTGCAAAACCAAAATCACTGGGCCTTACTCGTTTTGACCCCTATTGTCAATATACTGTTTTAACTTATCTCCAAATGAGGCCCACAAGACGGCAGTCAACTCATTTCCACTGTCAAAATAGTAAAAAGTAATTATAGAATATATCTTAATTAGTCACAAAATATATTAATTAACCTTTAAAGAATAAAATTTTTGAAACATATACTCATTATCAATCAGCTGAACATCTAACTTTCTAGCATTAAACCTCTGCACAAACTCAAAATCTCTAAGAGATAAAATCACCTCTCCAATCACATCTAGCAAATATTCAGCAAATGTAAGTAAATATCATAGTAGTAACTTTTGTTTTACATGTATAAAGATAATCTATATAAGATCGAAAAAATAAAAATATATGCAATTTATAGTTCTCACCGACTACAAAATCCAAATTCAAACTCCCAATTGTTTGAAAAGGCGTGAACTTCAGCATTATACAGGGAATTTGGACAGACACATCGACTTCGGACCGTCAGTCGCCAAACTCATACACAGTTTCCATTTGTGATTTAGTATCGCCTTTTGCAATGGTTGAACGCAGTTTTCTTCGACACCAAGCTTTGAAATCTTTAGCATTTTCCCTTCTTGAAACTTATTTGTAAATTGGGAAGGCAATTCGCTAGGGATCGTTGCTTGGATTTTAGATCCCTGTATAAAATATTAAATATCATTAATTAATTAATTAATTAATAAAATATTAATAACATGTGGAAATAAATATATGAGATCTATTACCTCCTGATCAACCAATATCATTTCCGTTGATTTTTTTTCGTATTGTCCAATCAGCTCCCATTGACGTAATATGCGGACATTAATGCTGGATTGTTTAGTTTTCTTGTCAATTGATTTGACAGCAATCATACGGCTTGTAGCCATTACCTGTGTTGTAAGTCAATGAAATACATAAGCATCTGAATATTAAAGCAAAACTAAACGAAGCTGATCTTTTATGGTAATCAATTTAAACATTTTGAAATTCAATTCATACCTAATATAAAGAAAAAAACTGTTCAATCAAATGTAATCAATTTAAACATTTTTTTTTAATTCTGTAAGTAGTTTTTAAAAACTATATATGAAGGGGGCATAGACCAATTAAGATAAGTCTGCGCTTTAGTTGCCGAATTGAGGCCAGTAGGAAGCTTCTCACTATAGCAGTCACAAAAGTAGTTAGGAGAAATAGGCGGAAGGAGAAAGACAGACAGATCGATAGAAGGAGATAAGGGTCGCTATAAGCCCTTAACTGTGCTACTTTGCGCTCGGATGCGTATATGAATTAGTAGATCGGGCTAAAGTGGTAAGGACTCATTTGAGGAGTACTACAGATGAAGGGGGCATAGACCAATAAAAAACTACAGTGTGTCACTTTTGAAGAACAAAGTCAGAAGAGCATTGACTTTCTCGTGTCAGATACACTTACCTTACAGACTTTCATGAACAGCTTTGAATAGCAATTTGAAGTCAAAATGGTTTCCTTAATTCATAATATTCTTTGATCTTACTGATTTAATTATCATTCCTTAGATTGTTTCAAAGCAACCAAAGACAATTAATCTGTATTGTTGACATTAGAGAATTCAAACATAATAGAATGGAACGTGATGATTTATGGATGTGTCATTAAGGTAGGGTTAGGGTCAGACAGTGTGCAATATCTCTTTTCTTTTTCTTCTGTTTGACTTGATTTGATTAAGCTTGTTTATGATTTTGATTGACTTTGTTCATGGAAAATCCAGTTTATTATTTTGCATCTTTTTAACTGATATTTGTGTATCTTCTTCTGGGGGGAATACCAAAAAAAATATTATAAGTCATTTTCTTCAGGATTAACAATTTACCATGACAAAAGCCACTTAAAGGTTTCTCTCTCTCCTTACCCTCTCTCTCTCTTGTATACACACACACACACGCACATATACTCTCTGCCCGGAACTCCCCTCTTACCAATGACAAAGCTACATTTGTTGGTCCTGGGTTCGACTCCCCCCAGTGGTTAGAGTGGATGATTATCCCTCCCTAGTTAATATTAGGCGCCTCAGGGGGGATTTTAAGGAATTTCAGAGAATTGAGGGACTTGTTAGTAAATTGACTTACACAAAAAAGGGGCTTGACTCGAGATGGTGAAATTACCCGGATTTCGCGCGATGCGAAAGGCGGTATGTCTTTCGCGGGGGGTTGGTGTCTGAGACCTCGCTTCATGGGAAGGAAAAAATGAGGAGTCGCCACGCGGTTTTTGTATTTTGAGCCCAAACGTTGAGAAACGGCTTTAGAAAATGGTGTCGTTTTTATTGGTAGCAAAAACTTAGGAAAAGGCTTTGAAAACGGGGGATCATTTTTATTGGTAGCAAAAACGAGTAAAAAGCTTTTTTAGTACCAGAGATTGTGAGGTTCGGAGGTCACGTTACGTTTCGGGTAGAGTATTACGAGATCGCCCGAAACGCCTCGCATGACGAGTCTTTCTACCTTTCTCGAAAACGTGTGTGTGTGTGTGTGTTTTGAAATGGGGGCTTGAATGACAAGCTTAATCTTGGTTTGAATGACAAACGTTGATTAGGTGACTTTGTTTGAAAAGACGAGCGTTTGAATGACAAACGTCGGTTTTAAGACGGAAATGAACGTTTGCGTGGCAAACGTCGGTTTTGAGTTGAAATGAGCGTTTGCGTGGCAAACGTCGATTTTGAGACGGAAATGAGCGTTTGCGTGGCAAACGTCGATTTTGAGACAGAAATGAGCGTTTGCGTGGCAAACGTCGATTTTGAGTTGAAATGAGCGTTTGCGTGGCAAACGTCAATTTTGAGACGGAAATGAGCGTTTGCGTGGCAAACGTCGATTTTGAGTTTGAAATGGAGTTCGAAGGTCGAACTCCGGTTTCTTTGAACCGGGCGCGTCATTGTTAACGATTTTTACGGGAAAAATGCGTATTAAATATTTTAAGTGTCAAATGGCGGCTTTTAGTTTGAAGATGAGCGTTCGGAGGCCGAACGTCATTTCGCGCGTTTTGAAAGAGAGTTCGAAGGACGAACTCCGGTTTTGAACCGGGCATTATATTGTTAACGATTTTTACAGGAAAAATGCGTACTAAATGATATGCGATCAACGAATCGGGTAGCGACTCATACTTTGAAAAGTAAATACTATCACGATCCAAACGGGTCGGACTTCGTAAATGACAGTATTTAAAGTGCGGTATCAACGGAATCAAACGATCCGGAATCGTAAATGACGATCAACGAGGCCAATCGGCTCGGAATTGTAAATGACGATCGACGAGTCAAACGACTCGGAATTGTAAATGACAGAAATTAAATGACGATCAACAGATCGATCGATCCGGAATTGGTAAATGACATAAAAGTAAACGGAACGGGGTCGAAACGCTGTTTTAACCCGTGATTACTTCTCTTACGGAAAGAGAAGAGGATCGAGGGGCTAAAACGTATCGGACCCCATTAGACGGAGGCGTCTACATTTCGATAACGTTGTTCGAAACGGTTGTAGCGACTGGCGCGTAAACCGAGATGAAACGAGAGATTTAGAGAGAGGGAGTTATACCTATGGCTAGGGTCGACTCCTTTGGCTCGAAAGGTGTGTACGGGACACGGAAAGTAGTTCGAAAGGTTGTTTCGAAGTGGTAAGGGGCGTATTTGATCGAAATACGAAGGTTTCACGCGAATCGAGACAAAACGGGTGCTCGGAAGGGGTGAAAATCAGTTTGGCCGTGGGGTAGAATGATTTTGGGGTAAAAAAAGTTCCTCCTTTGGCTTTGACAGCCATTTCTATTTATAGGTGAAAATTGCAGTAGGAGTCCGGATGGACTTGGACTGAATCCAGGGGGTTTTGTGGTATTTTGGAATTCTGAGGGGCTTGCTGGCAATTTCAGAAAGTTTGCACAGGGAGTCCTGGACTTTGACTGAATTCCAGGGGTATTTTGGTCTTTTCAGCTTGATTTGTGATTGAAGGGTGACTAGAGGGAGGTGGCATGGCTGCCACGTGCCCTGTGAGTCACCAGCCTATGTGGGAGTTTGTTCCCGGGTCCCGATTTTGTCCGTTTTTTAAAATAACAGTCTGGAAAATGTCCGAAATGCCCCCGGAAAGTGCCAGAAAGTGCGTTTTTCAGGGAAAGCCATACTTTTACGTGAGATGACACGTGTTAAGTACGCTTCGACGTCGGGATGCACGGGCGATCCCGGACGTCTCGTTGGCACGGCAACGGGAGTTTAACGAGTTCCGGTTAACTCCGGAGCGGGCCGCTAACGGATTTCGGTTAACTTTCTGACGGATTTGGACGATCCGGATTTGGGTACTTACAGTTAGCCCCTCAGCGACGTCTCCTCCGAAGGAGGTGGGGTCGTTGAAAAAGATAAGGATCCAAATCGGGATGCCTTACTTTGAAAGACCTGGGCGGTCAGCTGGCTGGACCCTTAGAGAAAGGATTCCTACGTATCCCGAGCGGGAATCAAGCCGATCGTAGTTCGAAGGTGCAAGGGCCGCGCGTGGGGACCTTGACCTGAGCGAGACTATTGGGAGGCGTCTAAACCTGGGATTCCTGAAACCTTCGAGGGCGTGTGGTGCCTCAAACCGGAGTTGCTGATGCTGACGAGGGCGTGTGGCGCCTCAAACCGGAGTTGCTGATACTGACGAGGGCGTGTGGCGCCTCAAACCGGAGTTGCTGAACATACGAGGGCGTGTGGCGCCTCAAACCGGAGTTGTTGGAGCTTACGAGGGCGTGTGGCGCCTCAAACCGGAGTTGTTGGAGCTTACGAGGGCGTGTGGCGCCTCAAACCGGAGTTGTTGGAGCTTACGAGGGCGTGTGGCGCCTCAAACCGGAGTCGATGATGCTGACGAGGGCGTGTGGCGCCTCAAACCGGAGTCGATGATGCTGACGAGGGCGTGTGGCGCCTCAAACCGGAGTTGCGAGGATACGTTTATCCTGATATGAAGGCGTTCGTGCCTTGGGTACTGGGCTTATTGCTGCTGCCAGGTTTATCCTGCTGGGGATACGGCGGTACTGATGAGAACGATTGTGTTAAACTGGCGTTATTAACAACTCGGAAGGATCGACGTTTCTTCTTTAGAATCCTGCTGGGGATGAGCATTCGGGCTTACCTTGATGGCCGAAGAGGGATTGTTGTGAGGCGTTCGTGCCTTGGGTTTCAGACTTATTGCAGCTGCCGCTGAAATGGGACGATCGGGCTTACAACTGGCGGCCGGGGAAGTGAACGATGGTGAAAACCACGGGACATTTTAACGTCGGGGGACGGAAATGCAACTGGAATGTCCGGAGACATGATTGAGCGTTTGAATGTCAAACGTCAACTGGGATTGAATTTAACGTCTAGAGACGGAAATGTAACTGAAATGTCTGGAGACATGGTTAAGCGTTTGACTGTCAAACGTCAACTGGGATTGAATTTAACGTCTGGAGACGGAAATGTAACTGAAATGTCCGGAGACATGATTGAGCGTTTGAATGTCAAACGTCAACTGGGATTGAATTTAACGTCTGGAGACGAAAATGTAACTGAAATGTCCGGAGACATGATTGAGCGTTTGAATGTCAAACGTCAACTGGGATTGAATTTAACGTCTGGAGACGAAAATGTAACTGAAATGTCCGGAGACATGATTGAGCGTTTGACTGTCAAACGTCAACTGGGATTGAATTTAACGTCTGGAGATGGACGTTAGTGAAAACTAACTGGGAATTTATCCTCGGGGAATAGGATGTTAGAAATGTATAACTGAGGGGAAATTTTACATTTTTGGGGGCCAAAAGGGATAAAATGGGGACTGCCAAAAATTGAGGGACTAAAATGGAAGGAATCTTTTTAAATTGCAGCAGGAGTCCGGCCGGACTTGACCGAATTTGACCGCATTCAAATCAGCTCCAAGTCCGACGGGAACCAAACCATTTTCCCCATATTTTCCGACGAGAGAGAGAGAGAGAGGAGAGAAAAAAATCCAACCCAAATTGCAAGGTTTGCTCGAATTTGTGAAGGAAAATCGCTATGGAAGGTGAATGGGCACCGATGGGTCGTCATGGAAGTACCGATGACGAAAGAACGCGGTTGGTTCGGACCATTCGAACCATTGTTCATCCATTGAATCCGGCGGAGTTTTACCCGGCTAGGGATAGACACAACTCCAAGGGAGGGATCGAAAGACAAGTAAGCTTCCTACAAATTCCATTAATTTTAAGAATGTGCATTCTTTAAATGTTAGAAATTTGTTTAGAAATTTACTTAGGGATTTTGGTGCTTGAATTGGGGCTTTTGAATTTGCCATGAATTGTTGTCGAAATTGACTAGGATGTAGTTCAATTGACATCATGGGTAGATGACATAAAAATTTTGGTTGCAAAATTCCATGTCTAGATGCATTTTCCAAAATTAAAGTAGCTTTAATTCGGGACGGAGTAAATTTTCGAAATGTTCGAAAGAATTTGAAAGTTCCGGTTTCGACGGAGTTTTCGAAATGTTTTGAAAGTTCCGGATTCGACGGAGTTTTCGAAATGTTTTTGAAAGTTCCGGATTCGACGGAGTTTTCGAAAGATTTTGAAAGTTCCGGATTCGACGGAGTTTTCGAAAGATTTTGAAAGTTTCGGATTCGACGGAGTTTTCGAAATGATGGAAATGTATGTAGGAAATGAATGAGAACCGTATCTGCATTGCATCCTCTTGACATGCGTTCGTGCATTTGTTGACATTGCTTATGTTTTGTTTGCCTGCAGGGGACAGGGGAGGTTGATACTCACAACCAGAAGAGTCGGGGTGCCTTTGAGGCAGTGAGAGCATTGTGGGAGATCATCCCGGACGTGGCTCGAGAGGGAGAGAGGAGTCCGCGGCAATGGTGCTTGACTGGATTGGCCGGGTTCATCGGTGCAATGGGCCGTGATATCCGATACGCCGAGGGCCAGGTCCATGTATGTAGCTTTGAGCGAGTACGGTGGGATACGACCCACACTTTCCATTTCGGATGGGGAGGCGACGGTGACTCCCACGGATTTTGCCGCTATCACTGGGTTGCCGAATTCTGGCAACACGCTGGTGTGGGTTGACGATTATACCCCGGAGCAGTTGTCTGGGCTGCTGGGTTTTGATATTACCGATGCCAGGGGCTTAGGCATTCGGTACAGGCCGATGGAGAGACATCTGGAGGCGGGTGTCGCCGCTTATTTGGATGGATCATTGAGGATGACCGCGGAGCGCCTGGCTCGAGGGTTCCTTTGGTTTGCGCTGTCAGCGACTTTGTTCCCGACTTCTGACACATCCTGTCACTTCCCTCGCCTCGGGTCAGCCTGACGGATCTGAATGCTTTGTGAGGGGTTCGCGTGGGGAGGCTGGATCGGCCGAGCACTACCATTCCCCGGACAGTTCTCACGGGGGGAGAGGAGCACTCCTTTAGCCGCTTCACGCCTGTCTTGGATGTAAGTTTACGTCTTTTTCTCTTCCTTGCCTCTTTTATGTACTCGTATGTATCTGCTTTGTAGCTGACATAACTTTCCATTTGCTTGGCAGGTCTGGTGCTATGAGGTGTTCAGTCCGCAGGATTGGGACATCAAGGAGGCGTATCGACCCCTGTTCCCTGCCATGCTGGTTTGGCAGAAGAAGGCGAAGAGGGCGGTCTCGTCGAGAGTTGGCTGATGAGTGAGTTTTACACTCATCCATTGACTACTTTTTGAACTTATTATTTGCTTAATCCTTGAGTTTTGTTTGTTTAATGGAAGTTTTTAGTGTTTTTAGTTCCAGTGGTTCTAGTTTGGAAATTGGAAGCAATTGGTGAACAAATCAAGTGGAAATGGAACATTGCAATTGTGGGACGGACGGAATTCAAATGGGTGAAAAAGGAAGAAGGAAAGGTTAAAACATCACAAGGCTTTTGCCAAAGCAGTGGGCCTAGGAAGGGGAGTGCAGCTGGGCCAAAGGAAAGAAAATGGGCCTATCAGTCCGTCATTGTGGGCGGTCGCTCAGGTTGAGGTGGGCGGCCGCTCAGGAGGAAAAATGTTGAAGCTTGAACCTTCTGTTGGACTGGGCGACCGTGCAGGGACTTGTGGGCGACCGCTCACAAGCTTGAGATGTGAAGACAATTGTTTCTGGAGGACTGGGCGACCGCCCAGGGGTGAAGTGGGCGACCGCCCACGAGGCGTTTTGCAGAATGGTACCAGGCGGTTGGGCATTAATGGGAAATGATGGTTTTTATTAATGGTGACTGTTTTTGGTGTTAATAAGGGTTAATTGCAGAAGTAATTCTTGGAGAACATGGTTTATTTAATTTTTGTTATTATTTTTTTCAGTTTTTTTTAGAGAACTATAAGTAGAGAGTTTTTATATTTTCTTTAGAACTTCTTCATGCAGAATTTTCCTAAACAATTTCTTGGGTGTTCTTTATTTTCTATGGATAGCTAATCTTTTGAGTTCTTGGAATTGGAGGTAACAATTATGTTTTAAGTTTTATTTTTCATCTTTATCATTGTATTACTTGGGATTGTCAAGTTGCTTTTACTTGAATTTTAGAATACTTATCTTGATCACATAATTGTTCTTGAATTACTTGGGAATTTCAATTGTGAATCGCCAAATTCATAATTGAAATTAGACTTAACTTGATAGTAACAATGCATTGAATCTCCGCCAAAAGATTCATAAGAATTGTGGTTTTTCTTTTATTGTTCTTAAGTTCTAATTGGGTTCCGAATTAATCTATGAACGGGCCAAGGGAATAGATTAATTGGGAACACTTGATTGCAAATCACCCGCCAAAGTGTCCCAATCATATTTTTGTAAGAACAAAAACCCCAAGTATACTTTGATTGATGAATTGTGAAACTTGAGCATAACTTGTGAAACCAATTCCGGGAATTGTCTCCTTATTATAAAACTCGATTATAATCATTTTTTACGTAATTTTTGCAACCATCTTAGTCTTAAACAAATCAACAAATCATTCACTTTACCACTTTTTATTATAGCAATAATTCTTACACTTTTAAATTCGTGTCTCTGTGGTTCGACCCGACTTACCCTATTTACAAATCACTTGTAGATAGTTGAGTTGGAAATTTATTTTTGACGTTTCGACGCTCGTCAAAATTTGGCGCCGTTGCCGGGGACGTGAAATTTAAAGTTGTTTTAATTATTTGCTATTGTGAATAGTATTTTGTGTATATATATTTTTTTGTAGTGTTTTAACTTGGTGTTGCAGATTTGAATGTTTGGTCGTAGGTCACTACAACCCGATTTGTTACCAATTGACCACAACATTCATCGCATCAACAAGAGGAAGCACCCGGAACCAAGTGATTCGGAAAGTGATTCGGTTTACTCTCAACAGTCCGAGATTTCCGATTCTGAAGAAGAAGTGAAAATGGCGGAACCACAAATGATGGGTGATTTTGCACGTCCGGTAATTGAACCATCGCCATCATGCATTGTACTCCCACAAGCAGCAAGGAGTTATGAGTTGAAGAACCTCCATTTCAACATGCTCCCTTCATTTCATGGGATGGCATCGGAAGACCCAATTACCTTCATGAGAGAGTTCTATAGCACCGTGCAAGGTTTTCCGTTGGGGCAACTAACCGAAGAGCAGTTGAGAATGAGGTGCTTTGCTTACACGTTGAAGGATGCTGCCAAGACATGGTTTATGGCACTTGCTCCGGCCTCTCTTAACACTTGGACGGAAGTCTACAACAAGTTCATGGCAAAGTTTTACTCTCATCAAAAGACATCCGACTTGAGGTCCAAGATAATGTCTTTCAATCAAGAGCCAGGTGAAGCTTTTCATGAAGCTTGGGATCGATTCAAGATGTTGCTAGTCCAATGTCCTCATCATGGGTTTCCTTTAGCCCTCTTAAATCAAGCCTTCTATGATGGGTTGACTCAACAAGGTCAAGCCCAAGTGGATAATGCAGCCGGGGGTGCTATGGGTGAGAAAACTGCGGATGAAACAAGAGCTTTATATGAGAGACTTGGCATGAATTCGCAGCAGAAAAGTGTGAGAGGAGGAAGAAAAGGTGTCTATGAAGTTGAGTCCAATGATGTTCTAGCGCAACAAGTTTCGGCATTGACTACTCAAATGAAGAATTTCATGGGAATGATGACGGCTCAAAGTCAAGGTCAAAACCAAGGGCGAAATCAAGGAGAGGGAAGTTCGGGCACGAGTTGTGTAATTTGTAATGTGAACTCCCATGATATTATGGGATGCCCATTGAGAGACCAATTCCCGGAATTTCTTGAGCAAGCAAATGCAATGAACGCTTTTCAACCAAGAGTGAGGAATGATCCGTTTTCCAACTCTTACAATCCGGGTTGGCGGAATCATCCCAATTTCTCTTGGGGGGGAAATCAAGGGCGTGGTCAATTTCAAAGAACAATATCAACCACAAATGCAAATGGGCCGCAAGAACAAGGGCCTCGCAAGGCCAAGTGTGGAGGAAACGTTGCAAATTCATTCAAGCCGCTCAACGTAATCAAGTGATCATGGACCAACGAATGGGGAACCAAGAAGCTTCCCCGAAAAGCTTGAAAATCGATGGGTCAAATTGCCGAGGCACTCCAAAAGCACAATCCGGGTACACTACCGAGTCAACCTAACAAGCAAAGGCCGTCACCCTGAGGAGTGGTAAGACTCTTCAGGAGGTACACTCTTCTCCTTCTCCTATAGATGATAACAATATGCATGAGAATGAAGTGGTGGTTGAGGAACGAGTTGAAGTGACTCCCGAGGAGAAACTTCCAACTCCACCTCTTAAGCCTTATGTGCCTCCAGTCCCTTTTCCCTAGAGTGGTCAAGAATAAGGTCGAAACACAATTTAAAGAGTTGTATGACATGCTTTCTAAGGTGAATGTAAATTTGCCTTTGCTCAATGTAATTAAAAATATTCCTTCCTATGCTAAATTTTTCAAGGAATTGAGCACAAATAAAAGAAAGTATGCCCCGAACGAAAAAATTGTGGTTTCGGACCAAGTTAGTGCTGTTTTTGAAAAGAATTTGCCTCCTAAGCTTAAAGACCCCGGTAGTTTTAATGTGATGATTTCTTTGGGGACTCTAAGAAAGTGAGGGCAATGTTGGATTTAGGAGCTAGCATTAACTTGTTGCCTTATTCTTTGTTTGTGGAGCTTGTTGGGTGAACTAAAACCTACTACTATGACCTTGCAACTTGCGGACCGTTCGGTCAAATATCCAAAGGGAATAGTAGAAGATGTTTTAGTTCAAGTTGATAAACTAATTATCCCGGTTGATTTTGTGGTTCTTGATATGGAAAGAGATGCTAAAGATGTGAATGATGTCCCTATTTTGTTGGGGAGACCTTTTATGGCTACCGCGGATGCGGTGATTAATGTGAAAGATGGAAGTTTGTCTTTAACTGTCATGGATGAAATTGTTAATTTCTCTATCTTTGATTCCATGAAAAGCCATATGAGGTTAATGAGTGTTTATTTTGTGATGTTGCTGAAAATTCTGTGTTATTTGAGCATGATGTTGAGGGCTCTCTTGTTTCTGAGTTTGTGGATGAGTTAGTTATAGAAGGTGTTTTTGATCAAAATGAGGCGAGGGCCATTCTTGCTGAGATGGATGTTATGGAGGAAATTACTGAAAAGGTTCCTTTGGAATCTTTAGGTAATTTTAATCCTAAGCATTTGCCATCTATTGTCTCTCCTCCCGAATTAGATCTTAAACAACTTCCATCTAGCTTAAAGTATGCTTTTCTTGGTGCAAATGATTCTTTGCCTGTTATTATTGCTTCGGACTTAACAGAATTGCAGGAAAGAAAGTTGTTGGATGTGTTGAGGCGACATAAGTCCGCACTTGGTTGGAGCATTACGGACATAAAAGGAATTAGCCCAACCATGTGTATGCACAAAATCCATATGGAGGATGATGCCAAGCCAGTCCGACAGAATCAAAGGAGGATGAATCCGCACATGCTTGAAGCGGTAAGAAAAGAAGTCTTGAAACTATTGGATGCGGGTATTATCTATCCTATTTCCGATAGTAAGTGGGTAAGTCCTGTTCATGTGGTTGCTAAAAAAATCCGGAATTACTGTTGTTAAGAATGAGGATAATGAGCTTTTGCCTACTAGAATGGTCACTGGTCAACGCATGGTTATCGATTACCGAAAACTTAATGCGGCGACTAGAAAGGATCACTTTCCTTTGCCATTTATTGACCAAATTCTAGAGAGGCCGGGCCGGTCAAGAATATTATTGTTTCTTAGATGGTTTTTCGTGCTATAATCGATTCCCATTGCTCCGGAAGATCGTGAAAAGACCACATTTACATGCCCTTTTGGAACATTTGCATATCGGAGGATGCCCTTCGGTTTATGCAATGCTCCTGCTACATTCCAAAGGTGCATGATGTCGATCTTTTCCGAGATGATTGGTAGGTTTGTTGAGGTATTTATGGACGATTTTTCGTTGTATGGTAATTCATTTGATGCATGCTTAGATAATTTGACTTTGGTTCTTAAAAGATGTTGTGATACCAATTTAACTTTAAGTTGGGAAAAGAGTCATTTTATGGTTAAGCATGGAATTGTGTTGGGTCATTTGGTCTCAAGAAAAGGGATTGAAGTTGACAAGGCAAAAATTGAGATAATATCTAAATTGCCTCCGCCAACAAATGTTAAAGGAATTCGTAGCTTTCTTGATCATGCGGGTTTTTATCGGCGTTTTATAAAAGATTTTTCTAAAATTTGTAAGCCGTTAACAAACTTGCTTGCGAAAGAGACGGAATTTGTGTTTGACCAAGAATGTCTCAATTCTTTTAATTTGTTGAAGGAGAAATTGACTTCAGCCCCTATTCTTGTGGGTCCGGATTGGACTCAACCTTTTGAGATAATGTGTGATGCATCCGATTTTGCGGTGGGTGCGCTTTGGGTCGAAAATCGATAAAAAGTCACATGTGATCCAATATGCAAGTAGAATGTTAAATGATGCTCAATTGAATTATACTACAACCGAGAAGGAATTCTTGGCGGTGGTATTTGCTTTGGAAAAATTCCGTTCTTACTTGCTAGGATCTAAAGTGATTATTTATTCGGACCATGCTGCATTACGGTATTTGCTTTCCAAACAAGATGCTAAACCCCGATTGTTAAGATGGATGTTACTTTTACAAGAATTTGATATTTCCATCAAAGACAAAAAGGGTTGTGAGAATGTTGTGGCGGATCACTTGTCTAGACTTGAAAAGGGGTGTGAGTGAAATTCCCTTGAATGAAAATTTTCCCGATGAGCGCTTATTTGTTGTTAAGGATTGTGAACCTTGGTATGCCGACATTGTAAATTTTTTGGCTACGGGGGTTCTAAATCCAGATTTTTCAAGTCAAGAGAGGAAAAGATTTTTGTCGATGGTTAAGCAATATTATTGGGATGACCCATATTTGTTTAAACATGGTCCCGATATGGTTATTCGTAGATGCATTCATGAAAATGAGCAACAAAATGTTCTTTCTTTTTGTCATGAATTGCATTGTGGAGGTCATTTTAGTGGAAAGAAAACCGCTCAAAAAGTGTTACAATCGGGTTTCTTTTGGCCAAGTCTTTTTAAAGATGCATACATTTTTAGTAAAAGTTGTGACAGGTGCCAAAGAACCGGTAACATTGGTAAGCGGGATGAAATGCCTCTCACGAATAACTTGGTTGTGGATTTGTTTGACGTATGGGGCATAGATTTTATGGGGCCTTTTGTTGTTTCATGTGGTTTTGAATACATTTTAGTATCGGTGGATTATGTGTCAAAGTGGGTGGAAGCAATTCCTACCCGGACTAACGATGCTAATATTGTTGTCAAGTTTGTCAAAGATGTGATTTTTAGTAGGTTTGGCGTTCCAAGGGCGATTATAAGTGATGGTGGTTCTCACTTTTGCAACAAAATTTTTGGAGCACTCATGAAGAAGTATGGGGTGAATCACAAGGTTGCAACCGCGTATCATCCCCAAACTTCCGGCAAGTGGAAGTGAGTAACAAGCAAATAAAGGCCATTCTTGAAAAGACGGTGAAGCCAAACAGGAAGGATTGGGCCTTGAGGTTAAATGATGCATTGTGGGCATACCGTACCGCCTACAAAACGCCAATTGGAATGAGTCCTTACCGGCTAGTCTTTGGGAAAGCTTGTCATTTGCCGGTGGAGATTGAGCATAAAGCATTTTGGGCAATCAAGGAGTTGAATATGGATTTGCAACTAGCCGGTGAGCAAAGGTTACTTCATTTGAATGAGCTTGAAGAGCATCGGTTGGAGGCATATGAGAACTCCCGGTTGTACAAGGAAAGAACGAAAAGGTACCATGACAAAAAGATTTTGCACAAGGAACTTATTCCGGGAAGCAAGGTGTTGTTGTTCAATTCAAGATTGAAGCTTTTCCCGGGAAAGTTACGTTCTCGTTGGAGTGGTCCGTTTGAAGTAGTGAACGTATATTCTCATGGAGCCGTGGAATTGGTGAATCCGGTTACGAACAATAGGTTCAAGGTCAATGGACAAAGAGTGAAGCCTTATGTGGATGGAGTTTCGGGGTCGAAGGATGTTGAGAGGATCGAATTGAAGGATCCGTAAGCGTTGAGGAAGTCAGTCCGTCGAGCTAACGACGTTAAACAAAAGCGCTGCTTGGGAGGCAACCCAAGGTAAGTAGTGTATTGTAGTACCCTTAAATTTAATTTTTTTCTTTGTTTTCATCACTTTGAGGACAAAGTAATCATTAAGTTTGGGGGTGGAGAGTTTTAGTTTTCATTTTAGTTTTTTATGTTATTGTTTGTTTTATAAAAAAAAAAAAAAAAAAAAAAGCTTTGTTTTTTTTTGTATTTCGGGAACGTGTCGAACTACGGTGACCTGAGCCTATTGTTGTTGGGTAGTCCGCCCACATCAATGGGGACGTAGGCAGCGAAAGTGCGGTCAAAATATGGGTCGAAGTGTAATATATCAATGGATATTATGCTTGGTGTTTGCTTGCTTGGTGTTGTGCAGGTGGCTGGCCAGGAAAAATTCCACTGGACATGTGGGCGCCCGCCCATGGTGTTGTGGGCGACCGCCCATGCTTGGCTTGTAAAGATTATGGAGTTTCTGTGCATGTGGGCGACCGCCCAAGATGGTGTGTGCGACCGCCCAGGATGGGGTGAGCAAAATGAGAGGAACTTGCTGTGCTGGTGGGCGACCGCCCAGTATGGAGTGAGCGACCGCCCACATTGAAATTGTTAAAGGGTTGGAGTTTCTGGACAGGTGGGCGACCGCCCAGACTGGGGTGAGCGACCGCCCACAAGGCGAATTGGGCGTTACAGGTTACCCTAAAAGGCCTCCGCCGTTTCACTCCTTTTAATTTATTTCAAAATTCAAAAAAAAACCTCCTTTTCTCTCTAAAACCACCGCCCCTCCCTCTTCATCTCTCTAAAAATCCTCTCCCCAAACACTCAAATCTCCCAAATTTCTTCCATAAATTGCCTCTCCATACCATACCCAACCTCTTTACCCAAGGATTTGAACCCAAAATTCCACCATTGTGCAAGAATCTTGAAGAGACTTTTGAAATTTTGCAAGTGGTGAAGGAAGTTGCAAAAAGGCTTGATTTTGGAGTGCAAAAGCAAGGGGTTCGTGTGATACTCATTGTGCAAGGAAGGGTTGTTCTTTTCTGTTCATCTTCTTCAACTCCGGCAAGATTCCGGCCAAACTCCGGCGAGACTCCGGTGACTTTTCCGGCAAAGTAAGATTTTCAAATTCAATCTTCTTTAATACTTTCGTTGGGAAGTTTTGTGGGTAGAGTTGATAAAAAATGTCTAGACAAAGGAATGTTCCCGCTCCGGAGCCGGTAGTTGAGTATGATGCAACAAAGTTTATTGGGGGTAAAGCAAAGACATTTTTTGACAAATATGCAAATAAGGGATTTTCGGTAGAAAATGAATTTAACCCCAATGAGCTTGGATTGGATGACATCTTTGCTAGATATGGGTGGGGTAACTTAGCAAGCCGCCCGACTAACAAAGGTTCAAAATTGTTGGTTCGGGAATTTTACGCAAATGCGTTTGAGGCGGGACAAACAAGGAAGTGTGGTTGGGTGAGGGGAACAAATGTGTATTACAATGCCGAGGATATCAATGGATACTATAGGATGGAAGCACCGGGGCATGAAAACAGTGCTTGTGACTATTACAATAGTGCGAAAATCATGGAATTGAATGTGGCGGGGAACCTTCACATGTTGGAGCCTTATTTTGTCAATGTTGATGTGACGCTATTGAGGAATGGGAATGTGAAGAAGGCTAGAGACATGGACTTAAGGATGCGCGCTTTGCATAGATTCATTTGCGAGCGTATTATGCCGACTTCACATTATAATGATGTGCATTGGAGAAGGGCGCTGTTGATGAATGTGGTATTGTCGGGTCAAAGGTTCAACACCGGGTTGGCTATATCCAAGGAAATTGTAAACACTATTAAGACAATTGGGCGTTGCAATTTCAGTTTTCCATTGTTGATATCGGGTTTGATAGAGAGTAGGGGGGTGAGTTTTCCTCGGTTGCGGATTGTGAGGGACATTGTGTCGAGCGGGACAGCTGTTACTAAGAGGTCCCTGGTTATTAAGGGGCATGCTCAATTGCAGCCGGGTGAAGGATCTTCGAGAGGAGTAAGAGGGAATGAAGAGGATGATGAGATGGAGGAACATCAGTTCACTCCAACGGAGGCGGCCTACTATGTGGGAGGCCATGTAGATGCTCTATCCGAGGAGATCAGGCAGCTCCGGGGTCATTATGATGTGATGGATCAGCGGTTGGTGAGTATGGAGGAGAGCCAGAGACAGCTCCAGTCGATGGCTACTGAGGAGTTTTATGCTAATAGTATGTGGAGGCAGCGTATGGAGGATGCGCAATCAGAGATGTTCCAGGAGATGAGGCACAGGCTTCCTCCTCCTCCACCGCCTCAGCACATCCCGTACCAACCGCCACGATACCGTACCCCGGAGCAGATGAGAGGATGGGGTTCATGGGAGGAGCAGAAGGCGAAGAAGAAGGTCAGCAGCAGAACAAGAACAAAGAAGCAGCACTTTGGCACTGATTCGAGCGGAAATGGCTCGGTGGGTCCTTGGGACCAATTCTGGAGATAGTTTGGTGGTTGAAGGTACCCCTTATCCTTTCTTTTATTTTGTGCATTAGGGACAATGCATATTTTAAGTTTGGGGGTGTGGGGTACTTGGTTGTTTGTATATGCTTTATTGTTTTGAAAAAAAAAAAAGAAAAAATTTTGAAAAATGAAATAATAATAATGAGCTATGTCCTTTTTTTTGTATATAATCATTAACATTCTTGGTGTTCCCTAATTGCATGTGATGGATTGTGACCGCTAGGAAGGATAACTTGGGTGTAAATATGTTTATGCAAGTTGGTATATTTTTTGGTTAATTGTGTTATATTACTTAAGAGTTATAATTGAGTCATAAATCTCTTAGTTGTAAGTTTTGTGCACTTGTGAAAATATGCTTTTTGATGATAATTTTGATTCATTTTTATAAAGTTTAGAGTACACCTTCATCTTTTGAGTTAATGAATTTGTTTATCAATGTAGCAACACTAGGCAAGTTTTGTGATGAGTATTCCTTGGTTGTGATTGGAACCCCCCTTGTGATCTTGAAAAAAAAAGAAAAAAAAGAAAAAAAAAAAAAAAAAAGAAAAAAATTAAAATAAAATGAGAGCAATGGCAATGCAATGTCTATTCGGTGAAACCTCCATACGCGTAGATTAATTGGTTAGGGATTATTCTAGCTTAACCAGTTACGGGTATGCAAAGAGCGTTATGGAGGAAGAGCTTTACCGCCGTGATGGTCCGTATCAAGCTCGATACCGAAATGGCTAACTCTCAAAGCCTTTAAATAAATCTCTACTTAGTATTAGGGGCATGGAGTTCGCTGCTACTGTGTTCCCTACTTGAACGGTAGTAGATTTTAAAGGGTGTTTAAAAGATCAAGGTTGGGGGGGTGTAATTATTTCATGGGAATATTCATGTTTTGTGTCTAAAAAGTGTTGTTGCTTGGTAAATAGAGTCAATAAAATAAAAGATGATTGGTGTACTTAGCTTTGTAAAAATGAATCGTGGTTGTGAGAAAAGAGAAAGATGTTGTTGCATAAAGAGATTTATGGTGCAATTATAATGGTTAAGTAATATTTTACAATTAATGGAAAATATATTTATACTTGCATTGTGGAAAATATTATCCTGCGGTTGATGGGGTTTTGTGATTTATGCAATTGTGGGGAATGCAAGAATGGAAGGACATAGTTGATTATTTGTTAGAGTAGTTTGCTTTATTTTTGTTCGTTTAGTTGTTTTGTGTTTAGTTTGTTTTAGTGTTTGCTCGAGGACTAGCAAATGTCTAAGTTTGGGGGTATTTGATGAGTGAGTTTTACACTCATCCATTGACTACTTTTTGAACTTATTATTTGCTTAATCCTTGAGTTTTGTTTGTTTAATGGAAGTTTTTAGTGTTTTTAGTTCCAGTGGTTCTAGTTTGGAAATTGGAAGCAATTGGTGAACAAATCAAGTGGAAATGGAACATTGCAATTGTGGGACGGACGGAATTCAAATGGGTGAAAAAGGAAGAAGGAAAGGTTAAAACATCACAAGGCTTTTGCCAAAGCAGTGGGCCTAGGAAGGGGAGTGCAGCTGGGCCAAAGGAAAGAAAGAAAATGGGCCTATCGATCCGTCATTGTGGGCGGTCGCTCGAGGTTGAGGTGGGCGGCCGCTCGGGAGAAAAATGTTGAAGCTTGAACCTTCTGTTGGGTGGGCGACCGTGCGGGGACTTGTGGGCGACCGCTCACAAGCTTGAGATGTGAAGACAATTGTTTACGGAGGCGGGCGACCGCCCGGGTGAAGTGGGCGACCGCCCACGAGGCGTTTTGCGAGAATGGTACCGGGCGGTTGGGCATTAATGGGAAATGATGGTTTTTATTAATGGTATTTGTTTTGGTGTTAATAAGGGTTAATTGCAGAAGTAATTCTTGGAGAACATGGTTTATTTAATTTTTGTTATTATTTTTTTCAGTTTTTTTTAGAGAACTATAAGTAGAGAGTTTTTATATTTTCTTTAGAACTTCTTCATGCAGAATTTTCCTAAACAATTTCTTGGGTGTTCTTTATTTTCTATGGATAGCTAATCTTTTGACTTCTTGGAATTGGAGGTAACAATTATGTTTTAAGTTTTATTTTTCATCTTTATCATTGTATTACTTGGGATTGTCAAGTTGCTTTTACTTGAATTTTAGAATACTTATCTTGATCACATAATTGTTCTTGAATTACTTGGGAATTTCAATTGTGAATCGCCAAATTCATAATTGAAATTAGACTTAACTTGATAGTAACAATTCATTGAATCTCCGCCAAAAGATTCATAAGAATTGTGGTTTTTCTTTTATTGTTCTTAAGTTCTAATGGGGTTCCGAATTAATCTATGAACGGGCCAAGGGAATAGATTAATTGGGAACACTTGATTGCAAATCACCCGCCAAAGTGTCCCAATCATATTTTTTGTAAGAACAAAAACCCCAAGTATACTTTGATTGATGAATTGTGAAACTTGAGCATAACTTGTGAAACCAATTCCGGGAATTGTCTCCTTATTATAAAACTCGATTATAATCATTTTTTACGTAATTTTTGCAACCATCTTAGTCTTAAACAAATCAACAAATCATTCACTTTACCACTTTTTATTATAGCAATAATTCTTACACTTTTAAATTCGTGTCTCTGTGGTTCGACCCGACTTACCCTATTTACAAATCACTTGTAGATAGTTGAGTTGGAAATTTATTTTTGACGTTTCGACGCTCGTCAAAATTTGGCGCCGTTGCCGGGGACGTGAAATTTAAAGTTGTTTTAATTATTTGCTATTGTGAATAGTATTTTGTGTATATATATTTTTTTTTGTAGTGTTTTAACTTGGTGTTGCAGATTTGAATGTTTGGTCGTAGGTCACTACAACCCGATTTGTTACCAATTGACCACAACATTCATCGCATCAACAAGAGGAAGCACCCGGAACCAAGTGATTCGGAAAGTGATTCGGTTTACTCTCAACAGTCCGAGATTTCCGATTACGAAGAAGAAGTGAAAATGGCGGAACCACTTGAAATGATGGGTGATTTTGCACGTCCGGTAATTGAACCATCGCCATCATGCATTGTACTCCCACAAGCAGCAAGGAGTTATGAGTTGAAGAACCTCCATTTCAACATGCTCCCTTCATTTCATGGGATGGCATCGGAAGACCCAATTACCTTCATGAGAGAGTTCTATAGCACCGTGCAAGGTTTTCCGTTGGGGCAACTAACCGAAGAGCAGTTGAGAATGAGGTGCTTTGCTTACACGTTGAAGGATGCTTTGCCAAGACATGGTTTATGGCACTTGCTCCGGCCTCTCTTAACACTTGGACGGAAGTCTACAACAAGTTCATGGCAAAGTTTTACTCTCATCAAAAGACATCCGACTTGAGGTCCAAGATAATGTCTTTCAATCAAGAGCCAGGTGAAGCTTTTCATGAAGCTTGGGATCGATTCAAGATGTTGCTAGTCCAATGTCCTCATCATGGGTTTCCTTTAGCCCTCTTAAATCAAGCCTTCTATGATGGGTTGACTCAACAAGGTGAAGCCCAAGTGGATAATGCAGTAGGGGTGCTATGGGTGAGAAAACTGCGGATGAAACAAGAGCTTTATATGAGAGACTTGGCATGAATTCGCAGCAGAAAAGTGTGAGAGGAGGAAGAAAAGGTGTCTATGAAGTTGAGTCCAATGATGTTCTAGCGCAACAAGTTTCGGCATTGACTACTCAAATGAAGAATTTCATGGGAATGATGACGGCTCAAAGTCAAGGTCAAAACCAAGGGCGAAATCAAGGAGAGGGAAGTTCGGGCACGAGTTGTGTAATTTGTAATGTGAACTCCCATGATATTATGGGATGCCCATTGAGAGACCAATTCCCGGAATTTCTTGAGCAAGCAAATGCAATGAACGCTTTTCAACCAAGAGTGAGGAATGATCCGTTTTCCAACTCTTACAATCCGGGTTGGCGGAATCATCCCAATTTCTCTTGGGGAGGAAATCAAGGGCAGGGTCAATTTCAGCAACAATATCAACCACAAATGCAACAGTCGCAGCAACAAGGGCCTGCAAGGCCAAGTGTGGAGGAAACGTTGCAGAAATTCATTCAAGCCGCTCAACAGAATCAAGTGATCATGGACCAACGAATGGGGAACCAAGAAGCTTCCCTGAAAAAGCTTGAAAATCAGATGGGTCAAATTGCCGAGGCACTCCAAAAGCACAATCCGGGTACACTACCGAGTCAACCGGAACAAGCAAAGGCCGTCACCCTGAGGAGTGGTAAGACTCTTCAGGAGGTACACTCTTCTCCTTCTCCTATAGATGATAAAAATATGCATGAGAATGAAGTGGTGGTTGAGGAACGAGTTGAAGTGACTCCCGAGGAGAAACTTCCAACTCCACCTCTTAAGCCTTATGTGCCTGGGGGAGCGGGTGAGGATCGGGTCCTCTTTCATGCAGCATCCTCTGTCGATGCCGATGGATGAGTGAGGATCGGGTCCTCTTTCAGGGAACTTGTGTCTTCGGGCTGACTGGGTTGCAGTTCTGGCTCCGCAGGCTTTTTGGTGGCCTTAGGTGGTAATGCATGGATTTGACCCGATCGGGTTAGAACGCTGACATCAGGTTTGGTCCCTTCTGAACAGGCCGGTCTGAGTTGAGCCATAGTTAGAGGAGGATTCCTCGTAGCATAGGGCCATATGTCTTCCCTCAACTCATTGATTGTAGATGTATTCCCCGAAGCTTCGGCAGCTTGACGGATTCTCGTCCCAGGATACGCTTAGGTGCCTCTCGCGGGAGGTAGCCTACGCTTTGACGCAGCTGTTCGAATGTCGGTGCACAACAAAGGGTTGCTCGAACTGAACTGTGCGTTGCTGACCCTCCGAGGGAGGTTGGAGAGTTCTCGCTGAGCATACTCAGGGCATTCTGGAGTTGGGTCTGGCGATACTCATGGTTTGCTAATTTTCCTCCACTCTTGGCCCAGATCAACTTTCTTGCAATGAGCTGCGTCGAGAGTTAATGCCTCGCGTTTCTTCCCACGTGAGAATAGCCGTTGCTTCTTTGAACTGCGTGCAGCCTAGGTAAACCTCCATCGGGGAGAGTTTTCTCCTTTGTTTTATCTCGAGTGGCGGGTATGTCGAAGGTGAGTACACGGCTTCCCGAACATCCGCCCATGTAACTCGGTTGCTTTGTCCTGGCTTGATCGTTTACGTAAACGAATGCCTCGGGCCTCGTGGAATTTCCCCGAGTAGTTGCTCGAGACGAATTTCCATCCTCCTCTTGTTTTTAAATAGACCTTTCTCCCCGAGTTGGCCTTTCAATTTGAGTGCGGAAATGATCCGTTCCCATCCTCCCGTGACCCTCGGGAGTCCGGTTTTGTTGACTTCATGCCCGGCTTGGAAGAGAATGGTTTCATCATCTTCATCGTCGCTTTCACAGAGAACTTGCTTTCCCTGGAGGTAAGCGCCGGGATTCGTTATGCCGTGTCGTTCCATCTCCTAGGTCATCGGGACCGTTGACCACCCTCGCCCGGCGCAGGGGTTGGATGAGAACAGAAGGTAGTCCGGGAAGTTGCCGTGAGCAAAACCCTTGAGGTCGAACCGGTCTAGAGTGGCCTCTAGCTTCTCGTCCGAAGCCGCCCGTGACACTTTAAGGGCTCGGTCCCCGTCGGTCTTTCGAGCTTGGTCTTCGTCCCAAAGACGCTTTCTTGAGCGGCTAGTTCCATGAGGGCTTTTCTTGCGAGAGCTAAGCAGTCTCCGTAGGTGCGCATCATCCGACTAGTGTCCGTAACCGTGATTACATTCAAATCGCCGAATGGCGGGAATACTTGGATTACGTTGACGAAGGAAGTCGGACTGACATTCCATGCGGCCTTCCTTGATCTCGATTACCAAGAAATTTGCCCATATCTCGGCTTAATTGACTTACCACGGGGTATTTGAATACACTCGCAATGTTGACAGCCTCGTGATCTCGCTCGATCGCCAAGTCTATCGTAGCTAGCAATGATCGCGTGATGTTCGAATCCGGCCGTGACGCCGGGAACAGATCGAACCGGAGCATGTTGATGCCGAGGTGGTCATTTCCTATGTCGGAAGCCGACTCGCCTCAAGGGGAAGACTTTCACGCATGTTTTCGGTGGCCGCCTAAGCGTTCCCGAGGTTGATCCGACTCGTAGCAGGTGAGGAGCTTGGTCTCCTTCGCCGTTGACCTTGGCCTCGCGGCGCTGAGGGTATAAGCTTGACCGACGGCACGGGCCGGTTGCCACCGGGCCGGTACTGGCAAGTAGTGATGAGCTCGAGCTCGCTTGGCCGTGGCCTCGTTTACCATGAGCAAAGGCAGCCGAGGGTGACTTTGGTATTGCAGATCCGACGATAAGGATCGGATCCTTGGTAACATCGGGATATCCGGAATAGATGATGTTGACGAAGTCGTCGTCACCACTTGATCGTAGGGATTCTTTGTCGTGTGAACCAGCTTGCTTCCAATTGCCTGGATAGCCGCCCGTACCGGACGTTGAGCTTGACAATTTCCATGGTATTGGAGCCTTGGTCGTAGGTGACCCGATCGGAAGGAGTGCCGTCCTCAAAACCGAGCATGTGAATGCAGAGGTCCGCCCGCGGTCCGCCGCGTCCTCGACTCCGGAGAGTCCCGATTCGTCGTCGTCATCCGACGGTTCAATCCAAACGTAGGGACGTATTGCGTCCGGATGCGTTGCCGAGCAGCTAGGAAAACATCATGCTCTTCATTGGAGAAGAGGGGCGCAGCGGGTAGTTCCTCGTGGAGGACATCCCATACGACTTCCATGCATTCAAAACGAGAATGACGGTGCTTGTTGACCTTTATCACAAAGATTTCTTCAAGGGGCCGTAGAGTTGGTTTGGAGAATGCCGACGAATCTCCGATTGGAGACTGGGGTTTATGTGCCCGCATCACGGCGATGTTCGCCGTTTCTTTCCAATCCGCCTCCAAATGTTGGAAACGACAGCTTGAACTTGATGTATCTGACCGTCTGTGGTCCGCCCGTTCGAGTACGTTTACATAGTTAGCATCTCCGGACTCGAGGGATTCTCGATGAGATTTGCCCCGTAGTCCCTTGGTTGATTCGAAGGAGGTAACCCCGTGCCCGAGTACGACACGCTTGGCTATTGTCTCGGCTTCGTTCCCTATGAGGAAACTATCCCCTGATGACTTCGAGATCTCCCCGCCGGTTAATGAACTTAACACACCGATGGAGAGTGGAGGCTATGGCTTTCATGTGATGTAGCCAAGTGGCGTCCTAACGTAGCCGCGAATTCGGATGGAATGTCCATTACGTGGAATTTTGCCGGCACCATTCGGGGTTTCGAACCGTAGTTCCAGAGTTACCGTCCCTGTGATGGGACGAGACGAGCCGTCGTAGGCCTCGATAGTCCGAGTAGACGGGATCGATGGCTTTCATTGATACGGAGGGCTCGCATCATGCCGAGAGGGAGAACATTAACGGCTGACCCGTTATCTACCAATACTCCGGGAGTGATATGGTGTTGAGCTTCGAGAGTGATGTACAGAGCTTCATTGTGCTCCCGAGGCATCTCTCGCAGATCTTCGTCACGTAACGTGATCATACCGCCGTACGCCGGGAATCGTAGATCCGGTCTCTATCCTGAGAAGGAGAGTCATCCAAGCCATCCGTTTCCTGCCTTCCTCTTGCGAGGTAAAGCCTTTCTGGAGCCTCGGATTGTGTTGAGGCCGTTTGTGGCGGTTGCCGCCCTTGGTTAGCACGTTGATCGAGCGAGTGCCAAGCCGACCTTGATCTTCCTTTACCGGTCCGAGCTCTAAGCCGGACAAATTGAATCTTGGCCGATCCCGCGGAGGGTTAGGCTTCGACCGGGCAAGAAGATTACCAAGATCTCGAGGTATTCCTGTCCTGTGGTCCGAGCTCGTTGTCGCCAGGACTTTTCGGCTTTCCCATCCCTCGCTTGCTTTAAAGCCGCATGGCCTGGAGGAAGAGAGGACTGGCCGGAGTACAAAGACGTAGTAGTCGAACCTCCCGAAGGCTCTCCGAGTGTACCTACACCGGTGTCCCCACTCGTATCTTTCTCTCGCTTGCCGTTGAGAGGACTTCTTCTTCTCGTTTTCGCGGAGGATCGCTCCTGACCATATCTTGAGACTCGTACCTGTGCAAAGTGGAGCCACAAACATCGTAGCCGATGTGGACATTTGATGAGGACCCGACCGGAAGAGGCGGAGAAACCGGTTCTCGCGGCAATCTTCTTGGGCACCCACTCAATGGAATTCACGCTGTTATTGTTCGGAAAAGGGTTTCCGATCGTATTGGGCCCACGGGGGCGCTCCAACTTGCCTTCTTCTATCAAGTTCGATTTCGTATCGTAACCCCAAACAGCTTGTCCGTGGTATGGCCGTGATACCGATGGAAGGCGCAAGATTTGCTCTTGTCCGCATTGGCTACGGATTTTTGGGTTTGTAATTTGCAACGGGTTTAAGGAGACCTTCCTTGATTAACCCTTCCAAAGATCTTGCTCAGGGCATGTCCAACTTGTCGAAGTGTACGTGCCGCTTCGAGTAGAATTGTTGCTTTGCGGGACTCGGGTTTCGTTGCCCGACCGTTGTCCCCGATGGATGTAGTTGACAGACGTATCTTTCCTTTGCCGGGGCCGCGGGATTGAATGCAACCGCCGAGCGGTATCTCGTAT
Organism: Adenophora triphylla var. japonica; assembly: GCA_022495995.1. Taxonomy (NCBI): domain Eukaryota; kingdom Viridiplantae; phylum Streptophyta; class Magnoliopsida; order Asterales; family Campanulaceae; genus Adenophora; species Adenophora triphylla. The sequence goes on from JAFEMH010002399.1 coordinate 36,494, forward strand.
GGCCGTGCAAAGAGCCAACTTTTCCTTGAGATCCTTCTCGAACCGTGAGCCTAAGCATTGACCATGGCCCGAGATCCGGGAAGAAATGATGACTGATGAGAGTTCCGATGGACGGTCTTAAGCAGACTTCAAGATCCGCATCTGCTCATCTTTGGAGAGTGGCTCCATGATCTCGGAGAGTTTCCAGCTCCACCTCTTGTAGAATTCCCCAACACTTTCATCCGCTTCGCTCGCGGTGATTAAGTCCTCACGACTTGTTTCCCACTCTAAGTTGGATCGGCACTGCCCAGAAGATGTTACTAATCCGATCCTGTGTGTGACGATCCGCAGTGCTTGACCTCGAAACCATCGTAACGCCGAACTTTGAGCGTATGCCGGAAGTGGTCGGCCATTTGCCGGAGGGTTGCTCCTTTTGCTCTCATGCCGAGAACGTAGGTGTCGACGTGCGTTTGAGGACATTCGGTTCCGTCGAATCGGTCCATCTCCCGCATTCCGAACTTGGCAGGAGAGGCGTGACCATTCCCTGATCTCGTGGATTTGAGCGTTTCCCGCTTTGAGCCGCTCATGGTGGCTTTCTGTGTCTTTCATCCGCTCGACCATCCAGCTAAGGTCAGTCCAGCGCGGACTGTGAGGCTCGGCGCCGGTGCTACCACGTGAGCGGTAGTGATTGGAGGTGGAAGGCTTGATATATGTGGATATATGGGGGCCTTTTCGAACCGTATCGGGGTTTGTCCCCGGTGTTTAGTGGATTCGTGTATAGGCAACGGGACGAACCCGGAGGGTATTGAGGGATATTGGCATCTCGAGATGGTCCGGCCGGTGCGCCGGTGGTATTGAGTGATAGGAGTAGCACCGGGCCGGCCAAAAATGACAGTGGTTGCCCCGAGAAGTAGCAATGTGGAGCCTAGGTCGGCCGCTTCCTTGGTTGGAAGGCATCCCGTAAGTTGGCGGGGAGGAACCCGGTTGAAGGCTTGGTGAACCGGTTTCGGGAATCGTCATCCTCGACCAGACAAAAGTACCGTCTCGACCGGGATAGCCGCTATACCACGCTCATTCGTAAGCCGTACCACGAAATTCTCGCCGATCTTCTTCTCGCCTCTTGTGAACCTCACAAGCCCGGATGGCTTCTTCCAATGTCATATCCGTTGCCGGCGGCGGGGTCCTTCCCCGTCACGATTTCTCGGTGAACTAGACATGTCGGAAATTATGGCCGAGGGAACCGAGGGAACCGAAGAACCGTCTCGACGCCGCCGTTATCGTGATTCCGGCAAGGCGCCGACCCGGAAATCAACCACTTTCTCGCTCGCCGCAGGAACGAAAGGAAGGGTTTAGGCTTCGAAAAGGGTATTTGGCTCAAGGTTTCGGGCTTGTGCAATGTGCGCTACCGATTAATGTTTACTTAAAGCGCGTTTTCTCGTAGTCCTAATCGGTTGGAAAAGAGCGGGTCTTCTTTTCGCAACTAATCCTAGAGCTCTAATCGTGGATCTCGTCACTACGCTTATAAGCCCCTCGTTTCCATTGTAGATCATCTTTCTCAGACTGGACTATCCCGAGCGAGGTCCGATAAGGCAAGCGAGTTCCACCGACAAAGGAAAAAGTGAACTTAAGGCTAGCCGATCACGCAAACTTTCAACGTATGTGACGCACGGCCACGCCGAAGTCAACGTCCTTAAGTTAAGGCGGGATCGTGCCAAAATTTGGGCATGACCTCTCCCGACTCGCTTGTGCGAGAGACCTTAGCTTTTGGCGTTGGCCAAGTTGCCGGCACAAGACATACGACGAGGTTTGGTGACACGGCGTCACATTGAACCTTCGGGTATATTTTTCGCAGAGCTCCGCGTTAAAGTCAAGGCCGAAGAGCGCGAGACTTCGGGTCGTGAACGACCTTTGGTCTCAAACTCTCGAGCTTGACTCTGAGCGGGCCCGGCGTAAAAACATACACTTAGGCTTTATGACACGCGCTAAGCCAAAACCAACCGGGGTCTTGGACAAAGTGTGACACAAAGAGTGCATGGCTTACACGGGCTAGGATGGGATGTTTGGGACGACCCCGTGCGCCCGAAAGGTGTCCGCGGCACCAATCGGGGTGCAACCGATAAGGCCATCCCGGGTTAGGGGTTGTAGTGTGCAGTGTACCGAGGCGCAAGTGCACGTGAAGTGCGGTGTTCCGAGGCAAAGAAGTGCGCGTAGTGTGCGGTCACTAAAATTCTTTTTCTCGAGTAAAACAGAGGTTTTTTCGTAATGTGTCTTAAAGAATTTATGATGCACAAATTCAAAAGACAAAGATGAAAATCGAACATGAATGGGAATGCACAAACATGGTAAGATTTTGAAAAGTTGACAATGTAATGTCTTTCGAAACAAAAACCGTTCGAGGTTTAAAGGCACACACACACACGAAAACGAGGAAGGGTAAACGAAAGTTTGACCCACGTAAGGCTTTTTAGAAAACAACGGTAGTTTTGAAAAAAGTATCTTTTCCCCAGCGGAGTCGCCAACTGAAATTACCCGGATTTCGCGCGATGCGAAAGGCGGTTGTCTTTCGCGGGGGGTTGGTGTCTGAGACCTCGCTTCATGGGAAGGAAAAATGAGGAGTCGCCACGCGGTTTTTGTATTTTGAGCCCAAACGTTGAGAAACGGCTTTAGAAAATGGTGTCGTTTTTATTGGTAGCAAAAACTTAGGAAAAGGCTTTGAAAACGGTGATCATTTTTATTGGTAGCAAAAACGAGTAAAAAGCTTTTTTAGTACCGTAGATTGTTAGGTTCGGAGGTCACGTTACGTTTCGGGTAGAGTATTACGAGATCGCCCGAAACGCCTCGCATGACGAGTCTTTCTACCTTTCTCGAAAACGTGTGTGTGTGTGTGTTTTGAAATGGGGGCTTGAATGACAAGCTTAATCTTGGTTTGAATGACAAACGTTGATTAGGTTACTTTGTTTGAAAAGACGAGCGTTTGAATGACAAACGTCGGTTTTAAGACGGAAATGAGCGTTTGCGTGGCAAACGTCGGTTTTGAGTTGAAATGAGCGTTTGCGTGGCAAACGTCGATTTTGAGACGGAAATGAGCGTTTGCGTGGCAAACGTCGATTTTGAGTTGAAATGAGCGTTTGCATGGCAAACGTCGATTTTGAGACGGAAATGAGCGTTTGCGTGGCAAACGTCGATTTTGAGTTTGAAATGGAGTTCGAAGGTCGAACTCCGGTTTCTTTGAACCGGGCGCGTCATTGTTAACGATTTTTACGGGAAAAATGCGTATTAAATGATTTTAAGTGTCAAATGGCGGCTTTTAGTTTGAAGATGAGCGTTCGGAGGCCGAACGTCATTTCGCGCATTTTGAAAGAGAGTTCGAAGGACGAACTCCGGTTTTGAACCGGGCATTACATTGTTAACGATTTTTACGGGAAAAATACGTACTAAATGATATGCGATCAACGAATCGGGTTGCGACTCGGACTTTGAAAAGTAAATACTATCACGATCCAAACGGATCGGACTTCGTAAATGACAGTATTTAAAGTGCGGTATCAACGGAATCAAACGATGCGGAATCGTAAATGACGATCAACGAGGCCAATCGGCTCGGAATTGTAAATGACGATCGACGAGTCAAACGACTCGGAATTGTAAATGACAGAAATTAAATGACGATCAACGGATCGATCGATCCGGAATTGGTAAATGACATAAAAGTAAACGGAACGGGGTCGGAACGCCGTTTTAACCCGTGATTACTTCTCTTACGGAAAGAGAAGAGGATCGAGGGGCTAAAACATATCGGACCCCGTTAGACGGAGGCGTCTACATTTTGATAACGTTGTTCGAAACGGTTGTAGCGACTAGCGCGTAAACCGAGACGAAACGAGAGATTTAGAGAGAGGGAGTTATACATATGGCTAGAGTCGACTCCTTTGGCTCGAAAGGTGTGTACGGGACACGGAAAGTAGTTCGAAAGGTTGTTTCGAAGTGGTAAGGGGCGTATTTGATCGAAATACGAAGGTTTCACGCGAATCGAGACAAAACGGGTGCTCGGAAGGGGTGAAAATCAGTTTGGCCGTGGGGTAGAATGATTTTGGGGTAAAAAAAGTTCCTCCTTTGGCTTTGATGTACCATTTCTATTTATAGGTGAAAATTGCGTAGGAGTCCTGATGGACTTGGACCGAATCCGTGGGTTTTGTGGTATTTTGGAATTCCGAGGGGCTTGGGCAATTTCGTAAAGTTTGCACAGGAGTCCTACTGACTTTGACCGAATTCCAGTGGGTATTTTGGTCTTTTCGGCTTGATTTGTGATTGAAGGGTGACTAGAGGGAGGTGGCATGGCCGCCACGTGCCCCGTGAGTCACCAAATTTATGTGGGAGTTTGTTCCGGTCCCGGTTTTGTCCGTTTTTTAAAATAACACCGAAAATGTCCGAAACGCCCGAAAGTGCCGGAAAGTGCGTTTTCGAGGAAAGCCATACTTTTACGTGAGATGACACGTGTTAAGTACGCTTCGATGTCGGGATGCACGGGGCGCCCCGGACGCCTCGTTGGCACGGCAACGGGAGTTTAACGAGTTCCGGTTAACTGGAGCGGGCCGCTAACGGATTTCGGTTAACTTTCCGACGGATTTGGACGATCCGGATTTGGGTACTTACAGATGGGCAAGCCTCAAAAAAAAAAAAAAAAGCTACATTTGTTATATGTTGACTGTTGGAGCGGATAGCATTTTGAAATTTTAGTGATTGTATCTCGAAAGTGACTATGTCTGCCATTTTAAAGTTTATTGTAATGAGAGATGTTTTTTAATAAGTTATTTTGAAGAGAAATTTATTTAGCTGGGAGAGAAGAAATTCAATTCAACTATATATTCAGAGTATTTATTTTACTTGTTCAGTTTCAGGAAGGTTTGTGCAGTCAATCAGAGCACAACCATGTTAGGTATAACATGTTATAACTGAAATCACTAAAAGACAGGCATACCGTATTACGTTTGGACATGGTTCTTGTTAGCTGTGCAGCAACACCAAAATCACCTGTCATTTTCTCAGCATCGTTATCAAGCCTTTATAGGTTAGAAACTTTCACATTTTTTTACTTTTTCATTCTTGACCTTTTGCTTATGGAAGTTTATATGTATGGCCTATTTGTTGTTCGTCTCAGGTGCCTTCATTGAATCAAAAACCATGTCCAATTGAAACGTCAGAGCTAAATTTGCGACCAATTCAAATTCCAAGCTCTAATCCGTTCCATCCATTGTATTTTCCCACTACGAATCTCAGTCTACCTCAAAAATCAAGCCTGCGTTATAGTTCAAGGTCAAAGAGAAAGGAACCTAGCAACGGCAATGAACACCAAGACTGGATTTTTAGTGGTAATGGCAGTTCTCAACATGAGACGGAGAAGAGGCTGTTTTGCAAGATATGTCAAGTGTATTGCGGCCGACTCCAATATGAAGCAGCACTTACAAGGTCACAAGCATAAAGTGAAGCTGTTATTAGCAAAACAGGGGTTTATCAAAAGCATTAAGGCACAAATTGAGTTCTCTTCACTCTAAACCAACATAATTTTTATTTTACTTGGGAGCGCGGTGAAGTGAGGGGCGGAGAGAGGAAGACGGGGGATGGATATGGGTGTGATTGGCTGGCTCCTAAAACTGCATGCTAATACTTACAAATACACGTATGTATCAATCCAATCAAAAACACCATTCTTACATCTACCCAACAATAACACAAAATAGTTGCCCCCCCCCCAAAATAGAAATTCAAAATCAAAGAATGAAATAACGATTATAGAAAACAGAAAAAAAGACTGAATTTTGAGGCTGAACCTGAAGATGCCGATCGACTTGCTTGAGAGAGGAGATCGGAATTTGCAGGCGGAACTAATAGAATTGAGAGAAAGAGTAGATCGGAAGAGGATTTATATTTTGGATATACATCTGCTGCGGATATGATTTTGGAATTTGGATTCAGTGTTTATCTAAAGAAATTTGAAGGACCGTGCTTATCTCAAAAGAACTGAAACGTAGGAGTATTATTTGCTGCCATTCACTTGAAAAATCAGCAGTCACCTTTGAAAAGCAGCAGCCAATGAAACCGTGGAATGGTGACATGGATTTCTATGTGTGATGATGTGTGATTGTATCGAAAATTTTCCCATTTTTTTGTTTAAAAGAAAAATCAACGAAAACGGAGTCGCCACGCCATTTTAATTTTGAGGGCCAAAACTTTGAAAAAAGCCCGAGATCAGAGATTTTAGGTTCGGAGGTCATGTTACGCGTCGGGAAGGACGTTAGTGTGCACCCGACGCGCCTCGTAAAACGAGTCTTCCAAGCTGAAAATCATTTGTGTGTGTGTATGTGTGTGTGTTTTGGCCAAAATAAGTTGAAACTCAGAAAAGTAAAAATTGGGATATCTTTTTAAGACTTTAAACTGATCCCATGATTTTTTGGAAGATTTTTGGATTGAGATTTGGTACTCAAAAGACCTTTTGAAGTTGAGAGCCATTTCTGCCAGAATGAAAAAGGCAGTGGACCTTTGATTTTGAAATGGGTTCAAGGGTCTTAAAACTTCATAATCTGGATAAACTCAGAGAATGAAAGTTGTTCTAGACTCCTTAAATAAAGTTTGTGCGAAGGAATTTTCCATTTTGGAGAAGATTTGAGGGGTCAAAACCTTCTGGAAACCTCAGATATGAGATCTGGATTCCCAGAAGCTGATGAACTAGCCTCTGAAAGAAAATTTGAAAAGAGGAGTTTTACTCACCCAAAAAATAAAGTAAAAATATGTCTGGAAAGCTCTGGATGTTGGCTACAAAAAGTATTTTGTAGTCAACACCAAATTCCAAGTTCATCTGTGTCCAAAAATTAATACCATGGACTGAGGTCTGAGAAAATTGCTACTGGACAGCAACTTCTCAAGAAAGAAAATATGATTTTAAGGGGGGTTTTGCATCCATGCTTGTCCCCATTTCCCTAGGTTTTGGTTAGTGATCACTAGACATTTTAGTGGTGAATCAACTATACCAAACCATCCTTGGGGTACATTAGGACTAAGCATTTCATTTGCTTGGGAAGGGGATTTTTATCCTTTGAAAATGAGATTTTATGCTTGAAAATGGTTTTTAGGGTTTTGAAAATGAGTTTTCTTTGCAAGAAAGTAAGAGAACTTGAAAATAATGTTGATCTTTGTAGAAGATCATCCATGGAGATGGTCTTCCATGGTGATCTTCTTAGATCTAGAGCAAGAAGATGAAAGAACTACATTTTGTAGTTTGAAGATGCATGCATGGATGAGATTTAGGGTTAGAAAGAGGAGGGTTTACCAATCTTCCTTGTGTTCTTGAGTGTTTGGCTTGAGTGTATGAGTGTTTAGGGCTTTAATATGAGAGTGAGTGGATGAGTATGAGTTGGGAAAGATTGGAGAGAAAATGGTGACAATTCAAGTGAATTCTCACTGTTTTCTCTCTCTATATTTCGCCGCAGGTTCGGTGCAAAATGTGTTCTTCTTTCTTTTTTGTGACTCGGAGGGCTCAATTTATAGCCCTCTGGAAATTACAAACATGTCCGCGCGGATGGATCCCCTCGGCGTGCACCGTTCATTAAATGCAGCTTCACTTTGGACAAGAGGAATAATCTTTTTGAAATTTCAAATTAATGTACCCGCTTTGTGTCTCCACCATTGCTATTTGTGGTTTTATTCCTTTTGTTTTTCTTTTTAAGATTCTTTTTAAGGTTTAACCTTAAATAACAATGCCCATTTTACCCTCACTTTGTTAGAAATGTTAGGATAGTTAGGAATTGTTAGAAATGTTATAACTTCCGTTAATTTTCTAACGAAAATTCTAACAAGCTCAAATTGGAGCACTTACAGTAGCCCCTCGGTGACGGCGCTTTCGAAGGAAGCGGGGTCGTCGATAAGAGTAAGGCTCCATATTTGGCGGGATGATCGAGTGATCGGGTGGCCGAACCTAGCGATAGGCTACCTACGTATCCCGAATGGGAATCAAGCCAGACGTAGTTCGGGTGCCTGACCCCCGGCGATGATGGCGTTTTAGGTGCCTCGAACCTGATGAGCGAGTTCTACAGTCGTTTGCTGGAAAGAAACTCTGCTGGGGATAGGAGATGACCATTTTCGGTCTGATGGGTATCCGCTCTGCTGGGGATGACTGTGATTTATCGCTTTCCTAGTGATAGCGTCTTAGGTGCCTCAAACCTTGGAGATGGCGTTTTAGGTGCCTCGAACCTGGGAGATGGCTTTTTAGGTGCCTCGGACCTTGATGATGGCTTTTTAGGTGCCTCGGACCTTGGAGATGGCTTTTTAGGTGCCTCGAACCTTGATGATGATGGCTTTTTAGGTGCCTCGGACCTTGATGATGATGGCTTTTTAGGCGCCTCAGACCTTAATTTGAAATGGCCTTTCGGTGGACTTTGTCTGCTGCCGAAGGATAGGGTGACCGTTTTGGTCGAGGGGCTGGACCTAATGATAGGCTACCTACGTATCCCTAGTGGGAATCAAGCCCTTTCGTAGTTCGAGTCTACTCGAGATCTCGTTGGCTTTTGGGATTCCGTTAACTTTGCTGGGGATTTTGTTAGCCTTTGCTGGGGAAAATCAGACGTATTCGTCTGGGGAATTGGTCTTACGTCTGACTGCCGTTGGATGATTTTGATGAAAGATACGGGATCTCGTTATCTTTCTCGGGGCACTCGGTCTTACGTTTGACTGCCGTGAAGGATTTTGATGAAAGATACGAGATTTCGTTATCTTTCTCGGGGCACTCGGTCTTACGTTTGACTGCCGGGAATGATTTCGATGAAAGATACGGGATCCGTTATCTTTCTCGGGAGATCGGTCTTACGTTTGACTCGCCGGAAGGATTTTGATGAAAGATACGAGATTTCGTTATCTTTCTCGGGGCACTCGGTGCCTTACGTTTGACTGCCGGGTAATTTTGATGAAAGATACGGGATCTCGTTATCTTTCTCGGGGCACTCGGTCTTACGTTTGACTCGCCGGAAGGATTTTGATGAAAGATACGAGATTTCGTTATCTTTCTCTAGGCACCTCGGCCTTACGTTTGACTGCCGGAAGGATTTTGATGAAAGATACGGATCCGTTATCTTTCTCGGGGAGATCGGTCTTACGTTTGACTCCGCCGGAAGGATTTTGATGAAAGATACGAGATTTCGTTATCTTTCTCGGGGCACTCGGTCTTACGTTTGAGCCGCCGGGGTAATTTTGATGAAAGATACGGGATCTCGTTATCTTTCTCGGGGCACTCGGTCTTACGTTTGATCGGGGTAATTTTGATGAAAGATACGGGATCTCGTTATCTTTCTGGCACTCGGTCTTACGTTTGACTCACGGGAAGATTTTGATGAAAGATACGGATCCGTTATCTTTCTCGGGGCACTCGGTCTTACGTTTGACTCACGGAAGGATTTTGATGAAAGATACGAGATTTCGTTATCTTTCTCTGGCACCTTGGCCTTACGTTTGGTTTGTCGGGGAAGGATTTTGATGAAAGATACGAGATTTCGTTATCTTTCTCGGGGCACTCGGCCTTACGTTTGACTGCCGTTTGATTTTGATGAAAGATACGGGATCCGTTATCTTTCTCGGGGCACTCGGTCTTACGTTTGACTAGCCGGAAGATTTTGATGAAAGATACTGATCCGTTATCTTTCTCGGGCACCTCGGTCTTACGTTTGACTAACGGGGTAATTTTGATGAAAGATACGGGATCTCGTTATCTTTCTCGGCACTCTGGCCTTACGCTTCGATCGCCGAAGATTTTGATGAAAGATACGGATCCGTTATCTTTCTCTGGCACTCGGCCTTACGTTTGACTCCGCCGGAAGGATTTTGATGAAAGATACGAGATTTCGTTATCTTTCTCGGGCACCTTGGTCTTACGTTTGACCGCCGGAAGGATTTTGATGAAAGATACGAGATTTCGTTATCTTTCTCGGGGCACTCGGTCTTACGTTTCGATCACGGAGGATTTTGATGAAAGATACGGGATCCGTTATCTTTCTCGGGCACTCGGCCTTACGTTTGATCGCCGGAGAGGATTTTGATGAAAGATACGGGATCCGTTATCTTTCTCGGCACTCGGTCTTACGTTTGACTCGCCGGGGTAATTTTGATGAAAGATACGGGATCTCGTTATCTTTCTCAGGGCACCTTGGTCTTACGTTTGACTGGTTTGGGTAATTTTGATGAAAGATACGGGATCTCGTTATCTTTCTCGGGGCACTCGGTCTTACGCTTCGACTCACGGGGAAGATTTTGATGAAAGATACGGGATCCGTTATCTTACTCGGGGCACTCGGTCTTACGTTTGACTCGCCGGAAGGATTTTGATGAAAGATACGAGATTTCGTTATCTTTCTCGGCACTCGGCCTTACGTTTCGACTGGGAAGGATTTTGATGAAAGATACGAGATTTCGTTATCTTTCTCGGGCACCTCGGTCTTACGTTTGACTCACGGGAAGATTTTGATGAAAGATACGGGATCCGTTATCTTTCTCGGGGTACTCGGTCTTACGTTTGGCTCAGGGGAATGATTTTCTTGACAAGGGCCGACTTTGGTTAACTTTGTTAACTCGTCAAGTTTGGGACCGAATTGCGTAGTCCGGAATTTTAAGGGGCAAAAGGCTCATTTTGACCCTTGCAATCCTGTCCGCGCGGAGAGGGTTGAAAAGTCAGGGGTATTAATTAGGGCCAACGCCCTTCCTCTTCCCCATTCAGTTTTTTCAAAAATTCCGAGAGCAGGGAGAGAGAAATCGTAAATCCGCCATTGTTGGCCTTAGAAGCTTCAAAAATTCTCCGATTTCTTCAATTTTTTGAGCAATGGAACACGGGGAAGGCGCTTTTCAAGGCCAAGGATGTGGCCCGGTAGCGGAGAGGCGATTGGAGCTCGTCCGAATGAGGAGGCATTACAATCTTTCGCAATCGGTTGCGGAGGAGCATTACCCCGATGCTTGGCAACATTGGGCTTCGGATTCGAATCTCCGAACGGTATACTTTGAAACCCTTTGATCCCTTTGTTGATTTCTTGTTTGAAATTTGAATTTTTTTTTTGAAAATTCGAATGATTGATATTCTTGGCTTTGAATTTTGATTTTGATGCTTTGCATGTTGATGATGATTTTTTTTTTTTTGAAATTGAATATTGATATTGATGAATGATGATTTTTTTTTGAAATTGAATATTGATATTGATGAATGATGATTTTTTTTTTGAAATTGAATATTGATATTGATGAATGATGCAATGCATGCATTTTGTTTGGAAAGAATGGGCATTTTGTCAATATGAGATGTATGTATGTTTAGGATTTTTTATTTTTGAAAAGTGGGACGGATTTTTCCTCCCGTTGCATGTAAGATGGATGATATGCATGTATGCATTTTTATGAAAATGGGACGGAGTTTTTACTTCCGTAGGAATGCATCTTTTTTTTTTTTTTGATGAATGCATTGGGACTTGCTGAAAATTGTTTTCTCTGTGAGAAAAATGGGGCTATGTCTATTGCATGCCGTTATGCTGCCGAAATTTTTTTTTTAATGCATGTGTATGCTTTTTTTTTTTTGTGCAAATATAAATGCAATTTTTTTTTTGACATTTTCTCTCTTTTTTTTTTTTGCAGGGCGGAAACCGTTTTGTGACGGAGCAGCTGAACAAAATGAAGACTCGAGGATCGGTGGAGTCCGTGATTGACTTGTGGGACCGGCTTTCGAATGCGGGCCGAGGAGCTTTGCCGAGTCCGAGACGATCGTTGTCGAGACGGGGCTTTCGGGAGTTTGTCGAGTGCTTGAGGGACCGGGTCAAGTTCCCTAAGAGCAAGGGCTTCGATGTTTGCTCCGGCGCAAGATTGGTGGGACGCGACCCACACCTTCCACTTCTTCCGGGGCGAGGCTACGGTTACGCCTCCGACTATGCCGCGATCACGGGTTTGTCCTTTAATGGACGCAAAGCATTGAGTGGCGGGATGGCTACACATGCCGATCTGCAGTGCTCTTTCGGGATTTTCCCTATTCCCAAGAAGGGGATGGGGATGGAGTATGCCGTGGTCTACGGCAAGATCGTGGAGACCATAGCGAGTTATGAGGCTGGGGAGGAGAGGATAGGCGTCGATCGATTGCTGTGGCCTTCTTGTGGTTTGCTTTTTCGAGCACGCTCTTTGGACATGCTGAGGGGACGGCAGTCTTTGCCTTGTTGAGGTACTTGGAGGACATGGAGACGGCCGTAGATGTCTCGTGGGGAGAGGTCGGGCTGGCAGAGCTTTATTTTGCTCTTGATAGGTACAAATGGAAGGCCGTGAGCTCTCAGATCGCTTTGAGTTTGCCCCGGAGGTATAAGCTCTCTTTTGCTTTCCCTCTTTTTTTTTTTTTGAGCACGCACTTTTCTTTTGCACCGGATTGATTGGATTTTTACCTTTCGCAGTATGGGCGTTGGAGTTTTTTCATCGTCACTATGCGGCGACAAACGCGGAGCACGCCGGGCGTATCCGGCCATGCAGCCTTGGTCCAAGCATGCCCGGGAGAAGATAAGCTCCGGGCGTACGACTCGTGTACGCGGATTGCCTTCCTTCGACGGAGGCCGAGACAGATGAGGGGATGATATTCTTCCCCCGGGATCGCTTTGAGGTGGCGCACCGAAGGGCGCCGAGATTTGGACCGGCAATGAGGATTCTCGAGAGGTTTGACTCGCGATGCATATTATCCTGGGAGAGAGGGTGACGCGCCGGATGGCGTGAACTCGCCTTTGAGGACACCGGTGGAGCCTCCCGCCGATATGATGCACCCGAGCGATCGGTTCGTGACCTGGGATGATTACCGAGCCGGCCAAAGACTTCTCGGATTTCGTGGCGATTGAGCCATACGCGACATTCGTCTTGAGGAGGCCGAGGATGCCTCAGTTCCGGATAGGGAGGGGCTTGGGATCCCGCGGTACCCTCGGACGGATTTTTCCTATATCCAGGATGGGGTCCGATTGAGGGTGAAGATCCCTCGCCCGAGCGACTTCCACGAGCTTTCCGCCTCGTCCGGTATGAAGGTATGGCTTCACCTTTTTTTTTTCTTTCTTTTGTTTCATCATCTTTAGCATCACTTTTTTTTTACGCTTTTGCTTTTGTGCAGTTTTCGGAGGTGGTCGTTGAGAAGCTGACGAAGCAAGTGATCGGGGCTAAGAGATTCATCAGGAGGATGGTCGCTTGCGGGGCTCCTCAGGCTAGAGCGAGGCGACCACGGCCGGCGCCCGTCGACGGGAGGCTTCCCTATTCGCTCGTAGACTTCTTCAGAGACTCCTCTCGTCTCCTCTCCTTGATCCCCGCGCGGTGCCGCCTTCGGATCACGTCATTCTCGAGGATCCACACTGGGCAGGGACACGTTTGGGCGCATGGCGGGTCGTCTTCGTACGTGCGTGAGTCCGACGCCTTCACCTTCGGGTACGATTTTTCGCAGATCTCGGCTTGCCCTATCAGAGCGTGCCGGTTGGTCCTGACGAGCCTCTCTCTGGAGACGAGGACGATTCTGAGCCCGAGATTTTCAGGGCTCCTGAGGAGGCGGGCCCGAGTCGCAAGAGGGGCCGGGGAGAGACATCGGGCGCTGGAGATTCCGATTGATTTTTTTTTTTTTGAGATTTGAGATTGGGATGCACATTTTTTTTTGGATGTAATAATTTAGGATTTTATTTATGTTTGTTTTTTTTTTTTTTCATGCACACTCTTTTTTTTTGGAATGTAATAATTTAGGATTTTATTTTATGAATGCAATGCAGTATGAATGCAGTGTTGCATGAGCCTTGATATATTTTTTTTTGCAAGGGTATTTGGTATATGGACTGGTTTGGGGAGGTTTTTTTTTTGCACAGGTTTCGAGCAACCGGGACGGAATATTCCTCTTTTGGTGTAGCAGCTTGGACTGTTGCAGATTTTTTTTGGAAAGCAATCCTATCCGCGCGGATGGGGACTGCATCTGACACTGTCCTTTAATTTTGGTTCAGACCTGGTCTTGCTTTATTTCAAATTCAAATATCCTCTTCAACCTCCAGTCCCAACAGCCATTTTCGGGGAGAAAGAGAGAAAAACCATGGAAAACTTTAGAAAAGCTCCACCAAAATTGTCCCAAGAATCCCAAATGTCATTCTTCAACAAGTTCAAGGATTGGTCCCGGGAGATCATGCATGAGAGAAGGTCCTTCTTTGAAGAAAGATACAAGGTGAAGTGCTTATGGTCTATCAAGGAATTGATTCCGGATTATGACCTCTTAAGAGCTTCTTCTTCGTTTTGGGATACTAGAAGGCATGTCTTTTGCCTTTCCTTCAATGAGATTGTTCCGACTGTGGAAGAATTTCGGGCCTTGCTTGGAGGTCCGGAGGTGGAAGAGATAGCGGTTCCCTTGCCCGGAGGGGCTTCTTTTGCTGACAGATTGTGCGTCCTCCTTCATCTTTCCCCGGAGGAAGCGCAAGGTATGATCCGCGGTCCCGATCATTTCGATATTTCCGGTCTTCCCGACAGATTTAGGGGCCTAGGTTTGGTGGATGACGCCTATTGGGATGCCTTTGCACTTTGTATGTTTGGCACCCTGTTCATGGTCTATTCCTTTGGGATCTGTCATCGATCTCTGCTAGATGTTGTCGTTCACTGTCGCCTGGGCAGAGATGTCGTTCCTTTGATTCTGGGGGAGACTTTTCATGCTCTCGACAGATTAGCTACCGGACGGCGGTATATGCACGGGGCACTGCTCCTCTTGACCCCGCGGGCCGATGGAGCGTTTGGGGTTCTTCGGGAAACCTCTCGATATGATCAGGCCTTGGACTTTTGCCAGAGAGGTGTCGATGTAGATTTTGATGATCGTGGCTCGTGGGCGCGTTGGATGGCGGGTCGCCAGACCGAAGATATCGATGGTTGGTGCCTCATCAAGGCGGGTGGAGACTCGCAGAGTGCTTCAGATCGGGTCCCATGTGGTTATGCTTCCGGGCTTTCTCACCAGCTTCTACATTCCGGCTCCGGTCCTTAGGCGCTTTGGCTTGGAGCAGTTCCTTTGGAGGGTTTTGATGATATAGCCACCGGGGTGGTGGCTCCTATTTCCATGGATGATCCCTCGGTGTTTCCATTTCTTTCCCGAGCATGGAGGTATGATGCCTTTCCTCCTCGGGTCATTCTCAGCGTCCGAGACCGGTGTTCTTGACCACTTGGTACCTGGATTGGTATGAGAGGCATCCGGGAGAGACTCAGTGGCTATTTTGAGACGGCGTGAGGCCATTGTGGGTGCGGAGGACCCGACTGCTTTGAGAGGAGGAGGGCCGAGGCGAGGGCCAACCCTCATGACAGAGCGGAGACGCCGTGGCCGACTATGAGGCTTACGTCAAGAGACAGGAGAGGAGGGTTCCTATGTTACCAGCTAGGCTACAGGAGATGAGAGATGACGCTAGGGCTACTAAGGCCCCGACAGAGGCCGGTTTGATAGACCCCGTCCCTATACCGTAGCTTGGTAGGAGGAACACCGACATTTTTCCCGTTCGTAAAAGAAGACTCGAAGGGGGAAGAAGAGGGAGAGGCCAAGACGAGTGGCTTGGAGTGACTCCGAGGTTTCCGAGTATCCCTTTCTTGTCATGGCGTATACATTAATTTGATTATGTATCTTAGTTTTCTTTTAGCAAGTTGCCGGCTGTAGGAATGAATCGGGCTTAGACTCATCAAAGAGCTTTTTAACTTGTAATGAATATTTGAATTGCTTTAGAGTTTTTCGAGACGCTTTCATGGTCTGATCAATTGTATTGATGCCCAAGTATGGCTTTTATTTGTGCTTTAGACCGAACCGTTTCCGCCGCTCTACGTTCCCCTCATTTTGAGGAGCTCAGTCTTCGTAGTTCAACCTCGGTGAACTCTTTTTTTTTTTTTTTTTTTTTTTTTTGTTTTTTTTTTTTTGTTGTTTTTTTTTTGTTGTTTTTTTTGTTTTTTTTTTGTGCAACCCCTGTTTTTTACCTAGGCCGCCCTTCTCGGGTTTCTAACCTAGTTGGGTATTACTTTTTTAGCACTCCCTTTTTTTTGTTTTTTTTTGTTTTTTGTTTGTTTGGTGCAACCCTGTTTTTACCTAGGCCGCCCTTCTCGGGTTTCTAACCTAGTTGGGTATTACTCTTTTAGCACTCTTTTTTTTTTGGTTTTTTTTTTTTTTTTACGCGTAGTATCTCGCGCAGCCTTGTCACCATTCACTTGGGTGTACGGAGGGATTCCGTCGAGGTCTCGCAAGTTGCATGGCTCCTCCGAGAAGATCTTCTCGGACTACATATGGCCCGACCCATACAGCTCCCATTTGCCGAGGGGTTGATACGGACCGGGGCTTTTCCTTTAGAACGAGATCACCTTTTCGGATCTCCCGATGCTTTACTTTCTTGTCGAAGGCTCTAGCCATTCTTCCTTGGTAGGCTCGGATGTGTTCCATGGCCTTCGCCGGCGTTCGTCTAGTAGGGCCAGTTCATCATGGCGACTGGAGCCATTCGACCTCGTTGATCCGGCTTTCCAGCGTATACGGAGCGAGGATATTTCCACTCGATTGGGAGTACGGCTTCCATTCCGTATGTGAGGGCAAAAGGTGTTTCCCCGATTGCCGTTCGGCGATGTTACGCGCCCCGAGTGCAGTGTAACTTCTCGGGCCAATCTACGCCTTGGACAGCCATTTTCCGGATGATATTTTCCCAGAGTCTTGTTTCTTTGCTTCGACGGCTCCGTTGGTTTGGGGCCTGTAGGGAGATGACTTGTGACGGGTTATTCGGAATTCCGCCAGCGGTTTTCACATTCCCCTTCGAAGTGGGATCCATTATACGAGATGATTTCGGTGGCAACCCGTATCTGCACATGATGTTTTCTTTGATGAAGAGGGCAACTTTCTTTGAGTTGAGGATTTTATAGGACTTGGCTTCAACCCACTTGGTGAAATAATCCACGGCTACCGGGGACGAACTCGTGGCCGTTCTTGCTGATGGTGTGATTTTGCCTATGACATCAATTCCCCAGTGACGAAAGGCGAGGGTTGTCGGGCGGTATAACTCGTGAGGAGGCAAGTGATTAAGATTTGAGTATCGCCGACATTTGTCGCGGCTTTTGACAAAGCTGGATGCGGTCGGCTTCCATGGAGATCCAAAAATACCCCATTCTCGGTATGATTTGCATCGAGCTCGAGCATTCATGTGAGGGCCGCAGGTACCACCATGTATTTCTTTCATGAGTTCGGTAGCCTCTTGTTTGCCGATACATCGCGGGAGGGGGCCTTGATAACGCTTCTTGTATAGCATATTTCCCAAAAGAACATAATGGGAGGCGAGCCGCTTCGAGTGAGAGACTTTTCGCTTTGATTCCTTCTTTATATTCCCCATCTTCATTTTTGAAAGAGGCCTCGCCATCCTTCGAGTCTTGGTAAATACGAGTGTACCGGGGATCATTGATCGGTTCGGCTTCCGCTTCAATTTCGAAGCAATAGGCGGGGTTTTCTCTTCTCCCGACTACGAATGGTTTAACGAGACTTTCCTTCGTATTTCGACAAGAGAGGCTAGTGTAGCAGGCATCTGCGAACTGTTTCGGTCTCTTGGCGGAGTAATGAAAGTTGATTTCTTTAAATTGAGCCACTAGTTCTTCCATGTAAGCATGATACTTACGCAAACCCGGATCCACGGTCTTCCATTTGTTAGAGACACGATTGATGATGAGGCGAGTCTCCATACACCTCCAATTCCTTGATGTTTCTTTCAAGGGCGGCTTCCAATCCGGCTATGCAAGCTTCATATTCGACGGCGTTGTTGGTGACTTCGAAGTTCAGCCTTGCTGCTATGGGGGTGTGTTCGTCGGTAGGATCGACCGAAGCATTCCTATCCCGTTCCCCCTTTTGTTTGACGCCCCGTCGAAGAAGAGTTGCAGCGATTTTCTCCTTCTAGAGCGAAGATTCCATCATCGGGAAATTGAGGTTCGAGTCCTCGGGACTCATCACTTGGGAAATCGGCCGGATGTTACGCCATTATGCGTCCTTTTACGGATTTCCTTGAAACATAAGCGATGTCATATTCGGCCAAAAGAACGACCATTTTGCCAACCTCATGGAGATGGAAGGCTTGTCGAACGAGATATTTGATGGGGTCTATTCTTGAGACAAGATGTATCGGGTGAGGCGCATGTAGTGTTTCAACTTTCCCACTACCCAGCACTCAAACTCCTGCGCAAGTCTTCTCAAGACGAGTAATTGAGTTCGCTTCCTTGGAGCTTTACGCTACGAAATAGATGGCGTTTTCGACTTTGGAATCTTTCTTCTCTTGAGCTAGCATAGCCCCAATTCTTTGTATCCGTGACAGGTTAGATATAGCAAGAGCGGCTTTTGCCGATGTGGTGGGCGAGAGAATCGGAGGATTCACAAGGTATGCCTTGATCTGTTGAAAGGCAAGCCGACATTAGGGTCCATTCGTGTAGGCATTTTTCTTCATCAACTTGAAGATCGGCTCGCGGATCGAGGTCGGTGATTTACAAAGCGGCTTATGTATTGCAGTTTTCCCATGAAGGATTTCACTTACGTCGGTGTCCGGGTGGCTTCATTTCAACTATCGCCTTGATTTTACGGGGATCTACTTCGATTCCCCGTTAAATCACCATATATCCTAGCACCTTACCTCGTCTTACACCGAAGGTGCACTTAGGCTGGATTCGGTCTCATGCTGTGGTCTCGGAGGCGGCCGAAGAATTTTCTCAAATCAACAAAGTGCGGCCATCGATCCTCTGGAATGTATTATCATGTCATCCACATAGACCTCGAATTTCTTTGTGGATCATGTCATGGAACAGCAGTTGTAGCCGCCCTTTGGTACGTAGCCCCGACATTCTTCATCCGAATGGCATGACCGTGTAGCGGTAGGTGCCCCGAGGGGTTGTGAAGGCTGTTTTGGCTTGATCTTCTTACGCCATTTTGATTTGGTTGTAGCCGGCAAAACCGTCGACGAAGGATTTGACTTCATGGTTGGCCGTGGAATCTACCAAAATGTCGATGTTTGGCGAGGGAAATCGTCTTTTGGGTGGCTTTGTTCAAGTCTCAAGTCTACGCAAGATCGGATCTTTCCGTTGGCCTTAGTCACCGTCGCTATGTTGGACGGCCATGTTGGGTATTCAATGACCCCGATGAACCACACGCCCGAGCATCTTTTCTATCTCCTCTTTCACTTGTAGGGACCATTCGGGCTTAATTCTTCTTAGCTTCGCTTTACCGGTTTCGACTTCGGGTCGAGCGGTATTCGGTGCTCAACTATGGAAGGATCGAGGCCTGGCATATCTTTATAGGACCATGCGAACACATCCACGAATTCTTTTAGCGGTTCAATTAGGGCGTCCCTTTCGGTCCCTTCGAAGAAACTACCAATCTCGCGTCTCTTTAGGCTCTTGCGGTTCCCAGATTCACACTTGTCAAAATCTCTTCGGCGGCTTGGGCTCGATTTTCCTCTTTCCGGACAACTGCTTAAAGATTTCTTTGATATATTGTTCATTTAATGTGTACGCCTCTTCATCTAGTGAATCGTTATTAACTGTTTTTAGATTATTAGTTAATTCATCATTAGTTAAAGTGGCAATTAAGGGATACTCAGAAAGGTTCGTCATTTCATTGAGAATAAGAGGGAATACAGCATTGGCTACAATTTCGTGGTCTTCAGGCGTGAGGCCATCGGACGACTCGAGAGACTCGAACTCAACAATGAGAGACTCGGAGGACTTTACAAGGGTTGACACGAAAGGATGGGGGACCAATCCAAGCTTGGTGATCATTTCCTCTTTGGTCGCGGACGGGCCTGAGAGAGTTTCCCAATTCTTTAGCGGCATCACTGTCGGTGGCTTCACAACCCGGGAAAGGCATGGTCTCTGTGCTCCCTCCTCGCCGCCGCTATCATCTCTTTGTCCTGAACCGAGAATCAATTGTGTTTGGCGTCGAAAGCCGAGCATGTGGATGTAGGAATCTTCCTCAATCACAGGGATTTTCGTTTCGTTACAATCGACCGCTCAATCCGGATGTAAGGACGCATTGCGTCTCGGTGAGCTTGCTAGAAAAATCTCATGTCCCATACTCGAGCGGAAAGGCTTGGCGGTGGTTGACAAGGAGGACGTCCCACACGACGTTCATAGATTCGAGCCGAGTACGTCGGTGTTTGTCGACTTTTATCATGAAAATCTCCTCGCTGGCGAGGCAAAGAATGGGTTTGCGAGAATGCGGACAAATCTGTGATTGAGGACCGGGGACTTGTGTGCACATGTATCATGGCGGTGTTCGGCGTTTCCTTCCGAGTGTGCCTCCCGAGTGTTGGAAATAGCAATTAAATTTGATGAATCGAACTCCTTCGGAGTACGCTTGCTTGAGTGTGTCGACATAGTTGGCATCGCCGGATTCCAAAGGATGCTTTGGCGAGGCTTGCCTCTTGAAGGATGTAGCCCGGTGTTTGGCTGTGGGTGTTCTTGGCTATTGTTTCAGCTTCGTTCCCTATGAGGAAACTGTCACCCCTTATGACTTCAAGGTCTCCCTGCCGGTTGATGAATTTGACGCATTGGTGGAGAGTGGAGGCTATGGCTTTCATGTGATGCAACCAAGGGCGCCCTAGTAGGGCTGTGAACTCGGAGGATATCCATTACATGGAACTTTGCGGGCACCATTTGGGTTTCGTACCAGAGTTCCCGAGTCACTGTCCCGAGGATGGGGCGAGACGAACCGTCGTAGGCCTTGACGGTCACAGGGTAGATGGGATCACGCGCCTTTCATTTATGCGGAGGGCCCTCATCATGCTTTGAGGGAAGGACGTTTACCGATGATCCATTGTCCACTAATACCCCAGGGAGTGACATGATGTTGAGCCGAATAGTGATGTACAAAGCTTAATTGTGTTGGGAGACATCTCTTGGCAAATCTTCATCGCAGAAGGTGATCATGCTCCCATATAGGTGAGGATCATAGATTTGGTCCTTGTCTCGGGATAGAGAGTCATTAAACCTGTCGCTTCGTGCCTTTTTCTTGCGAGGTAGAGTCTTTGCCGAAGCCCACAGGTTATACGATGCCTTTTGTGGCGGTTGCCATCTCCAGTCAACATGTTGATTGAGTGGGAGCGCCGAGGCTGGCGTCGGTTTTTCTTCATCGGTGTATACTCGGGAGGCGAACCTTGGGCGACCCGAGGGGTTGGACTTACGTTGCGGTTCGGCATTCGAAGGTCTCAGTGCTGTCGTTGGCAAGGCTTTTACGCTCTTTCACCCCTTTTGCTTTGGGGAAGGCGGCGGAGTAGAGTACGTAATAATCAAATCCCCTAGATGGCTCCCCGAGCGTTCCCACACCGTTATCACCGGCCTCGAACCTCTCCTTCAATTTTCTTTGGGAGGAAATTTTCTTTTTCTTAGGAGGACGGTCCTCGTGTATCCGATCCTGATAGTCCCTTTCAAGGCAATCGGGACAGTCACAAATATCCCACCAAATGTGTTCTACGGGTGGTGGCGGATTTGGGACCTCGGGTTGAGCGGCCTGGAATGACTTTGGGTGGGCCGGTCAGGGGATCTGCCTCTTGGGCTCATACGGTAGCGAGTGATTGGACTCCGCCGGATAATGAGAGATATTAAGGTCCCGGGAGCGGGCATATGTTTGTCCTTCGGTAGCCCCGGTCGGTTGGGATATTGTTAAGGTCCCGAAGTGGCGTGTGGCCTCTTCAATCCGGGCTGCTTTATGCATTGCAGCGTTCTTCCGGGGCCTTGATGGTGACCATATTTCTTCAAGCTGTCTCCTGATTTTCATCACTCAGGGATATTTGTGGGATCATCACTTTGAGAGGGGACAAGCGACGGTATACCGAACTCTTTCATCACGGCTGCTGTTTGGGGGCCGGTTGCCACTGTAAGTCGGCGGACGGGAGTCCGGCGGTGGAAACATAGGAATCTTGGGGTAGCATCTTGGTGTATCCGGACTATTAAGAAGAGGAGGAGAACCCTCTTCCTTCTTTGCGGTAAAAGTGCCATCGGAATTGAGGCGATAGTCAAACCATGACTTGCGACTACCCCGGTAGGTCATCAATTTGAGCCTCATGTCGAAGTCTCATTTGTTCTACCAACTGGATCCAATGCGGGTGCATGCAGGGATTTTGGAGGACGGAGCAACGTTATCCCCATCATTACCGGCGATGCGAGACATTCGAAACCCGGAGTCGGAACAAACGGTGAAGGCGACGATGCTTGACTCTTCCCAGCGATCAAACGGTGACCGGTGCAGAAACCAAGCTTTGTGCGGAGGCTGCGGGGGAAAGACACGAGGGTTCGAGATGTGCAGGAATGGAAGGAGGGTAGGTGTTTGGGCTTTAGGCTCATGCAACATGCGATTATTTGTTCACGTTTACTTAAAACATGTTTCATTAACCTAATCGGTTGGAAAAGATTGCTCTTCTTTTTCGCAAACTACTCGATTCTGGATCGGTGGGCCCCGTCACTACGTCTATAAGCCCCTCGTATTCCACCCGTATTTCGACCTCCCGGGGTGGGACGGCCCGGGCGAGGGTCCTATAGGGCAAGCGGGTCCCACCGACCGAAAGAAAAACGATCCTAAAAGTCGGCGGGTAATCGAGTCTTAACGAGTATTCGATGTAAATTACGGACAAAGGCGACGTCGAAAGTCAAGATCATGTCCGAGGGCTCGACGAAAAGTCGGCATGATTTGGACCTGGATAAGCGTCCACAATTGATCTTGACTTGTCGTCGGTTAAGCCGTAATTAGGCATGGAATATTCATTAATCCTTGATGACTCGGTGTCAATCTTTGGGAGTCGAGTGTATAATTTGTGCCAGTCGAGCCGAAGTCAAGGCGCCGGTCAATATCTTGGTCAAAGTCCGCGGCGGAAAACCGGCAGAACTTCGGCGATTAGGGACCCGAAAGATATTGAGTCGGTATGCCGACAAAGGCTTGAAAGGAAAGGTCTATACACGGACGGGGCATGACACGGACCGGACTAAAAACCAACCGGGTCTCGGACAAAGTGTGTCACGGACAAGTGCATGGTCGACACGAGGCTCCGTAGGATGTTTGGGTAGTCTGTGCTCATCCGAGAGGCGTAATAAGACCAAACGGACCGCGACAAGGATTTCCCGGGTTAAGGACGTAGTGTGCGGTGTATGGTCACGTGCGCGTAGTGTGCAAGCGATCTATATTCTTTTACGAGTAAAATAGAGATTTTTATGTGTCTTAAAAATATGATGCATGATTTTTTTGAGAATTTTCTTTTTCTTTTTTTTTTTGAAAATCCTTTTTTTTTTTTTGAAAATTTTTTTTTGAAATTTTTAATGAGCACATAAGCACGAAACTTCCGACAGTTAGGGACATTATTCCGACAGTCAAAATTTTGACTTTCTCCGAGGCGGCCAAAACAACATGAAAACTGTGCAAAAATCAACACACACACAAAAATGATTTTCGAAGCCGGGACGGAAGCTTGACCCTCAAAAGCTTTTTTTGAAAACGGTGATACCGGTACGTGGGATTGTTAGACCACAATTTATCCCCGACTCGTGTTAGGAGGCGATAACGGGAAATTTAGTGGTTTCCACCAATATACCAAATACCATTTTTTTTTAAAAAAAAGCTTAGTCCCCAGCGGAGTCGCCACTGTGATGATGTGTGATTGTATCGAAAATTTTTCCATTTTTTTGTTTAAAAGAAAAATCAACGAAAACGGAGTCGCCACGCCATTTTAATTTTGAGGGCCAAAACTTTGAAAAAAGCCCGAGATCAGAGATTTTAGGTTCGGAGGTCATGTTACGCGTCGGGAAGGACGTTAGTGTGCACCCGACGCGCCTCGTAAAACGAGTCTTCCAAGCTGAAAATCATTTGTGTGTGTGTGTGTGTGTGTGTGTTTTGGCCAAAATAAGTTGAAACTCAGAAAAGTAAAAATTGGGATATCTTTTTAAGACTTTAAACTGATCCCATGATTTTTTGGAAGATTTTTGGATTGAGATTTGGTACTCAAAAGACCTTTTGAAGTTGAGAGCCATTTCTGCCAGAATGAAAAAGGCAGTGGACCTTTGATTTTGAAATGGGTTCAAGGGTCTTAAAACTTCATAATCTGGATAAACTCAGAGAATGAAAGTTGTTCTAGACTCCTTAAATAAAGTTTGTGCGAAGGAATTTTCCATTTTGGAGAAGATTTGAGGGGTCAAAACCTTCTGGAAACCTCAGATATGAGATCTGTATTCCCAGAAGCTGATGAACTAGCCTCTGAAAGAAAATTTGAAAAGAGGAGTTTTACTCACCCAAAAAATAAAGTAAAAATATGTCTGGAAATCTCTGGATGTTGGCTACAAAAAGTATTTTGTAGTCAACACCAAATTCCAAGTTCATCTGTGTCCAAAAATTAAGACCATGGACTGAGGTCTGAGAAAATTGCTACTGGACAGCAACTTCTCAAGAAAGAAAATATGATTTTAAGGGGGGTTTTGCATCCATCCTTGTCCCCATTTCCCTAGGTTTTGGTTAGTGATCACTAGACATTTTAGTGGTGAATCAACTATACCAAACCATCCTTGGGGTACATTAGGACTAAGCATTTCATTTGCTTGGGAAGGGGATTTTTATCCTTTGAAAATGAGATTTTATGCTTGAAAATGGTTTTTAGGGTTTTGAAAATGAGTTTTCTTTGCAAGAAAGTAAGAGAACTTGAAAATAATGTTGATCTTTGTAGAAGATCATCCATGGAGATGGTCTTCCATGGTGATCTTCTTAGATCTAGAGCAAGAAGATGAAAGAACTACATTTTGTAGTTTGAAGATGCATGCATGGATGAGATTTAGGGTTAGGAAGAGGAGGGTTTACCAATCTTCCTTGTGTTCTTGAGTGTTTGGCTTGAGTGTATGAGTGTTTAGGGCTTTAATATGAGAGTGAGTGGATGAGTATGAGTTGGGAAAGATTGGAGAGAAAATGGTGACAATTCAAGTGAATTCTCACTGTTTTCTCTCTATATTTCGCCAGAGGTTCGGTGCAAAATGTGTTCTTCTTTCTTTTTTTTGTGACTGGAGGGCTCAATTTATAGCCCTCTGGAAATTACAAACATGTCCGCGCGGATGGATCCCCTCAGCGTGCACTGTTCATTAAATGCAGCTTCAGCTTTGGACAAGAGGAATAATCTTTTTGAAATTTCAAATTAACAGCCAGTTTTGTGTCTCCAGCCATTGCTATTTGTGGTTTTATTCCTTTTGTTTTTCTTTTTAAGATTCTTTTTAAGGTTTAACCTTAAATAACAATGCCCATTTTACCCTCACTTTGTTAGAAATGTTAGGATAGTTAGGAATTGTTAGAAATGTTATAACTTTCGTTAATTTTCTAACGAAAATTCTAACAAGCTCAAATTGGAGCACTTACACTATGTTATAAAGTTTTTGGATTAGTTTAATTCATTCCTAAAATATACTTATTTTATAACTAAAAATTTAAATTTTGAAATTCAAATTTACTCTTTCAAAATTTATTGAATTATCCGAAATAGTAGGAATTAGGCTTTTATTTTTATTTATTTATTTTTTTTCGGTGATAGCATAAAAAAATGACTGACCAATTGGAATAAAAATGAGTTGGAAATTGTTGCTGACGTGGTCTTTGACGTGACCTTTTCTGGAGCCTCTAAATAGTTTTGCTATATATATTCCTAAAATTTATTGAATTACCCGAAATAGTAGGAATTAGGCTTTTATTTTTATTTTTTTATTTTTTGGTGATAGCATAAAAAATGGCTGACCAATTGGAATAAAAATGAGTTGAAAATTGTTGCTGACGTGGCCTTTGACGTGGCCTTTTCTGGAGCCTCTAAATAGTTTTGCTATATATATTATATATGACAACATTTATTTTTCTTAATTTTCATGTCACATAAAACTAAAAATATTAAATCGGAGGGAGTAAATAGTACTCCCTCCTCCTACTTCAAGGTTTCTACTTTTCCTTTTGGTCCGTCCCACTTCAAAATTCTCTTCCATAAATGGAAAATTTTGAATATACTTATACCCTTATGATTTAATATATTTACAAAAAAAATCATTCATTATACCCTTATAAAGTTAACATATTTACAAAAAAATCAATCATTAACTTACTATTCCTCCCACTCATTCTCTCTCCTATTAAATAATTTTAACTTTTACATCCTCTCTCCTTTAATCTTCTACCTATTTTCAAAAAAATCAATCATTAACTACTATTTTCTATCTCACATTTAACTTTTACATTATTTCTTCTCTATTCTAAACAACACAAAAAAAAAATCTTAAAAAGCGTGTAACCCACACCAAGGAACCTTGGTGTGGGACGGAGGGAGTAAATAATAGTAAAGTGGAATGGCGATTTGCCTAAAAAAAATATCGAAAATTATTTTCTATTACACATTAGGGCAACTTCAACAATGGTCCCAGTCCAAAGTCCAAAGGGTATCAAAATCAAATTTTGATACCCATAAACACTATTTGCATAGGTACCAAAAAAACATTTCCAATAATGGGTATCAAAAATTAGGTACCAAATTAGTTTTTTTTTTAAGTTAATAACTTTATTAATATTTTTAATATGATAAATAATTTTGAAATATAATAATTATTTTAATTAGTTATTTTTTATCAAAAAAATAAAATTTTATAAATAATTTTGAAATATAATAATTATTTTTTATAAAATTTAAAATTTTATAAATAATTAATAAAATTTAAATAAATTTAAATCAAAAATCAAAATTTTTATGTATAATTAAATAAATTTAAAAAGAAGTAGAAAAAATGTAGAAGGAAAATGAAAGAAGGGTGTATGAAAAAAAATAAAGTAGCAAAATTCTAAGTAAAATCTTAAATATGGTGCTTTGCTAATTAAATTTTGATACCTCTAATTTTTGCCATTGGAGATGCAAGACCTTTTGTGTGGGTATCAACATCATTGGAGTTGCCCTTAGACTACCCACAGTGGTAGTATGAAATGGGGATGAAATCCCATTTCATTCAGCTTAGGCACTGCAATGGTAGTATGAAATTGAATTGGCTGAAAGGGTGGGATGAAAAGTTTCATTCGGGTTGAAACATCATTTTGCCTTTTTTTTTTTTTTTTGAATTTCCACGTGTAAGCCTCCCATTGGTTTTTTGAAAAAAAAAATTTATCTCAAATCTTTGAGCTTAATTATCACCACCTAGTAAATTAATTTTTTTTAATTTTTTTTCACCAAAATTCATCATTTTTTCCCCTACAAATTGATATAAGTTTCACTTGATTTGGACACAAAAAAAAACACTTAGTTTTCAATTTGAGCTGAATTATCACCTAGTAAATTAATTATTTTTTAATTTTTTTTTCACCAAAATTCACCATTTTCCCCCTACAAATTGATATAAGTTTCATTTGATTTGGACACAAAAAAAAACACTTAGTTTTCAATTTGAGCTGAATTATCACCTAGTAAATTAATTATTTTATAATTTTTTTTTCACCAAAATTCATCATTTTTTCCCCTACAAATTGATATAAGTTTCATTTGATTTGGACACAAAAAAAACACTTAGTTTTCAATTTGAGCTGAATTATCACCTAGTAAATTAATTATTTTTAAATTTTTTTTTCACCAAAATTCATCATTTTTTCCCCTACAAATTGATATAAGTTTCATTTGATTTGGACAAAAAAAAAACACTTAATTTTCAATTTGAGCTGAATTATCACCTAGTAAATTAATTATTTTTTAATTTTTTTTACCAAAATTCATCATTTTTTTCCCCTACAAATTGATATAAGTTTCATTTGATTTGGACAAAAAAAAAACACTTAATTTTCAATTTGAGCTAAATTATCACCTAGTAAATTAATTATTTTTTAATTTTTTTTCCCAAAATTCATCATTTTTTTTCCTTCAAATTGATATAAGTTTCTAGGGGTGAGCACGGATCGGTTTGGATCGGTTTTAGGATAAAACCGACACCAAACCACTAACTATCGGTTTTATGTAAATCGAAACCATTAACTTCGGTTTCTTAATGGTTCGGTGTATTCGATTTCGGTGTGATATCGGTTTGGTTCGGTGTCTTAATGGATTGTTGGGCTTTAATGGGCCTTGTTTGGGCATCAAGTTCTTTTGTTGGGCTTTGTTGGGTCAAGCATATAAACCAGCCCATATAAATGAGATTTTGACATTCAGCAACAGAAAAAAAAAAAACAACAACAACACACATAAAAATAACATTCATCCATCCATCCATATGTAATACATATTAAGCTTAAAAGTATGATGTTTGAAATGATAATCAAAATATTAAAAAGTTAAATTCATCCATTGTGAATGTGGAAAAATGAAAATAAAAGGAAGAAAAAAATATATATATAGTATAGATAAAATGACGTAGTTTTGGCTTATCGGTTCGGTTCAGTTTCTTATCGGTTTTTAAACTTTTAAAACCTAAACCAAACCGAAAATTTCGGTTTCTAAACTTTTAAAACCTAAACCAAACCAAATGGCTCGGTTTCGGTTTTATCGGATTCGGTTTTTCGGTGTTAATGGTGTTAACGGTGTTAACGGTTTTTTTTGCTCACCCCTATAAGTTTCATTTGACTTGGACACAAAAAAAAAACACTCATTTCTCAATTATCCTTCTTCATTTTAGCATTTATTTAAAAAAAATCATTATTTTTTTTACCTATAAATTGATGCAATATTTTTTTAATTAAGTGTAAAATATTTTTTTAATTATAAATAATAATAATAATTATTATTATTATTTTACTAATCATAAAAATAGAGAATATAAATAAAATAAAATAAAATAAAAGTAGTGGGTATAGAATGATGATTTGGAGGGAGTTGAAATTTAATTTAAATTAGATATTGGAGTGGGGGTAAATGAAATGAATAGATGAAATATTAGGTGGATGAAAAAAAATGTAAAAAGTGTTAAATAAAATGGGAGAGTGGTATTAAACCTCTGTGGGTAGTCTTAGAAGAAAAAAGGCCCCAACTAAATTTTGCATTTCCTGCTGACATGTCTACTTATTATTGGTTCAACCATGCAAACTTGACGTAGCTCTCGCAACACCCATCTATTTTTCCTTTTCCTTCTCCCCCATCATCCTCCTCCGCCAACAACCACCAACCACCGCCGGAACACTACACACAGAGTGAACAGAGAGATGCGCAACTTCCGCAGCCACCTCGTTTGTAGCGCCCTACTATTTTCCTCTCTCCTCCTCCTCCATCCCTCCACCACCGCCCGCCCCTTCGTCCTCGTCCTCTCCCAAGACGACCTCAATGACTCTCCGACCGACTCCGATGAAGCTTCCTCCACCGACTGGGACGAGCTTGTCGATTCCGACGCCAGGTCGGACGAGGAACTTGACCCTGGATCCTGGCGCCATATGTTTGAGCCGGATTCCTCAATCGGCGAGTTGGCTCACGATTCGATCACTGAGGAGTACTATTCTGCTGTTGAGAAGATGATTAATGCTATGAGCAAGGGCGAGCCGATGTTGATGGATGAGGCCGCGTCGGAGATCGAGGCGTTAGCGGCCAAGGGGCATCCGCACGCGCAGTCGGTGTTGGGATTTTTGTATAATATGGGAATCACGAAAGAAAAAAGTGGAGCTAAAGCGTTTATGTATCATCACTTTGCTGCTGATGGCGGGAATATGCATTCTAAATTGGCTCTAGCGTATACTTATTCTCGCCAAGAGGTTCCCAATCTTATGCTTTCTCTCTCTGATTCCGTGTGCTAGTGTGTGTTTATCTAACTGGCAGCATTCCTAGTGGAATTGCTCATTGTGGTGTACTTAATTAGCTGTAGATATTGGTAGAAATATTATGTTTTTGGATTTGGTTTTCCAATCTTCAATCATATTCCATTGAGTAGCGATTCCCAATCATTCAGTGGTCGTATTTGTTGATGAAGTTCATTTTTATCCGTTGCCAGAAGATCTAAGGGTGTGGGGTAGGATACGATTTTAGCAATAGTAGTTATGAAAACATTGGCTTAGTGGTAAAATGAAGGAATCTGTTGATGCTTTTATATATGTTAAGTTTGTTTTGTACAATTGGGTTGATGGTTTTTTGACTTGGTTGGTTGCAGATGTATGATAATGCTGTTAAGTTGTATGCTGAATTAGCAGAAACAGCTGTGAATAGTTTTTTGATATCTAAGGACCCGCCAGTTATTGAGCCCGTCAGGATCCATAATGGAGCTGAGGAGAATAAAGAAGCCCTCAGAAAGTCCAAAGGGGAGGAGGACGAGGACTTCCAAATCTTGGAATACCAGGCTCAGAAAGGGAATGCTGGAGCTATGTATAAGATGGGGATATTTTACTACTTTGGGTTGAGGGGAGTCAGGCGTGATCATAAAAAGGCTTTATTCTGGTTTTTAAAAGCTGTGGACAAGGGCGAACCGCGATCCATGGAACTTCTTGGGGAGATATATGCTAGAGGAGCTGGAGTTGAAAGGAACTATACAAAGGCTTTCGAATGGCTAAAACTCGCATCGAGACAACAACTTTATTCCGCATATAATGGGATGGGATATTTGCATGTCAAGGGTTACGGAATGGAACAGAAGAATTACACCAAAGTAAGAACTCTTTGGTAATATTGTACATGTCTTTTATTTACTTTATACTCCACTTGAAGTATATATTAGTATTGCTTCTTTTCCTTAAGGGATTATTATCCTGTTAATTTGCTGACCACCTTTCTAGCCTATGCTATAGTTTGGCACTTGCATATGATGATCTTTTATTACAGGCGAAAGAATACTTTGAAAAGGCTGCTGAAAACGAGGAAGCTGGTGGACATTACAACCTAGGAGTCTTGTATCTCAAGGGAATTGGTGTGAAGAGGGATGTGAAGGTAGCTTGCAAATATTTTATAGTGGCTGCTAATGCAGGTCAACCAAAGGCCTTTTTCCAGTTGGCTAAGATGTTTCATACTGGTGTTGGGCTTAAGAAGAATCTGCCTATGGTAAATACTGTTAACTCGTGTTTTGGTTCTGTTGGTACCTCTTTAATACTTGTATATGAACAAAAAGTGTCTTAGGTTTTCATCTCTTCTTCATCTTTAAGTTCTATCCTAATCTCACGATAGCTTGTCACATCTCTTTGTAATACCTGCCAGAAGTCCGGCTGATGGAAGATTGGTCAACTGAATAGCAGCAAAAGCTATTGATGTGAATCACAACCAAATCCCACAAATCACATGTATGAAAAGATGCATGTAATAGCAACTGAATCCTCGTTTAAAGTTTAACTAATGATAGGAGTTATTTGATTCTAGAGTAGAAATGCACCATTTATCTTTTATTATAGATAAATACAAATCAGGAGTCAAGACTAAGTTAAAAAAAATGAGGCACGTTCAAATTATACTTTCTTAAATGCAGTACTTCTGTAATTCCACTAGGAGCCTCAGATTGGAAAGAAGGACAATTTGAGTGAGAGATAATGACGCTTCAATTCTTCATGTAAGGGTGAAGATGAAATATTCTAGGAATCTGTGAGCTTAATTTTTGGGGAGAGTCCCAACATGGGGTTTAAGAGTCACTCTTGCTAATGCAGTTTGGAGAAAGGAAAGCCAGCTTAGGGCTGCCTTGGTCTTTGGCTGTCGCTGGGGCATGTGGATGGTACGTTAATGTCACATTTGCTAAATAGTGTACAGATTGAGCGAAGTTTGTGCCCACTTGTACACTACTTTAAAAAATTTAATACTTCTGAAATATAAGATTAATCTTTTCTTATTATAAGAGTTAGGTTCATACTTTAAGCTTCTTGTCGGTGTTGAATTTAGGAGCTTCTGGGGAGGGTTTCTATCACTGGAGAGCTAGAGACCCGTTCTACAATAGTTTTTCTCTCTTTTCTTTATTTGCGTCCTTGTGGTTCTTTTTTACCTTTTGTATTTTCTCACAGAAGATAGTTTACTTGTTGGAGAAGACTGCGAGTAACACCTAGCTTTAGGGTGCAAGATGCATCACTAGTCTCGAGAGAGTTATTATTTACCTCCTTCAGAAAGTGTTTCCAATATGTATATGACTGAGGAAGTGTCGTTGGTCTCTCTTCCCATATTTCTCGTCTCTATACACTTTTTGTTTCGGAGGATGACTTGTTAATTGTGTTTGTATTCTCTATGCATGATCTGATGTGTTTCATAAAAAGAACAGAATTAGAAATATCAGCCTGAATCAGGAAGCCATAAGTGGCAGGCAGCCTAGTTTTACCACCATAAAGAGTTAGCACATGTAATCCATACAACAACAACAGCAAATCCTTAATCTTATAAATGATTTGGGGTCAGCTAACATGTATTCCATACATTAAACTTTATTGTCTTCTTTCTATTTTAAATCTTTTGAAATGTTTGTATTCAAAATAATATGGAGCAGCATTTGCTGCCCGATAACTTCCCCCACTTCTTTTCTCAATTTAGTCGTTAGAAAAAGTTATTTGAATACTTTTGGGATATACGAAAACAGAAATGTGAAACCAACAGAATACAATCCCCATCATTTTGTTAGTCGTTAGATTAACTTCTTTGTCATTATCATATTCCTCTGTTCTTTTAAGATCAAATATCTTGTTGCAAATCCTTGTGACTTTATTTGATTACCCCGCCTCTTTGTGCTGTTTCCCCTTTCTCTTACTGTAGAGGATTTGGTTTCTCACTGATTTCTTCATCAGAAAAACTCATAGGGGCACTAGTCAGGGATTGGTACTTTTTACTATTGAACTAGTATTATATTGCCTCACTTAACGGTTAGCTTGTAGCAGTAGAGGGATAAAGCTGAGAACATATTCTGGGTCGTCATATGATTTGTTATGTATTCTATAGGGATCCCATGTAGACCTTCTTAACCCTCAAAGCTTGCTGGTTCCAGTTCTTTTTTATTTTATAGTGTTTCTCTATGTCTGCCTTTTAGTTTGTATATAACGAAAGGCCATGAGGGTCATGTTTTTGCATATCTCATATTTGATCTTGCTTGATTCCAGGCAACTTCGTTGTACAAGTTAGTTGCAGAAAGGGGACCATGGAGTTCCTTGTCTAGGTGGGCACTAGAATCCTATTTGAAAGGCGATGTGGCCAAAGCTTTCATATTGTATTCAAGAATGGCAGAGTTGGGGTATGAGGTAGCACAAAGTAATGCTGCCTGGATTCTCGACAAATTTGGGGAACTCAGCATGTGCATAGGAGAATCGGGATTCTGCACGGATGCCGAGAAGCATCAGCGTGCACACTCTTTGTGGTGGCAAGCTTCTGAGCAGGGTAATGAACATGCTGCGTTGCTGATTGGGGATGCATATTACTATGGCCGGGTATGCTCGTCAAATTAAGTTCTTCTGGCATGTCATTGCATGTGGGATTTACTCCCTCCGTCCCATTTATATTGGCCACATTTGACTTTTATGGTCAACACAAGTGAATTTTGACCAAACATTAATGTCAAGCTAATCATCCTAATAAAATTCTATAAAATGTTAACATTTTTAAAAATTTCACTAGGGTGATTAGATTGACATTAATGTTTGATCAAAGTTCACTTATGTTGACCATAAAAGTCAAATGTGGCCAATATAAATGAGACGGAGGGAGTAATAAAAAAGGATATGACTTCATCACTCTTATTTGGTTTTTGTTGAATTTCATTCCGTAGGGTACTGAGAGAGATTATGATCGAGCAGCAGATGCTTACATGCATGCAAAATCCCAGTCGAATGCTCAAGCGATTTTTAACCTAGGGTACATGCATGAGCATGGCCAAGGACTTCCTTTTGATCTCCATCTTGCCAAGCGATACTACGATCAAGCTCTAGAAATTGATCCTGCAGCAAAATTGCCTGTTGTGCTGGCCCTTGGTAGCTTGTGGTTACGAAAGAACTACGCCAACAGTTTACTGGTGAGCTTTTTCATCTGCTCTTTTTTTTTTTTCACATATAATTGCTGCAATTTCAGACAACTGTGTTCTTTTCCCCATGAGATTCAACGTGTTTGTTTGTGCCAATATAATCTTTATTTCTTGTTAGGATGCAAGTATTATCAAGGTGGGTTATTTTGTAGTGTAATACTATAAGTACTTGATCATTATTCTTCTTAATTTATTTATTTACTTGAACTGCACTTGCAATCCCCCAAATCAAAATCCTACGTATACAGAAGATAATGTATACTCCCTCCATCCCAAAATAAACGTCCTCTTTTGTTTGGACACTCTGATTATGTTTTTTTTTTCTTTCCAAATTTACCCCCTTCACATTTAAAATGAGTAATTACTTTCACTTTTTAAAAGTCCAACTATTCTAGAATTCTAGTAGCAGTAATAATGTTCATTTTCCAACAATCAAAGTAAAAAAGAAATGTGTTAGAGAAAGAGAGAGAGAGAGAGAGAGAAACATAATTAATCACTGGAACATGTACCAAGAAACAATTACCTGGGAAATGGTTGGGAGGCATAAACATGAAAAACTTAGGGTGTAAATGGAAGAGTATGATAGAAAGTGTGTTAAACATAGAAAGAGGGCATTTATTAGGACGACCCAAAAGAAAATGAGGACGTTTATTTTTGGATGGAGGGAGTATTTTAGATGTATTGTTTTAAGTTCTGAGAATGAGCTATTTTTCACATGATATAGTGTTCCAAATGAGCACTCACTTGATTTTAAGCAGCGAGAAAAGGAAAAAGAAAATAAAAAACTTTTGCTAAAAAGTGAGTTGTTAGATATGAAACAAATGTTTCATTCTCCTTTTGAAAAGTTCATAGTAGTATATCGAATCGAAAATGTGTGACCATTTCCAGAACCAATACCTCAGTTTTAAGTGCCCGACATGTACGCCTAAAGCATCCTGGATAATTTGGGTAAAGCATGCTCAAAGAAGGATGAAGAGATTTTTGGACATCTGAGGCTCGCCTTTTGTAGGTACTAGTGTAGAGAAAAGGTAGTCATCATTGGGTCCACACTGTGGGGTTTTGCCAATTGAGATGTCATAGCTTTGTGCAGTTCAGGTGGGTGCATTTAATATGTAAATTTCTGGAAGTCAGGGATGGTGAAATACTCTATTCAATATTTAACTCTATTTTACATAGGCCAAACTTTGTTTTTGTCCACTACTACACATTGAGTGTACTTTCTCTTTAACCATTCTGCTTTTTTGTTAACATGAAAACCTCTTACTTTGGAAAACCTCTTACTTAGGACAATGGGGTGCAAATAAAAAAGAACGTTAGTTAAAGTGAAAGTTTGGCGAAAGTACAATGGCTGAAAATGAAATTTAGCCCTTTACATAGTATATTGCATCAGAGGAAGGGCAGTATGTCTAATGTCGTGTGTTCTGTTGCAGGTTGAATTTATCGATTCGCTGCCTGGGGTTTTTCCAAAGGTGAAAGTATGGGTAGAGGACGTTCTATTTGAGGAAGGAAATGCTACAATAATCACGTTATTCATCTGCCTCTTGACAGTTCTTTACCTACGCGAAAGGCAACGTCGAAATGCTGTTGTTGCAGCAGCAGCAGCAGCTGGGGAGGTGGGTCCCGCGGCCCCTCCACATCCACCTATTGTATTACCTATGGGTATGGGTATGGCAGATTGAGTTTTTCATCAACCGTGGAATGTTTTGTACCACTGCCCCATGTTGGACAAGGTAAAAGACCATTTTGCAGAACAAATGTAGAGACGTTAGATTGTTGAATGATATATGGGTGAAGGAGCGGCCTATTTTGCCATCAGGCCATTGTAGGATACAAAGGGTTTGGGAATCATTGAAAGAATGATCTAGCGCATTAGTCAAGTTGTTAGTGTAGATTTGTACACAAAGATGAATGTTGATAGAATGGTACGAGTCAAAAGGGCAAGTAATATGTAATTGTTATCGTCCTCGAAAAATAGTCTCTCTCTCTCTCTCTCTCTCTCTCTCTCTCTCTCTCTCTCTCTCTCTCTCTTATTTAGCGTAAAAATTAATCTCATTTCAACAAAAAGATTAAAAAAGGCAATAGTTATATTGTACAATGAAGGTACAAACAATTTAAGCATTGTTGACTTTCAATTTGACTATATATATACACACAAGAGTACATTACATAATATGTAAATATTTGTACTACGTCAAACTGTTGTATACTTAAGTCTCTTTCTTTTCTCTTGTACGAGTACTTCACTATAGTCAATCTCACTTTTCCATTAATTGTTAATGATTTGTCTTTTCCATATTTGACCAAGTGGTTCGAGCCTTCTCGGCTCTATAACTTACGATAACTTTTAATCGCTTCGGACATATGACACGTTAGTTTCATCATTCTAATACACAACTTGTAAATCACCAAAAGAAACCTACTGCAAAATGACCCTTGAGATGCTAAAAACAAATCACTGATGATATGCAAAATATAAAGGCCCTTCATCAAGCCTTGGCACATACTTGAAACAACATTTTTCATTCTGAAATATACACAATGGTTAAAAAAAAAAAAAAAAAAAGATAACGAAGAACGTACTACAGCTATATACACAGTGAAGATTATTATGCATGCTCATCCCATCACTCTGGTTCCAAAGATCCTATAGTTTCTGCTTCCCCACATGTCAGA
Organism: Adenophora triphylla var. japonica; assembly: GCA_022495995.1. Lineage (NCBI taxonomy): Eukaryota > Viridiplantae > Streptophyta > Magnoliopsida > Asterales > Campanulaceae > Adenophora > Adenophora triphylla. The sequence continues at coordinate 73,079 of JAFEMH010002399.1, forward strand.
TTTGTCAACATAATAAGACTTTATGCAAACTTGTACCCAAGGTGGGCTTCTCGGCACATCCTCCTCCCTATAAGTATTACTCACCCCAAGCAACATGTTCCGCTGCGTTGTCATTCTCTCAACAGAAGGGTAGCCCCCAAAAAAAAACTCCTTACATAGATAGGGAGCAGAGATAATCAATTGCTCATTGCATTCAAGTAGAGACATAATAGTAGTACGTATGTCCCAAAATGAATGACCATAAAAATTTCAAATTTGATCTTGATCAAGAACAAATTTAAAAAAAAAAAATAGGCGTTCATTTTGGGACGGAGGGAGTAGAAAACATAGCATTAAGAAATGTACCCAAAGAAAATTGACATGCACCACAAAACACAAGCAGTGATATACAAACCATTTTATTTTCAAATTACAGTGATTTTTCCGAACGCATTATCTGCCTCAATAACATCATCTAGGTTTTTGTGGGATCACCAATGGTGTTAGATTGTTGACAGCCTGAGTAGGTCTATCTCCATATGGTCGACACTGGCCGACTTCACCTGCTCTTTTTTTTTTCTACCAAGTTTTTTTGCGCGCGTGTGTGTTTTGGGAGGTTGGGGGGGTGCACTAATGAATGTAAGTGATGGGGAAAAAAAGATTTCCAATATAGGGCTATAATTTGGTAGAGGTTGGGTTCTTTTACTTCTAGAATGAAGAGGTGAGCTTCATAACTACACAAACAGCACGAGAGTGTACAGAACATGTGTGTGTGTGTGCGCGTGTATATATATTCAAAAACATATGGCACCATTTGATAAATGTAATTGCTTGACTATATGGAAAATGAAAAGAGCAAGTGATTACCGCATCTTCAGCATACAAAAAAGCATGGATCCTGGCTGTAGGATCCTCCAGGGTTAACCTGATCCTATAAGTTCCACTAGGAGATCGGAAGTCCTCGGCCCGCCATGGAAACATTGTCAGAATCCGAACCACACACTTATATTTAGCTGTTACCTACAAGATTGGAGTTCACAGGTTAAAGAATCACTAAACACACTGCTTCAAGAAACTAAGGGGTAAGAGGGGGTTGTTTACCAAATAAATCATACTCACTATGTGCCAAGATGAGTATACTTTCTTAAAGAATTTCCAATATTCTCCTCTTTGATCATCAAGTCCCAATTGGCACTAAAAGACCACATGGACACAAAGGGCTCATATATATCTACTAAAATTGTTTAGAAGTCAACTTTCTTTCTTTCTTTCCCTGAGAAACAAAGAAGGGACACTCCCAAAAGCGGGACATCTTAATGCACACATGGTACTATTTTTCTTTCTGCTGATTAATTTGTCCCAAAATGAGTGCATTTTCAAAAATTACACACCACACCCTCAGTGCTACCAAACAATCTGGTTGTCCTTGTTTACCAGACAACTTGACCCCACATCAAGGTTCACATAGTCTTAAATTGACACAAGAATAATGAAGTGAAATAAAGACTCCTTGTTACACAGCTATCAACGATGGCTTCTTGATTACAAGAACAAGAATAGGGGGTTTGGCAGATCTGTGTTTGTGTATAAAAGGTCTGGCAGGTGTTTATTTAAGAAGTGTTTTATGTTATTTGACGATGAAGGAATGGTAAATTGTTGTTGAATGCTGAAGCATCAACGATAAGGTACCTTTAGATGGAATGAGCTTCCCCATTTATATTGTTGGTGTAGGTGGTGACTACAGCATTTCAAGAGGAAAGGTGGACTGGCAGTAGGTGGAGGAAGATAGGGTTTTTATTCAACGTGAAGGAAAAGAGGGAAGCTGATTTTATGCATCTTCTCGAGCCACTTCTAGACAAAAGGTTTTGGTTAATATGGGTAGTATTTTCTCCGTTCTTCCGCTTGTGTCAGTGAAATCTAAGTATTGAGCGGCCTTTGTGGTTGATAATATTTCCATAGTGATGCAGGAATTTCTCTAGTTACAATGGGGAAATGCGTGATTTTGTACTCCGTCAATCAATATTGTCCATAACTATTTATGGAACATTGAGGGGGTAGCAAGTATATTAGAAAACATAACTGCACGAGACTCTGCGATACGCTCTGAATCACATGATAAATTTTCCTTCTCTTCTGAAGTAATTATTTCGAATGAAGAACCAAGAGTTAACCAACCTTGAAAATATATACTCTATCATTTAGTGATTGTGATTTGTGAATAACTAAGAGAAAGAAAGAGGAACAAAATGGACTGGTCAAGAGGAAATAGGAAATTGCGTTATACCTTTGGATAGGAGATAATATCCATTAATGTGACAAAAGGCACATCCTCATAATCAGTCTCTGAACATCAACACAAAAGTAAGAAGTTGTAAAAATATACTCAATATAGAAAATAGTAAATGCAATTGAAGCATTAAGCACCAAAATAGTAAAATAAAGAATTAAGAAAATAACAATCTTTAACCTGTTACATGAGAAGGCCAAGGAAAGCTAAAATATGGCGCTCTTCCCAATTTGGATTCTAGCCGGTCAGCATACAACCTGAATCATAATACAAGTAGTTATCAAATCCGGACAAGTATTGTTATCACAATTTCCACGATCCTTATGTGGATATACTTTCAGTATCACAGGATATGTTAAACACTTATCTAAATTGGCAGTACAGACATATTTCTAAGCAAATAGTTTCTGTCAGAATCCTTTATATTTATATAAAATAAATTATCAGCACCTTCAAATATGTATTTACATTTCCACTTATCTATTAATTTATACATCAATAGGTTGATTGATAATACAATGTATTAACAGGGTATAATTATTAATTTTTCAAAATGCAGTACATACATAAAAATACATACACAAAGCAAGAATCATAAAATATGGCCATATTACCAACAGCTTATTTTGTATCATATCACCCAAAAGCATTAATAGCTCACGATACAAATAGCTATATGCATGGCAATCAATGTCAAAACTTCAATAAACACCATCACGTGAGATACATTATTTGCAATGATCTGTTGACATACCTTTTGCGCTTCAGTACAATATCCTCGTCATCGGACAAATAACGTAGCTTAGAGAGTGGCATCATCATGCCCAGCCATAACCCAGAAATAATTTCACATTTTAAGCTGATAAATTTCACCCATCTACCTGTCTTCAATAAGTGAAGGCCAAGCTTCTCATTGGCTTCACCTGCAATCACCCTCAAGACAGTTCCAACACCAGGGAACTCACGTAGAACATCCCTTGACAAAGTGAATTGTTCCAATTGCAAAGGAATCGGTTTTTTCATTTCATCTTCTAGCCTGTGGTTGCAGATATCAGCACTTTTATCTTTTGAAATACAAGACAGAAAAAATAAAGCCGCGGGAAATAATAGTCAGGTGGTTCATACTAATCATTAGTGCTTCATGTTGCCAAATTCTGCGTAAGGATTTAAGGACCAAAGTGGATGCCCATAAAAAAAAAAAAAAAAAAAAAAAAGATCTTGGTTGAACATTATTAAAATAGTCAGTCACATATCATATGTCGTTAACCAATATAAAAGCAATAATTAATGGAATATAAAAAATGGTTTCTTTAACAGTCACATTTACTCGGCACAAGAGGCTCTCAATAGCATGATCGCATACCACCCTCAGATTTCCCTGATTATCATTGTCTTATAATCTTTGTCATCACTGCTGCATGTACTTTTCTGACAACTGGACCAAACACTTTCTACTCAAGTTCAGGTAAGACAGCTTAGGCTCCTTCTAATGTCTAATAAATGGACAAAACACTGAAGGAAAAGAAAGCACAAAGTACAAAATATAACAGATAAAAACCGCTTCCCAGTCTCCTACCAATTCTGTAACTGGTGACCTCAGGAATCTCCAAATCCAAAACCCAACGAAGCTAAAATAAATCTTTCACAGTTTCTCTCAATAGAAAGAAATGAAGTATCTTACTATACTTATAATTTACATTGCTCAAACACTTACTGATATTCCCGTCAGAAACATGAATAGTTTTTTGTCTGACCTAACCATCTTGTGTATACTTTTAGTCTCATTGGTATCCACATTTTGGCACCAAAGTTAAGCAAACTCACGGGAAGTTAACATCCACATTCATTATATTTTATTCAAGCTATGATTTTAGTTGGTTAAAATAACTTAATGCCCCATTCGAATTCAATCCTGCAAAAGACTTTGACCCAATATCTACCATGAATGTTTTTTTTTTTTTGATAGAATAGATCTACCATGAATGTTCATCTAGTCACGACTCGTGAAGGATTGATTCCAGCAGTAAAAAAAGTACGGACTCATTCCATATAATTAAAGAATTGGCCCCAGAAGCTATCTTAATGAATTACAACAAAAAGTATGATTCCAAAGTCTAAGCAATCAGTTTGTTTTTATGTATAATATTGCATGGTCCATCGCCTGTCTGAAAGAGGGTAACAGTGTACGTAGGTGTTTAACTACCGGACGCTCAAATCATGCTCTAAGCCTCTGACGGCCCGTGAGTCTTTAAGTATAGGACTTGCAAAGGAGATACTCCAACTTTCAGCTGGTTGCCATGTGCAGCAACAGAAAGTTGTACAAATTCAAAACTAAGCAAAGCGAGTCTAGAACACCATGGAAAGATGCATATTGCCACAAAGGAAGCTCAAACACTTACTTCATACGGAGAGGAACTGAAGGAGCGTCAGTTCCATCCCAAACAAAGAGCATCCTCTCGCCTTTCGAGACCTCACAGATATGAAGAACCTTTAAAATAAATTACAGAAAGACGAGGAATGGTCAGTGCTTCGCGTCTCTTATAGTTGGTCGACAAAACAGTTAGTGTGATATCATTATCTACATGACGAAGTAAAAGTGAGGTGCAAAACTAATGTACTATACTACAGAGCAGATCCAATAAGCAATAGGATTACCTTGCAAACCAGATTACGTAGTTCTCCCTCCTTTATATCTTGCATTGGCAATGTATTATCTGGTCCTGCCAATCAAATACGAGAGAACAGATTACTTTAACCTTATTTCATGACATTGAATTAGCTTGCAAACCTGATCACATAATTCTCCTTCCCAATTATTTTCTACTCAGTTGTCCTACTAAACAAAAATATGCTGACGTTTTAAGACAAATTAGGAAGAAAAACTTCATCTATAAATATGACAAACACTGCAGTACAGATTTTCACCACTACTTTCTAGTGAGTAAAAAATAAACAGGGTTTATATGGTAAGGGGTACGAGGATTAAACTTAACTACTGACAACAAAATCTATTATGAACTGTCTGCTGAGATGATTAGATATCATAATGCCATTCAATAACTTATTTTCGTATACCTTCGTGTTAGAAAATGCATTTGAGTCGCACAAAAAAAAAAAGAAAGAAAGAATAATATAAGTAAATAACTGGGAGTGATCGAGGAACAATATGTATTAAATGGCTATAAACCAATATTGATGGATCTGAAACCCATTACAATGTTAGCAAACTATTTTCCGGTTGTTTTTTGTCACACCTAGTTCCAAACAGTATAGTTTGCCATCTGGAGCTAGTTAATTAGTTGGATGGAACTCTACCTAATGCCTCAATGTTTTGTTGGATGCTGACCTTTCCTTACAGGAGAGCTACACTCTGGGTCCACGAAATATAGAAGAGCATCCATTTATCACCACGTATAAATTGTTTATACAATGTGCAAAAATAAAATAAGGAGCAAAGTAGCATCAGATAACTCAATAAGCATTCTTACATTTCAACATCAGCACAGCTTGAAATTAGGTCAAAATAAAACGTTTCACTCTATGCAAAATCTAAGAACAAGGACACTTCATACAAATTCTTATAGAAAGTACCCTGTCGATGGCAAAATCTTGAAGAGTATACCTGTATCAGGCTTGTGTTCAATTGACCACTTTCTTAGGCCATCTATAAACTTCTGGTCTTCATCTCTAGCGAGGAGTTTAGATGAAACTTGATAAGGAACAAAGCTTGTGCCAAGTTTCCCTTCATACAATGCAAACGACGAGAACCTCTTGTTAAAAAGAACGTTGGCCTCTGACCCATGAGTTTTCATCTGTACGTACAATAAAGGATGTCAAAGCATCCTACCAAAGGTAACATAAGTTCAATTTCATATATATAATGTGAAGGCTTTAAAAAATAGAGAAAAAATGTACACAATTCAATAAACTAGGAAACGCTTCCTTTATTTAAAATAATACAAACTGAAGTTGAATTTTTGAGTAACTTAAATAATGAGGAGTTTGGGTGCAACCATATGCATTTTATTTCAGCCAGTTGATTAGGTTAGCTACCTACACTCAAGCTTTATTAATTCACAGTTTTCTAAAACATGTGACTTGGTTTTACCTTATCAAACATTCTCATGATTTATGTTCAAAAAGAAATGAAATTCTTTTGGATTAGAATATTAATCAACTAACCACAAGTAGTTGAGCTGATCAATGAACCTCTGCACAAGCTTTTCTCTCCATCTCCATCTTCTAATAAGTCTCACTAGAGCGTCCCAATTTACTCACTCACGCCTTTCTTTAACTTTTCACTAGCACTTTTCCCTCGGTGGGGCCGCGTCAACACCCTCGACTACATCTAAGGGCGCTACCAAGCCAGGATTATGCACTATAATCTGTGTCATGTTACACACTCACGCCCACGCGCTCTCACAAGCGTTGACTCTTTCAATTTGCATGCACCCAATTTATAGTCGTCACATTGATTTATATAGAGATATGATAAAGCCCAGAGCCTTATCTAACAAGGAAATCCAGAATCACTGAAATTTTCTAAACCTAATCTAACAAGGAAACCTGCAATCACTAAAATTTGATTTTCGGCATGGTTCTGGCTCCAAGATCCAGCACATAAATTTTGCCATCTAAAACCATCACATTTTATGAAATTGTGTTTATATATAAAAACAAGTAATAGATACAATAAATCTTAAATGTAATCATACGCAAAGAATGAGTGTATGATACATGTTTTTTAGTATGCAAGTTTTCAAAATCAGCATTTTTCATCCTATAAACATTTTCCTCTTAAAGGTGCCATGTCGAACAATATGTATCGAAGAAGCAATCGTAGCAGGAAATATATAGAGCCATTTTGATCAAGTATAAGCAATCAACAAGCTGACAATACCCGGTTCTCCTCTACCATATTAATTATATTATCATTCCAATTTATTTTACAAACATTTATTGTGACATAATTTTAGTTGCCAATCAATTAGATACACTCGTCAGTATCACTGTTAATATAAACTCAATAAAGCATATAGTACAAGCATTGGCCAAAAAAAAGGTGCAATGCATCATGCATGAGCATCAGACATAAGCACAGAATGAAATGGAATTTTACAACCATGAAAAATCATAAAACTAAAGATCAACACAACAACAATTATTAATATAGAGCAGCTCAATTTGACATGAGGTTGACAGACACTTTAGAAGTTAAGTACATAACCACAACTTGAGAAAGCTGAATCGAAGTTAAAGTAGAATACCACAACTTGAGAAAGCTGAATTATGTCACCGAGTGACTCAACATTGGGGAGATTTTCCATATTTGTAGCAAAAACATTGACAATAATCCCTAGGTCAGGGCGCGATTCATCCACAATCTTTAGCGTACAAAAACAATCTGCACAGGTGTAGTCGTATTCTCAGTGAATAAACTAAATGGGCATGACAGGATGCAAATGAACAGGGAAAAACTTGGAGTCCTCAATGATACAGAATGAAGACAGCAGTATAAAATAAAACTAGTCGAAACACACAAATGCATTTTGGAGAACATGTACCACTGGCGGAGCCACCATGGGGGCAAAGGGGGCAATTGCACCCATCGGTTTAAATAAAATACTAGGGCAAAATTTTCAAAATTTTGGGGGTTAAGTGCAATTTGTTGAAACTTGCCCCCTTTGAGATAAAAGAAAAAATACACTGGAATTTTAATTTGCCCCCATTGAAACTTTGTGCATTTTTCCCCATTGACGAAAATTCCTGGCTCCGCCACTGACATGTATAACACACACACACACACATATATATAAACAAAAAGGACCTCAAATGAACAAAGCAATGTCCTGTGATCTGTATACTTTGGTGGGCCATATGGATCCTCCTTTCCATCATCTTATAGCTTGGAATTTTCCCCATGTTTATTACGATAGACATGAGCAAATCTACATGGAAGAGATTGGGGGATCTTGCTCCGCTTTAGTTTAGTCAAAGATTCCATTACCAACTTTAATTACAGTTTGTTTTCATATTTTACCATCCCTTCTATAGAAATGCAACATGGTCTTTCATATGACCCCATAAGGAGGCAAATTCAAAGACAGTATCTAATTTTCTACATCCACTGCACCAAAATAATAAGCCATCTTTGACCAATCCCTAACTTCTCAGATGTGTAGTGTGTAACTTCAAATTTTTTGCATTCATATTTGGGAAATCGTGAGTTGTAGAAGGTAGGAAGTTCCCTGATGTTGCAAGGAAATCACTCCACTTAAAGAATCAAATTATACGCTGAAATTAGATAGCCGAAAATCACTGTCAAAGAAACTTGCTAACATCATAAATATAAAAATGTATGATAGTTTCAAGAGATGATGTGAAGTCTTAGCCCACCAAACAAACGTTAAAGATGAAGTTTCTACATATCAAATTTAGAAAAGTATACTTGGTACAACATATCCATGAAAAGTGGGCTTTAAGTTCACCTAGATATTTATATCTCTATTTTAACTTTAAAATATCCTCCTAGGTCCCTAATTTATTTATTATTCTAAAAAAAAAAAAAGCACCTGAACAATTTTGATCTCACAAGAGTTCAGGCCGAGAAGAGCCACTAAGAAAGAGGAAAAAACTCTCTTTCTTAGCCTATCCATAAAGAGTCTTCCTATGGAGAACAAACAAATGGGAAATTAGAGTTCATCTTTGACGAGCCCTACTGTGTTAGGAATATTTTTTTAGTCAAGATTTTAATAGCAACTTTTTCAATTACAACATCAACTATCTGAATCACATTAACCATCTTCAATTCAGGATTGTAACTGATGAGTGGAAATAGATAAAGAAAGCAGAACCTAGATTAAAAACAAAATAAAACCCGTAAAAATAAATAAACAAATAGCACGAAGAGTCAATAATAAAGAATATGCAAAGAATGGAGCACCCATTTCTCAGTAAAGAGACAATAATCATATGTGCTTTTGATTTTACTTTTTATCCAACCAAATCAATACCTGATTGATTAATAGAAATTCCATAGCAGCTTTTATTACAGAATTTGGTACAATGGTTTCAATGTAACCTTAAAAAAAAAAAAAAAAACTTTTCTTTTTAAGGATTTGAAGGGATTGAAACAACTGGCTCAGATAAAAATCTTTTAGAATGTCTCATCAATCTACTACCGACCAGACCCACAATGGGAGTAAGGTAGCAGCCATAAGTCCGGCCTTTTTGTCATCATTGCCAATTAAGATTATACAATCTTGAGTAAACAAACACAGCAGAATCAAACAAACATATGAAAAACAAGGAGCGATTGGTGTGTGTGTGTGTGTGTGTGTGTTTATACCGGTGCCCTTGGATAGCTTGGGAAGAGTGGACTCGACGACAACGCCGAAGAGGTTAACTCTTTGGTTGATTGCAGCCATGGCGTCTACTAATGGAAGGAATTTGTAGTCGTCTTCTCTCCCTCTCTTCCTCATTTCTCTTCGTCGTTGAAACAAACCCTAGATTTTCAGAGGTGGGTTTCGGTTGGGGTTTATGAAGGAAGGTGAATGTGTGAGGAGTTTGAAATTATTCTTATACGAGTACTATTTTTTTTCAAATTTTTTTACCTTTTCTTAACAATAATAAAAAAAATCATATTTTATTAAGCTTTCTTATACCCCATGGTATAATACTAAAATTACTTTATACTAGGTTTTGAGTTCTTACGAAACTAGTAGGTAACCCGTGCTTCGTACGAAAAGCTAATTTGCTAATATCATGATTTATTTTTTATAATATAAGTATATTATAAATTAATCAAAATATTAACATTTATAAAGTTAGAAAAATTGTGTTCAATTTTAATAATTTTGTTGCACATAAGTTTAATAGGAATTGCATTGTGACTAACAATGTAGCAATTTTTGCTATTTTATTTTTGATGTTCATACTTTATGTCATTTATTTTTTATGTCATAATTTATGTCAGTATGCAACATTTTTTATGGACGTTAACAAAGTGAATGAAAAAACTAACGACCTATTTATTTTCAAATTACAACATTTTAAATACAATGTAGGGGGTTCCAACCCTTAACCTTCCCGAGAAAAGTACTTTTTAAGCTAAATGCTCATTGACATTATTAACGACCTACTTTGATATATATGTAGTAACTATTATGATTAACTAATATTATTAATAGTAATAGTTAACATATATTGTAACTGTAAATACTATTACTTAACCTATATAGTAAATTAATACTATTTATAATAATAGTTAGCATATATAGTAACTATTATAGTTAACTAATACTATTAATAGTAATAATTAGCATGTATAGTAACTATTAAAGTTAACTAATACTATTAATAGTAATAGTTAACTTATATAGTAACTATTATAGTTAACTAATACAATTAATAGTAATAGTTAACATATATAGTAACTATTATAGTTAACTAATACAATTAATAGTAATAGTTAACTTATATAGTAACTATTATAGTTAACTAATACAATTAATAGTAATAGTTAACATATATAGTAACTATTATAGTTAACTAATACTATTAATAGTAATAGTTAACATATATAGTAACTATTATAGTTAAATAATACTATTAATAGTAATAGTTAACTTATATAGTAACTATTATAGTTAACTAATACAATTAATAGTAATAGTTAACTTATAAAGTAACTATTATAGTTAACTAATACAACTAATAGTAATAGTTAACCTATATAATAACTATTATTATTAACTAATAGTATTAGCTAATAAGAAGAATACCAAAAGTCATATAGATTTTGGGATAGTGATAATGATGGCTTCTCCAAAATCAAGAGTTTGCTTTAAACTCGTCCACGTGGCGAAACCATAACCCTCCTCACCAACTTTAATATATATATATATATATATATATATATATATATATATATATATATATATATATATATATATATATATATAGGAAAGCTATTCAAATGAGAACCAAATTTATATGAGAACTACGAGAACCAGCTAACAGGTGGATTAAAAAACACATCAATGCTCCGTATTAAAGAAAAGATAGAGGGGGTGGCATTTTCGTAATTATTGTGAACTAAATCCCCCTCAAATTTCAAAATAAAATATCTCAATATCTATAAGTCGAAAAAAAAATCGAAAACACTGATTTTTTTGTTTTGACGAGACGATTCAAACTAGATCCCTGAAAATAGGATTTTAAAAAAATAATATTGAACAACGTGGTCTTGCTAATGTATATAGTGTACAGAGCAGAAGATTTGATCTTACATTCATAAAGTCTTCCACCTGAGCAAGCTACAAAATTCAGTTTGTTGGAACGACTTGATAATGTACACTAGCTAATTATAATTGGACCAAACAGAATTGTGGAAAGAGTAATTCACAAGTCAAAAGAAGATGCTTTCAACCTTGTTTACTAAGAAAATACTAGTATACACTAGCTAGTTAAGTAATATACACTAGCTAGTTAAGTAATGTACACTAGCTAATTAACTCGTGCACACTAACCATATGGCTTATACTGGCTATTTAAGTAATGTACACTAGTTAAGTAATGTACACTAGTTAAGTAATTAACTCGTGCGCGCTAGTTAAGTAATGTACGCTAGTTAAGTAATGTACACTAGTTAAGTAATTAACTCGTGCACACTAGTTAAGTAATGTACACTAGCTAGTTAAGTAATGTTGCACTAACAACTTAGCTAGTGTACCCGAGTTTAATACGGCTTGGTCTTGGTCAAGTCCTTGTGTATACTAGCTTTCAATTAACTAGTGTACTCAAGTTTAATTAGCTAGTGTACATAAGGACTTGGCCAAGACCAAGTCAAGGTATCATTCAAGATAAGTCAAGGTATTCCCAAGAGCGAATTTTGTTACGATCACAGTTTAAAAAATATAATGTCATCGTGACATCATATGATGTGGTTCGCAAAGATATTGATCATCTTGTCGACTCTTGCATTGGAACTATTGTGTTTTGGATGAGGGGCATATCATTAAGAACTCCAAGTCTAAAATCACAGGTGCTGTCAAACAGCTGAAGGCCCAACACCGCCTTATACTTAGTGGAACTCCTATTCAGGTGATTACTTGTGTGAGTAGGCACTAAAATGTTTACTTTTAATTGATCTCTTTTTTCTCAATTTGCAGAATAACTTGGTCTTGGCCAAGTCCTTGTGTATACTAGCTAATTAACTAGTGTACACTAGCTAGTTAAGTAATATACATTAGCTAATTAACTAGTGTACACTAGCTAATTAACTAGTGTACACTAGTTAAGTAATGTACATTAGCTAATTAACTAGTGTACACTAGTTAAGTAATGTACATTAGCTAATTAACTAGTGTACACTAGCTAGTTAAGTAATGTACACTAGCAACTTAGCTAGTGTACCCAAGTTTAATATGGTTTGGTCTTGGCCAAATCCTTGTGTACACTAGCTAATTAACTAGTGTACCCAAGTTTAATGTGGCTTGGTCTTGGCCAACTTAGCGAGTTAAATGCGGCTTGGTCTTGGCCAAGTCCTTGTGTATACTAGCTAATTAATTAGTGTACACTAGCTAGTTAAGTAATGTACACTAGCAACTTAGCTAGTGTACCAAAGTTTAATTTTAATGTTCATCAGCCATGACTAAGTAAACTAGCTATGTATATAGTGTACACTAGCTAGTTAACTTAGCAGAACAGAATCTCGCCATCTTTTAGTGTTAGGCACACTCTTTCCGACATAAAGTGGAGATGTACCAACCATTCCAAAATGGCGCCTCTATTACATAGAATAGTTTTTAAGAAACCTATTTTTAAAAGTTTTATGAAAAATAATTATAATAGATAAAAGAGAAGAGTATACATGATATAAATGACCTATACCAAATACCACTCTCTAATCAAATCTATCAATGAAACCCACTGTAACCTGTTTTTAAGAATTGTACACTAGTTAAATAATTAACTCATGCATACTAGTTAAGTAATGTACACTACTTAAGTAATGTACACTACTTAAGTAATGTACACTAGTTAAGTAATCTATAAGTCAATATTATTTTTTTAAAATCCTATTTTCAGGGATCTAGTTTGAATCGTTTTGTCAAGACAAAAAAATCAGTGTTTTCGATTTTTTTTTTCGACTTATAGATATTGAGATATTTTATTTTGAAATTTGAGGGGGATTTAGTTCACAATAATTACGAAAATGCCACCCCTCTATCTTTTTTTTTTTTAATCTGGAGCATTGATGTAATTTTTAATCCAATGGCTGTTAGTGGTTCTTATGGTTCTCATATAAATTTGGTTCTCATTATAATAGGACCATATATATATATATATATATATATATATATATATATATATATATATATATATATATATATATATATATATAGATAGATTTTGATCTGAGATTCTATTTGAGTGTGAAATTTTGAATCTCGGTTAAACTTTTATAAAGAATTAGCAGTATATTCGTGAATGCATAAAAATAACATAATTTACCTTAAATCAAAATTAGTACAACAATATATATAATCAAATATCAATTAAAATTTAAAAAATATAATAAGAAATAGTGATATTTAACGTAAATATAGAAAAGTAAATAACAAAGAAAACAACAGCAAATACGATTATGTAAACAATTTCCCTAACCAAAATTAGTACAACAATATATCTAATTAAATATCGATTAAAGTTAAATAATGTAATATGAGATAGTGATATTTAACGTAAATAGAGAAGAAATAACACGAAAAACAACAAATAATATGATTATGTAAACAATTTTTCGTAACCAAATAACATCTTGAACACTGTAAGATGAGATTATACAACTGAATGTCATTAACGAACTACGTAACAAACACACTTCCTACAACTAACTTCATTTAACAAATGACAAATCATTTACATAAAACGATTTATCTGATATTTTGTTACTACATCATGTCAAACATTATATGCATCAAATGACATACATATTCATCCGCACTTGAATCGAAAATACTTAAAGACATTAAATACATATATTAAACCAATCCGTACTAGTTAAGAAATAATAAACGGAAAAGAGAACCCAATTTTTTAGACAACCGAAAATCCCAATTTTCCCATCCCCGTAAACACCAATTTTTATTTTGTAAATTAAAAGTTTTAATTTCTTTGTAACATATTCAAAATATTACAACTTTATCCCTATGTTGAAGAATAAATTATGGCTAAATCTAATAATGACTTAAATAATTAAATAAATAAAGTTTTCTTTTATATGATTGTAACTCTATATATGAAGAGATGTTAATGAAAAGAAGGTGAAAATATTAAATTATTAACTTCACATCTCTCCCCCTTCCATACCACCGCCCCCTTCCACCTATCACAAATTCATCTATCTCCCTAAAATTTGCAAATGCGTCTCTCATCTTACATATATTACTGAAAAATTATATCCACTTTTTGTAAACAAAATTTTTAACAAACGACAAATCAACTGCATTCACAATAACATAATAGACGACACTATACAAACTTCGAAAGCTCAACTCAAACATCAATAGTAGTTCTATCTTTTAACTTACAACAAAGATTATTACAATCAATTAAAGAAAAAAAAAACATCACCTAATAGACTTTATCTTCTTCATATATGTACAGAGTAATCTCATTTCACCCCTGAAATATTTTATATCTCTTCCCCACTTTATCAATTATAAATACATAATTATCTTAGCCGTTTGAAAAGAAAAATATATTATGATAAATTTAATAGTGGCTTAAATAAATAAATAAGTAAAGAATTTTTTATTTCGAATGATTGAAACTCTATATATGTAGAGATATTTAATTTCAAAATATATATATATATATATATATATATATATATATATATATATATATATATATATATATATATATATTGTCACAATTCAAAAAAATATCCTTCCATCAATGTAACAACCAAATAATTAATTTTGTAAACAAAAAAATAAATATCATTTATTAGTATACGAACAACAGTAATAATAAATAAATATCATATTTATTTACATTAACTCATCATGAACATAAGTATGATATTCATTTCCAATTTAACTTATTTAATTTTGAAAAGAAAAATCATAATCTTAAAAAAAAACTAAGAATTGTGTTAAATGAAAAAAAAAATTCCCCAAACAATTCACTCCCTCATCAAACCCAATCCACTTCTTCCTCTCCCTCTTTCAAAATACCAATTTATACTATCTTTATTTTTTAGAATACTAGATTGACTCCCGTGCGATGCACGGGACGTTACTATATATTCAAAAAATAAAAAATTGAACTAAAATAAATCAAAAACTAAATTCGTTTATACATTATAGAATACTTCCTTAAATGCTACATTGTCAGTACATAAAAATTAGAAATCAATAAAATAGAAATAAAACAAAAAATCATAAGAATTATGCATTTCGCTATATACAATTCTGTAGTATTTTATCATTTAAAAAAATTAAATAAAACAGACGAACATGTTTATCATATACGAAATAAGTTATTGAAATCAGTTAAAAAAGTGAAGATTAGAAATCTAGTAAAAAAAAGTGATATTTTATTTATTTTTGATAAAGAGAATTTTTGAAATAAAAACAAAAGATTTAGTCATACCAACAGGATGGTACAGTTATCTAATAAGAATTAATATCATTATTTTTCAAATGAAAAATTTCCATTAACTCATGCTCGTACATCTAAAAAATCATGTCATATTGATTTACATTAACTCATTATGAACATAATTATGATATTTATTTTCAATTTAACTTATTTAATTGTTAGAAGAAAAAAAAATACTAACAATTTCGTTAAATGAAAATTTTTTGGCCAAAACCCCCACTTCCTCATCAAACCCAACCCACTTCTTCCTCTCCCTCTTTTAAAATACCAACTAGTACTTAAAAGCCCGTGCCACTGGCACGGGTCAGTACAAAAGGGTAAGCAGTAGAGAAAATAATAAGTGAAAAAAAAAACAGTTTCTCCATCTATATATTGTTCTTTGTATGTACACCAATAATAATTCTTACAATCATCCACAAGAGTTATAAACTAACTAATCTAACACTCGTTCGTTAAATGTACGGCCAAAAAACTTTGACAAAAAACAATGTCACTTACTATTTCCTTAGAGGAAGTTGTATTCAATATACTACATGTGGAGCCCTTCATTTCTCTCATGCTTTATTTGGAAGTGCACCAGAATATTGGTTGCAATTGGCTAAATAATACTTATATGTGGGAGCAAATTCCATGTTACCCTATCAATAAGGTCATATAAGTGAAAACATTTGATCCAAGAGATGAAATACATATGTCAATATTATCATTGCAAAGTAGTGAACTGGAGGGGAGTTCTCAAGACGTAGAGGACTTAAAAGCAAAGTTGTCAATAGCAAAGAAACAACCACCAATGGCTGCATTGAAACCCCGAGTAAAAGTAGAAAGGCAAGGAAATGGAAATAAGAAAATGAAATCGTAATATAATATTAAACCATGCATATTACTATTAACATTTCAAAATCAATCGTTATTCAAAATGTACTTATGCTTCGTATTACACTATTATACTTCATAAAAGTGCAAAGAACAAAGCTTTCAAGTGCTAAAATCATTGCTCCTAACTTTGAAAATTTCATCCATGTTAAGTTTCGTGGGCGGATCTACAAGCAGGTGCAGCGGTGCACGTGCACCCCGGCCAAAAAAAATTTACCAGCTTTAAAAAAATTTTTTTTTTTTACTAAGTGCACCCGCATAAATGATTGTTTGGGTAGTAAAGCAGGTGAACTTAGAAGTAAATCCAAACAAACAAAGTTACAGCAGCGCCTGTAACTTACCGTGTTTGTTTTTTTTAATTCAATTTCTTCTATTTTCTATTTCTCCAAGACTCCAACATGCACGAGAGACTGAGAGAGTAGAGAAGAGACGATCGACGCGAACTACCAGCTAGATGCTACCACCGACTCCTCCGATCTTCATTCTTCATCAATCAAGCTTCAATCCTTTGTCCTCCGGTAAGTATTCCAAACCCTCAAATCTCTCCTTTGACTTCTCTCTCTCTCATTCAAATAAAATATAAATCTAGGGTTTGAAAATAATTTTGAGGCTTTGATTTTTTTTTTCCAGAATTAGTGGGTGATTTATATATATTTGTTGATTAAATGGTTATTTCGTTGAATTTTTGTGTAGGATATTTGGTGGTTTTATTGTTGATCATTGAATATGGACAAAGATTTGCTTAGGAAAGTAACGATGATGATGTTATTAAACGTTTTCAAAGTATGAAAACGCGTAGGGTGCAAATTTAATTCAAATATTTGTATTGTTTTTTCCTATGAGACAATTGTATTCGAAGTTATGTATTGCAATGTAATTGCGTTACGAAAAATTTTAGTATGAAGTTATGTAGTGTAAATTGTGCACCCGCAGTTAAGAAATCCTAGATCCGCCGCTGTTAAGTTTGCTGTTCAAAATGTACT
Source organism: Adenophora triphylla var. japonica (assembly GCA_022495995.1). Lineage (NCBI taxonomy): Eukaryota > Viridiplantae > Streptophyta > Magnoliopsida > Asterales > Campanulaceae > Adenophora > Adenophora triphylla. The sequence goes on from JAFEMH010002399.1 coordinate 90,875, forward strand.
TATGCTTCAGACACTATGAATATCCGCTTCTTTCATGGAACAACACTATCTCAAACATCATCCTTGGACTGGTTTCAGTCCCATTTAGTCATCAAGCAAGAACTGAGTTTCCCAAATCAGAAGTACTAAATATTATGCTAAATTAAAGACCCAAGGTGTGACATTGTGACCCAATTTTAGACCTAGAGCTTCACAAAACACAACAACTCAAGTTTTAGCTCCCTCTTTTGGACAAATAATGTGAGATATAATTTTCAACTTTAGGTCAAGATGGGCTAATAAATGTAAATTTAGAAAGCTCAGATGGTGAAGGTACTTCTATATAGAGCATGTCTAAATACATTAATCTGTTGTTTCAAATAACATATAAGCCCAAGATATATATAGTAAACTACCGAAATATCCTCAAAACCAAAAAGAACCCGTGAATAACTCGCCTTATACATAAGCATGTGTTCATAAATTCTACCTGAACGATGGATCTGTGTATGTACTTAAACATAGCCCCTCGAAGCTTTTCCACTGGATGCTACATCTTGTTTTCGCATGATCAAGACGGATATAATCTTTCAAGAAGAAACTGATTTATATGCCTCTTAACTATGATGATTTGGTATACACCCTCCGTCCCGCTCGACTTAGGATTTTGGTCAAATTGAGTTAACTTTGACCAAGTAATTTAAATAAAAAATAATTATTATAATAAAAATCTAAAAATTTTATTGAGAGTATTTCATAGGTCCAATAGTTATATCCTGGGAACTTCCAATAAAATTTGTAGAATATAAGGAATTGATTATTAAGGGTGCCCTACTTTACCTACATTTGCATAAAGTTTCTTGCCACTTCTTTACCATTCGAGCCTTCCAAATAGATCTTCAATAGTGTTTGAAACAACAGAAAACATCAAAAGGATACACGACTTGTATGGATTATAACAAACAGTTTAACCACATTTTTTTTAACAAAATAGTGTAACCATTTGCGAAGAGTAAAGTATTACTATAGGACATCTAGAAACTTGTACATACCACAGAAGTGCATTATATCTTTCACAATATATGTGATACTATCTTTGTTACATAAACAACTCTTCATGTGATATCATAGAGAACAAAGCAGTAAATAATTTCTTCTCAGGTAAGCCATTTGAGTAGATGCATGGCTAACACCTATTTAGTAGCTTGAACTGCAAAGAAAGTACTGCATAATGGCGGAAATATGCCAGAGACAAATTAATGGCGCATGAACAAAAAGCATACTCCCTCCGTCCCAAAATGAATGATCAATTTGAAAATGTTGATCTTCATAGAAAAAATCATAAACATTCCTGCTATTCACTTTCATAATTTTAGTTTTGCAATAATAGAATGAACTATAAAAAATATTAAAAACAAATCATTTAAGAACAACTTTTTTTGATGAAAAATGTTCAAAAGGTTATTCATTTTGAGACAAAAATGGTCATTCAATTAGGGACAGAGGGAGTATCGATCAAACATGAGAGCAATTTACATGTAAGTGCTCAATCTTCATAGACAAAAGAGGAATATTGCATAACGGAAGAAACAGAAAGAATTTTACGGATACTGATTATAGGTCTCCCTAATTTGTACACCTACGAACTAACTTTTTTTCCCTGAATATCACTTCCTCACCACTGATTCTTCTCTCATGTTAAGCAAAACAACTTGATGGATTTCACACGGTTTCGCATCAACAATCGTGCATACACCAAAAGTAAGCTACATTCCACAAAAATCAAATGGCCGAGCATATATTAGGCTCATCTTGAAAATTAAGCCTCATCTTCGAAAGTTTTCCCTAATATTTATCAAATCACCACCCAAATGCCTCGCTTCACCTTGCCGCGTCTTATGATTACTTATCGAACTTGCCAATTGAATCCATGATGATCACTCATCAGATCATTGCACAATCAGAAATTCATTTTGAATAATTACAAACCACACCCCTACCAAGACATTTTCATTATTGGTGTTTTCAAATTGCATGTTCATCGCAGCTTTAGGTCATCTATATTATTTTTGTTTCATGGTTTAAAAGTGTCTACCTTTTACCGTCTTCCTTAACTTGATTGGGACCTCAACCTATAACTTATGCCCCGTCATACGAATCATCACTTAGTATGCACTCTTGGACTGAAATTTTGCTTAAAGGATAATAATTACTCATTTTGGAGCTATGAATAAGATATATAGCTTGTTAATATGGACAGTAGGTTTGATGCCTCTATCTCTCTCATGTCTCCATATGAATCCTACACTCATCTTGCCTTGTGTCTCCCTCATACCAAACTTCCAAAAAGGAAGGAAAGATGGGTATCCAACCAAAAATGACTTTCAACAAACCTAATTCATAAAAATGAAATTGTAATAACCCAATTCAATTTTAAAACATACAAAAACATGTGTAGAAAATGAACTACCTAAAGGGAGATTGCATATCTTACAACCACAAGTAGTCCTTTCAAAGTGGATACAATTAAAGTTCAAGATTTAGAAGCAAATATCAATGTGAATGAATCATTTTACCAGCAATACAAAGGAACCCATAAAATCACCAGTAAAAAGAAATAGCTACCTGCGAGAGCTTTCACTAAATCATCCTCTACCTCCCTCAGAAGAGCTCTTAGTTTTCCCACCTTGGCTGCAATAACTCACATCATAAACTAACTTCAGATTTCACCAACAAAACCACATCATTCAAGATTTTAAAAAAGGCTGTGTTCAACAACTTCAATTATATGCTTTGTATTTGGAATTGGAAGAACAAAAAGAATTCCATGAAATAAATTTAATCTTCCAACTCCAATTCAATGGCTTGGAATTGAGAGGCCAAACATAAAATTTACCAAAAACGAACGACAAATTCCAATTTCAAAGAAAATTATCAGAATCGACAACAAATATGGCTATAAATCGCCTTAACATAGAATTTTAACCGGTCTAATAATGGACGAAAATTACCTTGAAATTGAACTGTGTCGTGGGTGTTGACTTTGGCTGATTCAAGGGCTTTATGAAAGGAAGAACTGGCGGTTTCCATTCTTTGCTGCTGGATCGACATTTCTTTGTCCCAAATCAATCTTAATTCCTCCATTTTTGATCGAACTACGTTCATCTGCATCGTTGCAGAGCAATTTTCGAAAGTATGAAATCCTGCTCTTCCCGCCCGCCTTAATTTTATTTTGACTTTGGAAACGTAATGGAGAAACAAAAAAAAAAGGCCTGAATATTTCAAGAAGAAGCTTTTCTTTATAACTTCTATTCCTGCCAATTGGTGAAGATCCAAAAGGTGGGGCGGAGAGGAGAAGTAGGGGAAGGAGAAAGGGAGGGGAAGGTGATGTATTTCAGTGAGGGGAAATTTGGAGAGCTTCCGGGGGAGGGAGGAGCTTCCACTGACGGCGAGAGAAAGAGAGAGAGAGAGAGAGAGAGAGGTGAAATACCTGTGGATGAAGACTGAAGAATGCAAAGGGTTTTTTTTTTTTTTTGGAGAAGTAGCAACTGCCGCGGGAGATGTGGGTACGAGGATAATTTTCAGCCCTTGGATCAACATTTCAAGAATCAATCCTGACCATCACTTATAGGGGGATAAGAGACAGTTAAATGCCCCTTGTATTGTATAATAGATTTATACTATCTTTATTTCTTCTAATATTGACACAAAATTCAATAAAAAATTTATAAGCACAAGAACCATATTAGACCATCTAACTTATTAAATACATATATATTATTATTATATAAAATAACCAAATACTTTATAAATACACAATCATTTTATTTATAAAAAATCAACACCATTCCAACTCATCATCATATACCCCACCACTTTTATATTATTTTATATTCTTTATATTTATTATTAGTAAAATTATTATTATTATTATTATTATTATTATTATTATTATTATTATTATTATTATCATTTATAATTAAAAATAAATACTTCACACATATTTAATTTTTACAAAAAATAAATAGAAAAATAAAAGACGAATTAACAAAGGATAATTAAGAAATATATATTTAAAAAAGAGGAGTTTTTTTCTCTATCCAAATCAAATGAAAGAAGTCTCTATTTAAAGAGGAAAAATTTATGAATTTTATTGTAAAAAAAAATTAAAGAAAAATTAATTTATTATAAAATAATTGAGGATAAAGAAATCGGATAAAAAAAATTGGAAATTCAACCAGCCAATCAACGGGAGACATGTGTCAAAATTCTTTAAAAAAATGGGAAAATAACCTACATACACGCACCGTTGCGGCTTGTGCAGTACACGCCCCAGAGAAATGTCGAAATTGCCTTCCCAGAGATAGACGACACATATGTCCAATGTTAAAAAAAAAAAAAAAAAAAAAAAAAAAAAAAAAAAAACCTAATGCATTCACGCGCCTCTTTAGGCCCGTGTAATTTACGGCTCTCATAAATTTAACCAATAAAAAAATAAGAAACAAAATAAATTATTTACTATCCACTTTATTTGGGTAATTGTTAATAAAAGTAATTTAATTTAATTCATAAAAATTGAGATTATAACTCATTTAGTTACTTGATATTTTGTTCTAATGTGTTTTAGTGTGTGTGCACATGTGTATATTTAACATGATGTACAAAGCTTCTTAAATAAGTTACTCATTTTTAGTAATCTTTTTGCCCTCCATTGATTTTCAATTCTAACCAAGTACCTACAAATGTGCCCTCGTTTATTTTAAAAGTTATGCAAGTCTTTTTATATATAGAGAGAGATAGCGATTTATAACTAATTATTTGATACTTATTTTTAAAAATATATCATATTCACTTCTATTATGAGTTTTAAATAAATGAAAAAATTAAACCAAGAAACTAATCTAATTTTGGACTAAAATATTATTATACTAATTTTCTCATCTCTCAAATAAATGTCCAAGAACTAATTCAACAATTGTGTTAAATGAAAAAAAATTCTCCAAACCCTCCACTCCCTCATCAAACCCAATCCAACCCACTTCTTCATCACCCTCTTTTAAAATACCAATTTATATTATCTATATTTATTAAAATATTGACATGCACTTCAATCAAAATTTTAAAAATGATGACGATCTTTCCCGATATTCGCCTTTATTAAAAATTTATTTACTATACTTCAATTTTTTTAAATAAAATAAATAAATTGTTTATGTATTGAATTAAAATAAACCCAATAACCATATTACCCCTTCCAACTCATTATCCTATACCCCATCACTTTTATTTTATTTTATATTCTTTATTTTTATAATTAGTAAAATTAATATTATTATCATTATCATTTATAATTAAAAAAAATACTTCACACTTAAATAATTTTGACTCAAAACATATTGAAAAATGAAAAAGGTTATGTAACGACCCTAACCCTAGGCACAAATTTTAGTATAATATGTTATGCTTTTAATATTAATGTTAACTCTATGTGTTTATTTTATGTATTTAAATTCTTATGTTAGGATGAGATGGTGGAAGGATAGTTTTAAAATCCTTAGGTTAAATATGGAAATAAGTTAAATTATTTTGTTGGGATATGGTAATTGAAAATAAATAAAATGTGAGTAGCTAGGTTACTTGTGTAGAGGAAAGAAGTAAAAGGTTGAAGTTCTTTATTTAAACATTTGGGGGCTTTATTTTAAATTGGTGAAAGCCTTACATTATTAGGGGCATGGGGGGGGGACCATGCTTCCCCCTAATTCCCTCATCCTTCTTTCCCAATAGTCAAACCTCCCCATACCTCCCATACTTCCTTCACCTCCTCATTTTCCTTCTTACTTCCTCCTAGCAAGAACCATAGAAGCTCTTCCATGGAAGCATTCCTTCCAAGTTGCTAGCAAACTCATTTCTCTTCCATTTTTCAATCCAAGAGTACTTTTATGATTGGTGCATCTAGGAGAGTTGATCAAGCCAAGAAAATCTTCATTCCATCTTGTATTTGCTAAAGTGAGTTATTATGACCCTTCCCTTCTTTAAATGTTCATGAACTATTAAATGTTGTTATTGTTATTCTAATGGCTATTTGATTCTTTGGGGAAACTTTCTTAGATTTGAGGAATGGGTTAGTGTCATGGAAAATGTTGTTGTTCATGAAAGTGGTAAAGTGTAGAAGTAAATGGGTTGGGATGGATTAAATGGAAATCTTGAAAATGGTAGTAAATTGGGTGGAAAACCAAGTGGAAATGATCTAGGCTTAGGACATGATACTTTGGAGTTAAATGAGTTAGAATGAAGTTAACAAAGTTAGAATTTCCTTTTAGGTTCACCAAGTAGAAGGATCTTAGTATAAATTTTGGTTTTGGGAATTTCTAATTAACATTCTTTGCTGCTACCCGGTTTACGGGCCGTGGCACGAGTCGTGCCCTGGGGCACGAGTCGTGCCCATGGCCAACTCGTGACCACGAGTCGTTTCTAGGAGGCCAAGTCATTCTGAGTAACTTAAGGAAATTAGCACGAGTCGTGCCCTCAGGCACGAGTCGTGCCATGTGGAAGTCACGAGTCGTGACCAGGGTAAAAGGGAAGTCGTGCATGGTTGGGACGACTGATTCAGAGGAAGGTCAAATGGGCACGAGTCGTGCCCTGGGGCACGAGTCGTGCCCTGGCCTGGGTACACTGCATCAACTTTAGAGCTGTTCAAACCTTATCAAACTAGAACCAAAATGAAATCTCTTTAACCTAGATGAAAGTAGAATACTTTGGCTACGCAATGACGTCTTATTTGGTCAAAATGGATTGGTGGAAGTAGTTTAAATATTGTCCAGAAAATGGGTGATAAGCTTGATTAGTAACTTCACCAAAGTAGTTCAAACTTGGGAAATAGATCTTGAACCTTTATTAAGTTTATTCGAGGTTGTATAATGACTATGTAGGAATGGTTTATGATACATAGTGACCTTACTTGCCCCATATACTTGGTGATTGGTTTGGATAGTGTAGAAGATATATGTTACACTATGGTGCTAACTTGGGAATGTGTATTTATCACATTGTTTCATTATTATCCAAGTGTGGATTTATGTGCTATGTGTTAACTTGTTATCCCAAGTGTGGATATGTTCATTATATGGTTGCATGGTTATCCCAAGTGTGGATATGATTATCATATGGTTGTATTGTTATCCCATTTGTGGATTTATTGATTATATTGTTACCCTACTTGAATACATATTCATTGATGGTGCTATGCTTAGTGTATTACATAAATGTTACACTATGATATTGGTTGAACATGAGTATATTTTACCATGTGGCTACATTGCTTATCCCTTTTGTGGATTATATTTCAAGTATCTATTATGAGCTTGAACGTGTTTATATTTTATGTGATTGGGGGGTATCATGGAATTCAATCAATTATTGATTTGTTCTATAAGTGATTGAAGGTTCATCATAACTGTGACCTCTCCCCCCTCTGTGGCCACAGACTGGGGTTATAGCATCTGTATTGAGCCAAAAGCCTTACAGAGTTGCTACTATCTTATATGGTTCCCTGGAAAACGGGTCTTATAAGATGTGAATATGCCTAAGCAGTTCACATGAGATGAGTTATAATCATAACTGTCTCGGTTATATGATATTGGTTCTGGTGGATATGCATTCACAGAAATAGTGGAGTATTATGCCCACAAAGTGATACGACTTATGATTCGACGGGAAAGGTAAACAAAGGTAACGGAAGGTGTTTCTTGCTTTACCAATATGTGAGATGTACCTTGTTATGTGTTGCATCTTACCCGGCATATTCTTGCATTCATAATAGCTTCTTTGAGATTTATTCTCACCCCTCTCCCTTTAATGTTTTTAGATCTGAGACGACGGGCGAAGCCCAGAGCCAGTGAGGACGGAAAGGAGTTTGGACGTGGTATTTTGAGATTTGTCGGGGTACGTATAGGTTGGCGTAGAAGATGTATTTCGTATAATTCCTTTATGGAGTTTGTGTGTATAAAACTTGGTTTCTACGTTATAACCAAAGTCTTTTGTAATTAAAACAGGTTGTTACTTTTAAAGTTATTCAACTCTTCCTCCCATGTAGAGAGGAATGAAGTTATTTTGAAATGATTATGTTAAGTATGTTTAAGTTGTAAGTTAAATCAAAGTTTTAAAAAAGTTCAGGTGGTTTGAGTCCTTTTGGGGACGCTCTAGCTCGGGACACGGGTTAGGTTCCGGGTTGGGGTCCTCACAGGTTAAGTAACAAAGGATAATTAAGAAATTTATATTTAAAAAAATGGTTTTTTTTTCCTATGTCCAAATCTAATGAAAATAGTCTCCAAAGAGATTTTTTTTTTAATGAATTTTGGTGTAAAAAAAAATAAAAAAAATTTTATTATAAAATAATTTAGGTAAAAGAAATGGGTAAGAAAAATTTCCAAATTCAACCAGCCAATAGGAGAACGCCAAGTGTCCAAACGAAAAAAAAAATAAAACAAATTCATCTGCCTGCACGCGACATTGTCGGCGCGTGAAGTAAACGCGCCGGCGAAATGACCAAAACGCCTTTCACCACACGGATGACACATGTCCAAATTTACCAAAAAATATTAAAAAAATAAACAACCCAATCACAGCTTGCCACGGGTCATTTCAGTCATTTTTTTTTTGCCAAGTTCTCCATGGCGTGAAATGACAAAAATGCCCCTCAAACCCCCTTTAATTACCACAATCTTCCTTTTATATATATAGATATATAGATATACATATACATATACATATACATATAGATTCCCCAAACCTTCCACTCCCTCATCAAACCCAACCCACTTCTTCCTCTCCCTCTTTTAAATTATCAATTTATATTATCTTTATTTCTTATAATATTGACATACACTTCAATCAGAATTTTAAAAATGATGGTCATCTTGCCTGACATTAGTTTTTATTAATACACAATTTTTTGAGATAGATAGAAAATTTGACAAATTTATTAATACTTTATTTTCTATGCTTCAAAGTTAAAAAAAAAAAAAAAAAGATTAAATAAATTGTTTGATGTATCGAACTAAAATAAACCCAATAACCATATTACCCCCATCCAACTAATCATCTTATACCCCACCATTTTTATTTAATTTTATATTCTTTATTTTTATGATTAGTAAAATTATTAATATTATTATCATTTATAATTAAAAAAATACTTCACACTTAATTACTATTCACTAAAAAGATATTGAAAAATTAGAAAGAAAAATTAAGAAATTTATATTTAAAAAAAAGGTTTTTTTTCTGTGTCCAAATCAAATGAAAATAGTTTATATTTATAGAGAATTTTTTTAAATGAATTATGGTGTAAAAAATTAATTTATTATAAAACAATTGAGGTCAAATAAATGGAAAAATAAAAAAAAATCGAAATTCAAGAAGCCAATGAAACGCCGCCAAGTGTCCCAACAAAAAAAAGGAAAATATCTCTGCGTAAATGTGCCTCAATCGACGCGAATACAACGCGCGCCAAATTTTCACCCTATCAAGGCATGTCACGACAAATTTGCTTCACCTATTTTTAGTTATGCCACAATATGAAATAACTTACACTTCAATCAAAATTTTAAAAATGATGGCCATCTTTCCCGATATTCGTTTTTATAAACACACAAATTTTTTAGATGGATAGATATTCAACAAATTTATAAATAGTTTATTTACTATGCTTCAAAGTTTTTTTAAAAAAAAATTAAATAAATTGTTTGATCTATCGAAATAAAATAAACCCAATAACCATATTACCCGATCGAACTAATCATCCTATACCCCACCAGTTTTATTTAATTTTATATTCTTTATTTTCAAGATTAGTAAAATTATTAATATTATTATCATTTATAATTAAATAAAATATTTCACACTAACTTACTTACTTTTCACTAAAACGATTTTAAGAAATTAGAAAGGAAAATTAACAAAGGATAATTAAGAAAATTATATTTTAAAAAGAGGATTTTTTTTTGTGTCCAAATCAAATGAAAGAAGTCTCTATTTAAAGAGAGAAAAAAATTATGAATTTTGGTGATTTTTTTTTAAAAAAATTAATTTATTATAAAATAATTGAGGTCAAAGAAATAGGATTTTTTTTTTAAAATTTGAAATCATCCCAGCCAATCAAAGGGCGACACATGGCAACATTTAAAAAAAAAAGAAACGAACAGCATGAACGTGCCTTTGTCGGCGCGTGTTATACACGCGCCATGGAAAAGTCCATATTGCCCTTCATCAAACGGCCGACACTTGTCCAAATTGTTAAAAAAACAAAAAAAAAAATCAACCAATAACATATTGCCACGTTGCATTTGGGACTTGCTTATTGCACTTTTACCACCGCGTGAAATTACCAAAATACCCCTCAAAGGCAAAAAAATTACCACAACCTTGTTATTATATATAGATAGATTGACATGCACTTCAATCAAAATTATAAAATGATGCCCACCTTTCCCAATATTGGTCTTTATAAATACTATTTTTTTTCAAACGGATAGTAGAATAATTTTATTTTATATTCTTTATTTTATTTTATATTCTTTAATTTTATGATTAGTATAATAATTATTATTACTATTAATATCATTTATAATTTAAAAAAAAACTTATTATTACTATCAAATTATCAATATCATTTATAATTAAAAAAATACGTCACACTTAATTAATTTTATCTTAAAGTATATTGAAAATTTTAAAAGGAAAATTTACAAAGTTAATTAGGAAATTTATATTTAAAAAATAGGATTTTTTTCCTGTGTCCGAATCAAATGAAAAAAATCTCTATTTGTAGAGAAAAAAAAATTATGAATTTTGGTGTAATTTTTTTTTTAAAATTAATTTATTATAAAATAATTGAGGTCAAAGAATTTGATTAAGGCAGCCAATCAGAAGAAGCCATGTGTCGAAATTAAAAAAAAAGGAAAGGTAAAGGACACCGGTCACATGCGCCTCTATTGGCGCGTGCATGACACACGCCAATCTTTATCCAATCTGAACCCGCCACGTCAATTTAAATATCTAATATCTACATTTATGCCACAAATGTAAATGACTAAAATATCCTTGACAAATTTCCAAATTTAACCACTTGATGTTGACGTTTTTTAGCGTCAAATTTTCATTTTGGCCAATTTCTTACTTTTAATATAGTATAAATGATTTGGGGTGAAGGGACTCGTGAAATTAATCCAAGTATTTTTGCATTAAGTTAAAAAAAATGTGTATAAACACAGTCACATAAGCACACAAAATACAAGGAAAAAATTGAAACCTTGTCAACCTAATTGCAAATTGGAGAAAAATTTGGATTACTAAATTGCAATTAGCCCAACAATATATGTCGCATTTTCACCAATGGTCTCTTGGCCGAGTGGTATCTTGCCGGTCTCCTTTCGGGGAGGTCCTAGGTTCGATCCACCCTGGGGGATTCTGTGGTTTAATTGTTCCTTCGATTTCAGGAGCATTGGAGTCCCCCGGGGCACATCCGTGCAGTTAAGGAAGCAGTACTGCTGGGCTTGCAACCTCAGTGTGGGGAGTTCAAATCTTGGCAGGAGCATTGGAGCAACCATTTGGTGTTGTGAGAGTGATGTAATTGCCTCGTTGGCAGAAGCAGCTGGAGCAGCCTTGTAGGAGGGCTCTCTTGGGGCCAGGAGTATAAGGGGTGTTGCCACCCTGGCTGCATAGGGCACATTCCGCGATTTATCTCCGCCAGCATATTGAGGGGTCGGTACCTGATGGTCCAGGAATAATCCGACGAAGCTGAGAACCTGGGTAATCAAAAAAAAAAAAAAAAAAATATATATATATATATATATATATATATATATATATATATATATATATATATATATATATATATATATATATACTCCCTCCGTCCCACCGATCTTAAGAAAAGTTTCTATTTTGGGCGTCCCGCTAATCTTAAGAAATCCCAAAATAGAAAGTTTTTATTATTTTTATACTCTTTCTACCCCACTCATTCTCTCTCCTACTTTACTTTTACACTCACAATATTCTCTCTCCTAACTATTCATCCCACTCATTCTCTCTCCTATTTAATTTTTCACACTCACAACACTTCTTCCACTCATTCTCTCTCCTAATACTATAATAATATTCCTTAATTCCCGCGCCTTTTCAAAATTTCTTAAAATGACCGGGACGGAGGGAGTATATATATATATATATATATATATATGTGTGTCGCATTTTCTTTAAATTAAAACACCTTAGACATGTCAAACGCGACACTAACTTTCATACAAAGGAAGTAATTCTTTCCTCCTGTGTAATGATAATTTCATTTAACTGTTAGGCTCCGTTTGTTTCGGGGAAAATAACTTCCGGAAAATGATTTCCTGGAAAATGTTTTCCGGAAAAGGAAAACGTTTTCCGAAAATGTGGAAAACGTTTTCCGGAAAATGAGGAAGATGTTTTCCTGGAAAACAACTTCCTTAGGAAAATGGGGAAAATGGGGAAAACGTTTTCCGGAAAATGAAGATGTTTTTTGGAAAATTATTATTATTATTATTATTGCTATTATTTTATTATTATTATTACTATTATTTTATTATTATTTTATTATTGTTATTATTATTATTTTATTATTATTACTATTATTTTATTATTATTTTATTATTATTTTATTATTATTATTATTATTATTATTATTATTATTATTTTATTATTATTTTATTATTACTTTATTTTTATTATTATTATTATTATTAAAATTTTATTATTAGTATTATTATTATTATTATTATTTTATTATTAAAATTTTATTATTATTATTATTATTATTATTTTATTATTTTATTATTATTATTATTATTATTATTATTATTATTATTATTTTATTATTATTATTATTATTTTATTTTTATTTTTATTTTTATTATTATTTTATTATTATTATTATTATTTTATTTTTATTATTATTATTATTATTATTATTTTATTATTATTATTATTATTTTATTATTATTATTATTATTTTATTATTATTTTATTATTTTTTATTATTATTTTATTATTTTTTATTTTATTATTATTATTATTATTATTTTATTATTATTATTATTATTATTATTATTATTATTATTATTATTATTATTATTATTATTATTATTATTATTATTATTATTAAAATATTATCCATCCACTTTTTTTACACCATTTTCCGGAAAACAACTTCCTTAGGAAAAATTCGGAAAACGTTTTCCTTAGAAACGGCGGAAAATGTTTTCCGAAACCCATTTTCTCCATTTTCCGGAAAACTACCAAACACCGGAAAATGGGGAAAACGTTTTCCGGAAAACAAACATGTTTCGGGGAAAATGGGGAAAACGTTTTCCGGGGAATTACCAAACACCGGAAAATGGGGAAAACGTTTTCCGGAAAACGTTTTCCTCCCATTTTCCGGTAAACAAACGGGGCCTTAATAACGTACTTCCTCCGTCTCATCCGAAGCTTCACCTTTTACTCAAATGAGTGTTTCGGTAGAAATTTCACCTTTTCTAAAATAGAAAAGATTTATTAATATTCTATTATACCCACTAACTTTTCTCTCTCACACATTTAAATTATGGGTCTCACTTGTCATATCCACTCACCTCTTTCCTCTCACAACATTTCTCTCACTCCCATTATTTTTGAATATATATATTGCTTTCTTAATTTACGTGTTTTATCAAAATGATGAAACATGGGTCGAGACGGAGGGAGTATATAGTATTCATTTTTTTTTAGATAATCTTTAATTATTTTCCCATCACTCTCTCTCCTTACATGGTTGACTCTCATGTTCTCTCTTTCTCTTTTTTTTTTTTGGTTGGCAATTTTGAAATTGGTTGACAATTTTGAAATTGGTTGACAATTTTGAAAAATCAATGATTTATCCTAAGAATTTTGGAAGTGAGATCATTTTTCTGGCTAGAACAAAATAAAATATCAAATGAAAACATTTTTACGGGACGGAGAAATAGAGAAACATGTGAGGGTAATGAGGGAAAGAAATACAATCTTTTTGAGCAAATAGAAAATGAAAAGTTCTAGTAGAAGGAAACATTCCAAAAGTTGAAAATCATATTGATGTAAGATTTTAAAATGGTCAATTCTGCAACTACAACACTATGCTACATGAACTTAGGCTTAGTTTGTTTCAGGGAAAATATTTTACGGAAAATGATTTTCGTAAAATAACTCGTTTTACGGTGTTTGGTAACTAAAAATAAAAAAAGTCAACGAAAAATATTTTCATGTCAACAGAAAATAAGTCGTTTTCCTCCGTAAAATGACTTATCGACCTCGTCCTCAGTAAAACATTTTCTATCGCTTTGTTCTCTCCCGTTTCTCTCCCCAGGTACGCCATTTTCTTCCCCCCCTTCTTCTCCTTTCTCTTCTCTTCTTCGTCGATTCTTCTCCTTCCTCTTCTCATTGTCGGTGATTTTCTTCATAACGGTGGACAGATTACTGCGTCGTCCTCATTCACGCAGCTGTTCTCTCCCATTTCTCTCCAGGTACGCCATTTTCTTTCCCTTCTTCTCCTTCTCCTTTCTCTTCCCCTTCTTCTTCGTTGATTCTTCTCCTTTCTCTTCCCCGTCGTCATTGATTTTCTTCAAATCGGTTAGGGTTTAAGAGTATATTCTATCAGATCTATATTATTTAGCTTCAATATGATCATTAGGGTTTATTTAGGTCTAATTTTATTTTTTTCATATTTTAAGGCTTTTGATTTCTTTAATCTTGCAATTTTCTGGGGTTTTGTGGATCTATATTGATTTCCAACTTGAAATGTGAACTTTGTGTCACTGTGTGTGTGTGTGTGTTGATTCAAGCATTTTGAATTGTTGTTTGCATATAATTCTGATTTGTGGTTGTTGCTCTGATTTTTCTGGGATTTGGTAGATGTTGTTGGTTAAATTGCTACAACTCTTCCCTCTTCATCAAAAGAAGCCATGCGTAGTGAAAAACTAGCACCGAAAGTAAAATATGTAGAAAAAAAAACATTAACTTGATTTGTGTTAACCACAAACTGTGTCATATATGTACATGTCCATTCTCTAACACTAATATGTAAAGCGAACTTCATGATATGGACAAATGCAACTTAACTCTAGTTTTAAGATTCTAAAAGTTCAGAACAGGAAATGGAGAAAAGTACCTTTTTGATCCTTAAACTATTTTATTTGAGACCATTTAGTTCTTAAACTATTTTCTAAGCATTTTTCATCCTTGAACTATTTTAATTGAGACATTTTAGTCCTTTTGTTAAAATTTTCGTCCATTAACCGTTAATTGGGACATTTTCGTAAAGAGTTCTATAGGCCAGTGACCTTTTAGATACTTAACTCCGTTGTGAAACTATTTCTTTATTTTATTTTTTACAAATTTGAACATTCATTTAGGGACGGAGGAGTAAACAAAAATGTAAAAATATTGAATAGTACGTTCATTTTGAAACTGTTTTTTCATTTGCAAATTAGAACATTCACTTAGGGATGGATGAGTTGCAAAAAAAAAAAAAAATAGTAAAAATTTTGAACAGTATATTCATTTGAAGCTATTTTTTTTTCAAATTTAAACATTTAGGGACGGAGGCAGAAAAACAAAGTAATTTTGAACAGTTGTAATGGGTTGGCAAAATTTTTTAGCTTATTGGGTTCAAATTACTTTGTTTTTGGCTACGCACCTTCGTTCCTAAATGTTCAAATTTGAAAAAATATAATTATTTTTGTTGATGAATTGAAATTTAAGGGTTTTGTGAAAATCTTGAAGAAGGAAGGAATACTCTGTTTTGGTTTGAAACTTTTCATTTTGATTAGTGTAGAATCCATGGAGTTTCTAGTTAACATTTGGGAATGAATATTGTTGAAACTGTTGTAGTATATTTACTCTCTGATTTTGTGGTTTCCCTTGCAATTGCTAGGAGCAAGTTTTGTGTCCAACAATAATGTCTAGGATGCTAGTAGCATCAGTTCCTTCATAACTTAAACTAGTCAGTGAAAATTCATCCATTAATGTCTTCATATTTTCCCCCCAATTCCACTATCATTCTCTGGCACATGGACCAAGTGTGTTCCTGAGAAATTATTGGTTTATCTTCTACTAAAGTGTGTATGACATGTTAACATTTTTTAATGATGGTGCAGGAATACGTTTGGGCTCAGGTATTGATGTCCAGCGTGATGATTGAGCTGACTTGTGATCTGCACACCACAAGAAAAGAATCGTGAACTGCGCCGGGGGTTTTCCGGAAAGCCCCTCCGGTGTGAGAATCAGTGTATGGACTGGAAAATGATGATAATAGGAAGGTGTGCGTGTGTATACGTGAACATGCAAATAAGCATTACCTTAGTCCATGATTTTGTTCCCATATTTATAGTGGATGAAATGGTATTAGGGTTTTCATCTGAACCGTTGGATTGGGTTGCTGCCAACCGTTGGATCATCTTGGTTCCCTAGGCGTACACGTGTCACACCGTGATTGCTCCGCCTAAATAAGGACACTGCTGTGTCTGACACGGATAAGTGGTTTGCCTTATTAAGGAAAGTCAACCTACACACCTTTTGGCGTTATTACTGCTTCCATAATTGCATGCCCAGAATGTCTTAGTGTCAGGTCTGACTTTATCCCAATATAGCTAATTAATCAAGCTTATTGAGGAAGCTATGTGAAGGGACGACCTGGAGCTGTATGTCCAGGAGGATCGTCGCCTTATCAAGACTCGACGAACGAGTGGACGAGCGAGTTAGATCGCTCAATGGCGACGACCGTCATTCTTTGTTGGAATGGATTCTGGCTTGTGAAGGGAAGGCTCGTCGTTAGATGGGCTTGGTCGCTCATTGGCGACAACCTCCATCTACCGTATCGACGGGCCATGTCTCCAGACCTTGATGGGCTTGCTCCCTTAGTGGGCTTGATAGCCCACAGCTCGTAGGGATGTATTGGGCTCGACCCATCACGAAATATCCCGTTCAGTGGCCCCCAACTCATGGGTCGTCTTGATGGGCTAGGAGTTTGCGCTTTATCTTAGGGTTATCTGTACGACCGTCAATTTGAAATTTGAATTGTGATGACGTCAGCATCGATGACATGGAGGGTCAGGATTCCTTCATTAATTGACACGCGTCCCATGATGGGACATTCTCCTCGGAAATCACAGGGAGTATTTAATGCCCCCATCATTTCGCCGTTTGGGTTTCCCAGGTATAAACCCTTCATCTTCCCCAAGTATAAAAGCTTTCTCCCTCCTCCATTTTAAACTTTTTGCAACCTTGATTATAGAGAGCAATCAGCAAAGGCGATTTTTGGCAACCAGCAAGAGGAATTCCGGCGAGCAAGAACCACCGTCTCCGGTGACCTGATTTGTTCTGGCTACTCCGTTCGTAAGGTATTTGGGAGCTTGGATAAGGGACTTCTTTGATCTTCCACCGGAAACTCATCGGAAAATTCACCGGCAAACCCCTCACCAGGTATTACCCTTTGTTTTTTCTTCATTTTCTGGGTTTTTCTTTGGGGTTTAAGGATTTGTTTAATGGGGCCCAGAACGGTAAGCTTTGAGAGAGAAGTTAAATTTGGTTTTGGGTTAAATCAAAGGGTATATAAATGTGTTAGGGGTATTTGGAGGGAAATCCCATTGATTGAGTGTTCTTCAATTCTGGTAAAATTTGACTTTGAAGATGAGAGCCTGGGGTTTCCCACTGATGAGGTCCTTGGAGAATTTGAGGAAGATGACCCAAGGGTAACACCTTTCAAATCAATGAACGACCTACCCAACCACATCCAAACTCACTACTCGTTGTTCCGTCGTGATTCACTTAGGGATTTGGTTTTAGGGGAATCTAGGTTGCCCTTAGATAGGTCATCTCCTACGAATGTTAGGACTGATTCCCCTTCTCATTCTCCTTATTTTGTAGACATGGATCACGACGGCCGCCCTAATCAACCAGCCCAAGAAGCAAACGAAGCCAGCACAAGTGCTGGGAGTGCTCGAATCGTTGACGCCTTTCATACCAGTGTACGAGCTGGGAGGAATGAACGAGGCTTTGGAGCCGGGGCACAAGGGAACTGAGCCATCACCAAGGTCAGTACGAGGAAAGGAGATACTGGGAAGCTGATGATTGATTCCCTACGAGACTCTTTCAGAGTCCACGCCTCAACATACAGGCTTGAGTATCTCAGTCAGAAAGAATATGAGCCTCGTAGACAGGCCCTTCTTTCCAGCAAAGAGAAAGTTGCCTTCTTTTACAAACAATTCGAGCTCGGCCTGAGGTTGCCCCTAGACCCTTTTATCAACGAGTTCCTTGAGGATTCAGGTTGTGTGCCAATGGAGCTAAGTGGCAACGTGGTTAGGATCTTGTCTTGCTTCATCGTAGTCTGCAGATTCCTTGGCTACGAGCCATGTAACAAAGTATTTCGCCAATACTATCGGACGATCCGAACCACCGTGAAAGGAAAATCTGTAGTGAGTGTGTCCTCAATTAGAAATGTACAAGGCTTGTTTTTGGACACTCAGAATAAGGTGTATAGCTGGGATAGCCACATGATCTTGGTGGAGAGCAGGCTAGGTTGGCAATTTCCCTTCCCGAAGAGCCAAAGTATGGTTGCCGACGAGCATGTGTGGCCGGCGCCTTGGGCCGACGAGTTGAAGAAGAAAATTGACGACTTGTTGAGTCTTGGTTGGGTGTCATGGAAGGACATAGAAGCTTCACACTGGAGATACATAAGGGTCGGCATAATGTCCAAGCCGTCAAAAGGCCCCGATCCCTTGGTGAAGATTAAACTCGACGCTCGTTACCCAGTCTGGGTCGTTCACAACGAGTTGACTTGGGAGGAGAACTGTATAACTTGTGCGGGCGCACGCCCAGACCATCCCGAAGATTCTTGCGCCAACCTTGAAATGACTGGGGTTTGGGCTCTTAATACTTGTCTATTTAAACTGATAGTCTGTCTTTTTGTGCCTCGTCGAAAATGATCTAACGTGCTTCCTTTATGTCTTGTAGTCCTCTCTGAGAGGGATATCGCCCGAATTGAAGCTGACATCATGAGTGAGGCAGTCAGAGCCAACGATCGAAGCAAATCGAAGAAGGACAGAGCGGCGTCCAACGCTATCTACGACCGTCAGGAGAATATGACGAGGAGGAATGAACAGATGCCCAAGGATAACACTATTGGTGCCATCCCCTTGATTGAAAGGGAGCCCGTTGCTGAAGGTTTGAACACTGGGGGTCATCAAGTGGTGGTTGACGAGCTGGAGAGAACTACGGGTGCTGGGGCCCAAACTGAGACAAGTGTGGATGCTGACAGACAGATGGTCGTCGTCGCGGAGGGGGAGCACGTCAATGCGGAGATTGTGGGGAGCTCAGATTCAAATCCGGAGCGGCGTGAGGCCGGCGGCCAAGATTCTAGAAAGAGGAAAGACCATCCCGTCGGTTCTGGGAGAGAGAGAGAGAGAGAAAAATAAGAAAACCAACAACGATCCTCTCAGTTCATCTGAACCCTCTACTCCACGAGCTGAAACTCCTGGCTCGTCTTCTGGGGTCTTGACTAAGCAGAAGGCCAAAGAGATGGCAACTTTGATTGCCAAGGCTTCTCCCATAGCTGGGATTCCCCACCTAGCAAGGCATGGTAACCCACTTCTGCTGGGAACGACTTTAACCCGACGGGGCAGGGATGTTGATCTAACCCGTCAGCTGAAGGAAGCCAAGTTGACTCCTGAGACCTATCACGCCCGTCTCGGCTTGATCCAAACTGAGGTGATTCAAACTTACGCTTTGGCAAATCTTTCGTCACTCCATACTTGTATTAATAATCATTGTGTTACAGCTGTCATCGATGATGGATGCCATGACATCAGACTTCAGGGCATGCATTAACGCCGAGCAACGGGGCAGCGAGCAACTTATTCAGGCCGTTGGGGTTAAGGAGACGGATGAGCAGAAGCTGAAGGAAGCTGAGAACAATGTCGGCCAACTGACTATTGCCTATGAGTCCCTCATGGCTCAGAAGAATGAGGTTCTGAAGGAGGTGGAGACCCTGAAAGATGCTAAGGCCAAGCTGGAGAAGGAAGGAGGGATCTTGACCACCGGCCTTCGTGCCGCCGAGGCTAAAGTTGAAAAGCTGTCATCTGACTACGAGGCTGCTCGGGGTCAGATCGAAGCGATGAGGGCTGATCATCAGGTTGCTTTGGCCGATGCTAAACTAGATGCTGTAGAGGAGTTTAAGGGAGGTGCCGAGTATCTTCTGGCTGTCACCGAGAAAGCCAGGGGCTTCTTCAAGGATGGAGCTAAGCATTTGGCAAGGCGGATCCTTGTGGATCCAGAGACCAAGGATTTGTTGTCTACGAGGAAGCTGGCTGATCTCTGTGCTGAGGAGTCGTACGACCAGGAGGCTCATTCAGTCCATCATCTTGTTCCTTTTAATGACAACGACTTACTTATCATCAAAGAAGATGACGAGAAGGAAGGGAAGGACAAGTGGCCATCTCAGCCGTAGACCCAAAGAACTTTGATGCTTATTATGCCCACTTTCTTGGAGACGGTCCTGATCCTGACGAGGCTCCATCCAACGCCGGCGATCCCCAGTAATTTATCTTTCTGAAATGGTCTGTAATGTCTCAAATAATGTTTCACCTTGATTTTGTGGTTTCAAACAATGTTTCAAACAATTTTTCAAACAATTTTTAATTTTTGTTATGTAATTGACCCGTTTCCTCGTGGTTTAGAGGGGTCGTACAATTTGTTTGATGTTTTGGTTATTCAATGCCTTTGTTTTCTGTTTGTTAATCTGTATGTTAACGTAGACAGCATGTGATAACTTTTTTAAATGAGTAAGTTTGAGGACAAGTGTGTATGGTCGTCGTAAGTGATGACCAGAACATGGATCGTCTTAATACTACTGACCTTGTTCATACTTGTGTTTTCTCAACTCCTCAATGGCTCATAGGAATAGTACGAAGGTCTGTAGATCTTTGCTCGTAGGCAAGATTCTACGGACGAGTCGTCTTATTCCGTTATAGCAATTGACGAAGTCTGGCTTCGTCTAACCTTTATACTTGGCTAAAGTGAGTGTAAGTGTCGAAGTCTTGGCTTCGACTGATCTTTATACTTGATCAAAGTGATTGCAGGGGTCGAAGTTTGGTTTCAACCGATTTAAGTTTCTTGGGTTTGCAGAGAAAGTTCAACAAAGCGACGAGTTTCATTGATAACTTTGGTTGACAACGACCTTACATTGACTTTTCTTTTAATCGCTTTTTAAACTAACGGGATTTATAGTCCATCCCTTACAAACTTCCAAATACTACAACAATTTCCTTTTGACAAAACTACGTAAAGAACCACAAGTGAGGTGCCCTGAGGGCGCTGAGGGGTGACGACGACCTTAGAAATAATACTTCATGAGATGATTGGCATGCCACGGATGTTTGAGTTGTTCACCGTTTGGTCTAGCAAGACGATATGTTCCTTCTCTTACCACACTGGTGACAATGTAAGGCCCCTCCCAGTTGGGGGAGAGTTTGTTATGACGGACCTTGAGTCCCGTTGCTTCAATTTTTCTCAGGACGTGATCTCCGACCTTGAAAATTCTTTTCTTCACTTTCTTATCGTGGTATGCCTTGGTTCTTTTCTTGTAATTCTCCATCCTCAATTGAGCGTCCAATCGTCGCGCGTCCACAAGGTCAAGGTCGACCTGTCAGTTGTGGATATTCTTCTCAATGTCGTAGAGAGCCACTCGATCAGTTGGAAGCTGAAGCTCGGCAGGAGCCATGGCCTCAGAGCCATAGGCGAAAGCAAATGGGGTTTCCCCCGTAGGCCCCCGGGTGGTTGTGCGGACTGCCCAGAGTGCTGAAGGGAGTTCGTCCAACCATCTTGTGTCTCGTCCTTCAAGATTTTTACATAATGCTGACAAGACGAGCTTGTTTGTTGCTTCAGCTTGTCCATTGCCTTGGGGATAGGCAACATACGACTTGGAATGCTTGACGCCCATTCTGTTCAACTCTTGTTCAAACTTTCATGAAAACTGTAGGCCGTTGTCAGAAACAATTACCCTTGGGATTCCAAAGCGGCACCATATTGAGTCGTGGATAAAGCTTAGGGCATTGTTTTCTGTAATTTTGTTCAGGGCTTTGGCCTCCACCCACTTAGAAAAATAATCAACTGCCACAATCACATACTTCACTCCTCCCTTGGCCTGTGGGAAAGGCCCAATCAAGTCAACACCCCACATGTCGAATGGCCAAGCTGCCATGACTGGGGTTTGTTCTGTCGTCGGTAGTTTTGGGAGGTCGGCGAATCGTTGGCAAGTGTCACATTTCCTTACAAATTACTTTGCATCCTCTCGTAGATGGGGCCAGTAATATCCCATGGTGATCAACTTATCTGCCAATGTACGGGCCCCAGGATGGCCCCCGCACTCACCTTGGTGCACTTCAAAGAGTAGCTTTACCACTTTGTCAGGGTGGACACACTTCAGCAGCGGTCTGGTGATTGATCGTCTATAAAGTTCACCTTCTACGACCGAGAAACGGGCGGCCTTCCTCTTGACCTGTCGCGCCAACACTTCATCAGATGGTAGCTCGTCCTTTTCAATAAATGCCTTTAGGTCGTCGATCCAACACCTTGGGCTATAATCTCCGGCACACATAATCTTCACACGATCGTAAGCTGGTTGTTCGAGGTAGGCCAGGTGGTGGCCATGTTCATCCTCTGGCAATTGATCTGTGGATAACTTAGAGAGTAGGTCGGCGTGTTCATTGTCCTCTCTGGCTATTCTCTGGATGGCCCAAAACTCCAGACCCTGAATTAACTCGCCGACCAAGGCATGATATTTTTGCAGGGTAGAGTCGACGACATGGTAGTCTCCACGAACTTGGTTCACAATTAGTTGAGAGTCACAGAAAGCTACAACCTTAGTAGCCCCAAAACACTTAGCGTACTCAATCGCCGCTACAAGTGCTTCATACTCCGCCTGGTTGTTTGACGCCTGAAATTTGAACCTCAAAACTTCTTCAAAGACCGTGTTACTTTCTGGCTCGACGAGCACAATTCCCGCCCCACTGAGATCTCTTGTTGCCGATCCGTCTGAAAAAATCTTCCAACAACCTACGGGCAAGATCAATTCCTCCGGCTTGTCGTCGACCTGTTTGCCCTTGTTCATCTTTTGTGGCGGTCTTTGGTCGTCGTCAATGGTGAACGACTTCTCAACCAGGAAATCAGCCAAGGCTTGGGCCTGTAAGGTCTTCCTTGCCATATATCGGATGTCAAACTCCGTCAGTTCAATGCTCCAATTCAGTAGACGACCGGAGCTCTCGGGGCGATGCAAGATCTTGCGCAGTGGGGCATTTGTATACACAACAATGGGGTGAGCTGAGAAATAGGCTCGTAGCTTTCGTGCTGTTATGACGAGAGCATAAGCTATTTTCTCAGCATTGAAGTAACGGGTTTCTACGTCGGACAAAGCCTTGCTTACATAATACACGGGCCTCTGTATCCCATCCTCCTCTCTTACCATCACGGCGGCGACGGCCTTATCACTCGTTGAGAGATATACAAATAAATCTTCCCCTGCAACGGGGCTGCTGAGGAGTGGTGGGGAGCCCAGATATTCTTTAAGCTGCTTGAACGACTTGGAACATTCTTCTGTCCATTCAAAATTTTTGGCACCTCGGAGAGCTTTGAAAAAGGGGAGTGATCTCTCGGCGGACTTGGAAATGAAACGACCCAAGGCCGCCACTCGTCCATTCAACCGTTGGACTTCCTTGATGCTCGTAGGTTCTGCCATATCAATCAGGGCCTTGATTTTCTCGGGATTGGCTTCAATTCCCCGTTGTGAAAGCATGAATCCCAAGAATTTTCCCGCAGCAACTCCGAAGACACACTTGGCCGGGTTGAGCACCATATCATTTGCTCGAAGGTTGGTGAAGGTTTGCTGGAGGTCGTCTACATGTTTCCTCTTTTTCGACTTGACGACCATGTCGTCGATATATGCCTCCAAGTTGTCACCGAGCTGTCCCTTAAATACTTTGTTGATCATTCTCTGGTATGTTGCCCCGGCATTTTTGAGCCCAAAGGGCATCTTTGTATAGCAATAAGTTCCCCCTGCGGCCTGGAAGGCCGTCTTTGGAATGTCTTCTTCGGCCATCTTGATTTGGTGATAGCCAGAATACGCGTCCAGAAAGCTCAAGGTCGTATGACCAGCAACAGAATCGACGAGCTTGTCGATTCTGGGCAGGGGGTAACTGTCTTTTGGGCATGCCAAATTCAGTGAAATCAACGCATAGCCTCCACTTTCCATTGGGTTTTTTGACCAGAACCACATTAGCCAACCACGTTGTGAACCCAGCGTCCACGATGATACCAGCACTCAAAAGCTTTTCAATCTCTTGCTTTATGGCAACTTCTTTCTCAGTTGAAAAAATTCTGCACCTTTGCTCCTTGAATTTCATTGTGGGATTCACTCCGAGCCTATGGACGACCACATCTTCTTTAATACCCTTCATATCTTCAACTCTCCAGGCAAAAACGTCGAGGTTTTGTTTGAGTAGGGAGATTATCTCTTCCCTCTCCTCGGTAGATAACTGAGACCCCAGTTTAATTTTTTGCTCTGGAAAGTTTGGGTTAATGACTAGCTCAGTTAGCTCGTCGGCTGGCTTCATTTCAGGAGCATCGTCTCTAAAATCCATGGATTCAATCACAATTTCTTTGTTTTCTTTCTTGCCTCGGGGGTGAGGTCTGGGACCTCGTTTTCAATCAGCTTATCTAGCTCGGCCCCCGATTCATGGGTGACCAAAAGTTGCGGGGCTGCAGCTTGGTCGTCCATGAATTTTTTAGTGAAGGCTTCAGGGTCATCTACACACTTGATGGTGGAAATATTGGAATAAGAGGTCGTCGTTTGTTTGATTGACTTAGAGAGCTTCACAATTTGATCTGGGTCGCCTATTTCAACAGTTCGCTTTGCCTTCAGCACATGCTCCAAGAATTCTGGGGCCGTCCCCAACACACGTCCAATTCCCGAGCGTGTAGGAAATTTAACTCGTTGATGAGGGACTGAAGCGACGTTCCCTAAGGCAGCTTGGCCAGGTTGGCCGAGAATCGCATGGTAGTCACTGTGACATCAATCACAATAAAAGTCACGGTCTGAATGGTTCTCAACGGGTGGTCTCCGATGTCGACGGGAAGATCAATCTGACCCTTTGCGTCTACTCTGTGGTTGGTGAATCCCTCTAGACGACCTAAGTAGGGACTTAGGCGGCTATCAGGTAGACTCATCCGTTGGTAGACATTGTAAAACAAGATATCTTTGGCCGCCCCAGTATCAATCAGAATCCGTCTCGACTCACAATTGTCGATAAAACCAGGAATGACCAGTGTTTGTTGACGAGCCAAAGGATTGGCTGATAGCTCGTAGGGGTAGAAACTTATCACATCATTTGGGATCTCAGACTTTAGTGGAACATGGGGGGCTTTTTTCAGGTGGTAAATTGCGCTTTTGACTTTATTTTTACTGGTTTCCTCAGAGATTACCAAGACCATCCTTGGTTGTCTCTCCGGAGGGTCGTTGTTAGCAGCTCGAGTGTTGGCTGCTTGACGATCCCTCCTCACGTACTGCTCAAGACGACCATCATCAATCCACCTTTGAATAATTTTCTTCAAATTGAAGCACTCTTTAGTGTCATGTCCCTTATCCCAGTGGTACTCACAATATTTATTCATATTTTTATTCCCCTTTCCATTGGGGTTCATCTTTGGCGCCAGGCCAAAATCTACATTGCTCAAAATTTCAGCCCGCGACACCGTCAGGGGAGTGTATGATTCTGGAACCTTTTCAGCTTTTACTTGCTTGTTTTTCCCTTTCTCTCCAGCCTTATCCTTTTTTGACTTCGCCGTCTCACCCTCGTCGACGGCCTTTCCTTCTCTCTGCAATTTTCTTTCCTCAGCCTCGGCTACAGCATATGCCTTGGCGTAAAGATCTTTTCTGGATTTGGCTGGATGGACTTGTAGCTCGTAGTCCAATGTGGAAGAAACAACGCCATGCCTAAAACAGTTGATAATTTCTCTATCAGTCAGATCCTCGTCGATCTGATCCACCAATTTCTTAAATCTTCTGAAGTAACTCATGGAGCTCTCGTTTGCTCCCTGGGTTATGTTGCTGAGGTCGTTGACAGTTTTTCGACGGTCTCCTGCTGTTGCAAATCTTCCCAAAAACTTTTTCCTCATCTGTTTCCATTACTCAATGCTCCCCTTTGGAAGGCCTCTAAACCACCGTAAAGCAGTTAGTGTACTCGTGAGTGCCTTACACATTACATCGTCGTGTCCTGAGGCTCTGGATACCACATACATCTGAGCTTCAAGATGCTGCATGTGATCCAACGCACTTGTAGAGCCGTCAAACTGCTTTAAGTCTGGAAGTTTAAATCCTGGTTCCGGTGGTCCTGTCTCCAACATCCATGGGGCCAAGGGCTTCATTGTGCCAACATCATCTTCTGAATTGTCACTTTCCACCGTGTTTTTTTTGTCGTCAACTCCTCCACCTGACGCTTGAGTCTTAGAAATTCTCTCATATCGACCTCGCCTGCTGGGGCGGCGGGAGGGATCCTGTCTCGACGAGGCCCCCGGGTTACGGTATTGGACCGTTGCCTCTCGGTGGGAGCGGGTCGTCGGGAGATGGACCTTTCTCTTCTATAGATTGGTGGTGGAGACGGCTTGTAAGATCTTGATAGTTCTCATTCACGACGAGGGGGAGTGCGCGTCCTTTCCCTATAACTTGGGGCTCGTTCATTTCTCAGCGACGGGGTCGTTTGACGACCGCGAACAACTTGGTTCAGGACAGGATTCTCATTGGCTAAAGATCGACGAGGCTCACCTTCTGCCTCCTCCCGTCGCCGCTGCGATGGGACTCCCTCACTTCGTCTTTGGTTGAGATGTTCTCTGAGATCAAGTTGCGGCACAATTCGTTCATTTTCAGCGGCGGTTCCTTCATGACGACCGTTGTTCTCCCTCTAGTTTCTTCTTCTTCTCCCCGATGAGACAGTGTTGTGAGATGTCTGTGGGGGTTGGTCCTCAGCCAATTGTATGAGCTCGTTTTGGATTCTTATGAGTTCGTGGAGAGCGTTGGCTCTTTCTACGAGGAAAGCCGCTCTATCGAGGGGTGGGTTGGATGGACCTCCCATGTTTCGTGCAGCAGCTCCCTCGGGTCTCCTTTCCAGTGGGGGTCGTCGTTGTCTCTCTGTTGCTTGCCTTTTATCCCTTCTCCTTGCAGTAGGAAGGCCAGTGTCATCTACCACACCAAGTGACCTGGTGACCCTCTGGTTAGGGTTCCTAGGTTGAGGTGAGGGAGGTCTAGGCTCCTCCTGCTGGCACTGCTGAGGGGAAGGTGGTTGGCCTGCGTCTCCGGTGGACTTGCTGGCGGTGTGTCCGTCTGACACCATTTTCTAGGTATTTTTCGGCTGTTATTATGTGGTTAAAAGATCACTGACAAACGTTTCCCGGCAATGGAACCAATCTGATGGTGCAGGAATGCGTTTGGGCTCAGGTATTGATGTCCAGCGTGATGATTGAGCTGACTTATGATCTGCACACCACAAGAAAAGAACCGTGAACTGCGCCGGGGGTTTTCCGGCAAGCCCCTCCGGCGTGAGAATCAGTGTATGGACTGGAAAATGATGATAATAGGGAAGGTGTGCGTGTGTATACGTGAACATGCAAATAAGCATTACCTTAGTCCATGATTTTGTTCCCATATTTATAGTGGACGAAATGGTATTAGGGTTTTCATCTGAACCGTTGGATTGGGTTGCTGCCAACCGTTAGATCATCTTGGTTCCCTAGGCGTACAGATGTCACGTCGTGATTGCTCCGCCTAAGTAAGGACACTGTTGTGTCTGACACGGATAAGTGGTTTGCCTTATAAAGGAAAGTCAACCTACACACCTTTTGGCGTTATTACTGCTTCCATGATTGCATGCCCAGAATGTCTTAGTGTCAGGTCTGACTTTATCCTAATATAGCTAATTAATCAAGCTTATTGAGGAAGCTATGTGAAGGGACGACCTGGAGCTGTATGTCCAGGAGGATCGTCGCCTTATCAAGACTCGATGAACGAGTGGACGAGCGAGTTAGATCGCTCAATGGCGACGACCGTCATTCTTTGTTGGAATGGATTCTGGCTTGTGAAGGGAAGGCTCGTCGTTAGATGGGCTTGGTCGCTCATTGGCGATGACCTCCATCTACCGTATCGACGGGCCATGTCTCCAGACCTTGATGGGCTTGCTCCCTTAGTGGGCTTGATAGCCCACAGCTCGTAGGGATGTATTGGGCCCGGCCCATCACGAAATATCCCGTTCATTTAACATTTTGTTGATATTTTAAATAGGCACATCATATTCACGGCAAGTTTTTGAACAAGAAAATTGAAATGTGTGATGAGATGTCACTAGTTGGGAAGGATATGGCTACGGGGGCTTTTGCGAAATCATTGAGTGACATTGATGTGAAAGCCAGTGTTAGGAATATCTCCGCTCAAAATGTCAAGATAATGAGTTTGATGAAGAGGTGACAAAGCCTAAAGAAGCTTCAACTCTAATATCATCAAAGTCAAGGTCTCATAAAAAAAGGCCACGTCAGGATGGGATTCAACATTTGATCTATTAGTTGGACAAATTGAGAAGGTTGCAAGCGCTATCAAAAAACTTTCTGATGATAAAGTGAACACACAAGATCTTTACAAAGAGGTGATGAAAATTGAAGGCTTTTATGAAGATTTTTTGAGTAATGTGTTTGATCACTTAAATACAAATAACAGCTTGACTCAAGGATTCATGGTCAAGAGCGAAAATCTTCGAAGGAAGTGGGTTGAAAAATTCGAGTGCCAAGTATACTAGTATCTATGAGTATAAAACTTGTTATTACTATTCTGATATGATACGATGTATTAAAAACTTGTTATTACTAGCAATTTTTGTAGTACTTTCTTGCTAGTAATAACAATTTTTGTAGTACCCTCTTGCTAATTTTTTGGCCCCCTTGTTCCCACCGTTGAAAGGTGAATGAACCATCTGCATTTTGTGCATTTTGTTTGTATTTTTCTCCCCTTGTTCCCACTGTTGAAATAATTTTGGATCAAAAAATAACCAATTCAAGGTTTTACATTCATCAATGTTTAGTTATTTACCAAACGCCGAAAAATATTTTCCAAAAAACATTTTCAAATTTACCAAACAAGTTTGTCATTTTCCGAAAAACATTTTCATTTTTCGAAAAACATTTTCCATGAAACAAACAGAGCCTTATGCGCCGTTTGTTTCACGGAAATTAACCCCTGAAAAATGATTTCTTGGAAAATATTTTTCGGAAAATGAAAATGCTTTCCGGAAAACATTTTCCGATGTTTGGTGAATCTTAAGAAAATATTTTTCGATGTTTGGTAGTTTCATTAAAGTAACTTTCTAAAGGTAAAATCAATACAAACAAATGAAAATGAAGAAAATGTTTTCCGGAAAACAACTTCCATAGGTAGAGCCGTAGAGGTAAGAAAGTCATTTTCCTTGTAAATCAAACTGGTTCCGGAATTCCAACTATCAAACTGGTTCCGAAGAGCTTTCCCTCTAAGGCTCTAACCTACCTTGGGAGGCTGGAACCATACAACCACCACCAGCCCCCAAATTCCAACTATCAAACTGGTTCCGGGAGCTTCCATCAACTTGGTATTGTTTTCTGTTTGGAGACTATCGACCACAAAAGCACATGGATTTGTTTTACGCACGTCTTTCAATAAGTAAACCTGTCACTTTCTCCATGAAAGTTATCCCTCAACCCCTTTGGGGCGTTTACAATTGCACTTCAGACAGGCAGCATTTCTTTGGATATTTAAGTAATCGCATCTACACAGGGAAAGCCAGGTTCGGTTCAGTTCAGTTCAGATATTCTTCTGAAATAAAACGTGTGCTTGTGTGTGTGTGTGTGAGAGAGAGAGAGAGAGACTCACGATGGGGAATTCCACTCTCCGGGATTCATTAGCTTCTTGGGGGTGGTGGTCCTTGGCAACGTTTACACTTGGTGTTGCTAGCAAAATTCATGTAGTGACAACTAGACAAACCACAAAATGAGGACCCAGAAATATATGAACAAGTTAACATAAATTTAAAAAAAAAATGTAAAATATAATCAGTTTACGAAGAGGCGCTCTTAGGTTAAGGCTAGATTCACTATCCATGTAACAAGTAATAATGTTTAAGGTATATCCATCATTTATATGGTCGATGAAATTACTGACCTTAAATTGAAAGGCTGTATAGGCTGGAGAAGCAACTTGCTAGTATAATTTTATTTTATGTTTTTGTCCTGCGTTTCTCAATTTTAGGACCATCTCATTAAATCACCTTCCTCGTAATAAGTTTCCTACCACATTATTCTCGAGGAAAAAAAGGTGCAACCTTGACCATTGCATATTGCTTCTTGTTTCAATTTGATCACTCATAACTTACGCATTTACAATCTGACTTTCATTTGGAATTTCAATTAGACCACTCATGTTTCTTGTCTATATCATTAAAAGAATCAGAGCATACACGTCAAATTATCTCAAACATTCCAATTAACCAAGATTTTTTTTATCCAACCATAACTAGATACCCTCAACTCAAAAAAGTAGAACTAATAATTATCCAAACATAACTTATGAGGATTCATGTTAGCCGACCCCAAATTATTTTGGAACTGAGGCTTTGTTGTTGTTGTTGTTGTTGTATAACTAGATACCCTCAACTCAAAAAAGTAGAACTAATAATTATCAAAACTAAACTAGGTAGTCTCAACACAATTAAACTTCAACTCAAAAAAGTAAAATTAGTTATAATGATGATAAAATCCCCTTCAGTATTCCCCGTTATTTCTTTTCCTCAAATCAGTAAAACGTATTTAAATTACATAGATAAAGTTACAAAGCTGAAGTAGGGGCAGGATTATGATAAACTATAGTGCAGTTAGATTATATTATTACCTAGTAAAAGCTTAAGAAAAAGAGGAATTCTTGGGGATGTTTAAAAGGTTGAATTTTGTAAGATAAAAATGAACTTACTCTGGGCAATTCCAATCTCCTTTCTTCATTTCGACAGTAGCAACTTCAAGGCCCTTTGGCCTAACTCCTTTGCACTTCAGGCATTTAATATTTTTGGCAAAGTTCATGAATTTACATCTGCAGTAAATTTGGAACATTATTTCATTGAAAACTAGTGACTTGTTAAGAATAAGGTAAAGAAGGACAAGTGTCTGAAGGTATCAATTGGAAGCACATGTTTAGTATTGCTGTTCAATTCTAATCTTTGTACAAATTTAAATTTAATTACCAGCAAAATTCCCAACTGTGCATAATTACAATACATTGAC
This sequence comes from Adenophora triphylla var. japonica, assembly GCA_022495995.1. Classification (NCBI taxonomy): domain Eukaryota; kingdom Viridiplantae; phylum Streptophyta; class Magnoliopsida; order Asterales; family Campanulaceae; genus Adenophora; species Adenophora triphylla. Next base: position 122,279 of record JAFEMH010002399.1, read on the forward strand.
TAATCAATTATACTGAGTCGCCCTTATGTTTCAAGGAATATAAAGATCGAGCAATCAGCCGTTTCGAAGGAACATAATGTTTTTGTGTTCTCCTTGAATAGTTTACTGGTTTACTTTTGTGGTGTTGTTTTTTTTTATCATTTTCTTTAATTCCCATCTTTTTCTTACTTTTTTACTTAAACCAAAAACCGAAACCAAAAAGCAATCAAGCCACACACACATTGATTTCCACAAACATGTTCAGCAGGTAACGAGGTAAAACTTACTGTGGGCAATCCCAGTCCCCTTTCTTCATTTCAACATTATCAGACTCAACCCTCTTGCCAGCTTTTGCTTTGCATTTCAGGCACGTTGTATTTCTGGCGAAGTTCATAAATTTGCATCTGCAACAAAATTGAATGAGTGCTGGTCAAAGAAAACGTTCAACATATCCAGAATGAAAAGAAAGGAAAAAATTATGGTACTAAGGAACTGGATTCACCACAGAAAATATCGCATTTCAATCATTGGCTTTGTATCATTTTTAAGCTCATGACCACATGTGTTCCAACTATGTCATCCAGCTCCAAATATTAATAAAGGTCAAACTGCTCCTTTGCTCACCTAAGTTTTCACATTTTTCCAATGTGCTTGCTTATAAAATTATGGGTCCAATGTCCTCACCTAAGTACGTAATTTTTCTAATGCTCTCACTCCTATGACGAAGTCGTTAGTTTTTTAACTGTATGTCACGTACAGTAACGTGACTAACCCCAGTTGAAAAACTAACGAATCAGACCTATAAAATAGCATGATCCTAACTTCATTTTGTTTAATGTCAATGATCCAACTTAATTGAACAGCGACTTCCCCGATGGAACCCTATAGACCTTAATTAAACAAAATGAATTTAGGTCTAATTCGTTAATTTTTAGGTTTGATTCTTAAATTTTTTAACTGGGGTTAGTCACGTGACTGCACGTGACTTAAATCAGTTAAAAAACTAACGACTCCGTCATAGGAGTGAGAGCATTGGAAAAATTACGTACTTGGATGAGGACATTGGACCCAAAATTACATAAGTGAGCACATTGGGAAAACATAAAAACTTAGGTGAGCAAAGGGGCAGTTTGGCCTATTAATAAATGAATTTTTATGGTTGTCAGAACTCAAATTATGTTTCGACTTTCGAGACTTTTGCCATCTAGATACAATAAAGTATTAAAGAACGCATGTTTTTCAGACATTTAGCAACCATGGTTGAGATACCAGGTGCTTTTAAAGAGCGGTTTCGTTAAGAAGCATAATACAAAAATTATTGTGTAAAATGCAAGAACTTACTCAGAGCACACCCAGTCACCTCCTTTCATTTCAACTCGATAATCACTACTGCCAAGTATAGGAGGACCATCTTCTTTGCATTTGAGGCAACGTTTGTTCCGAGAGAAATTCGTGAAATTGCACCTAAACAGCATTGTTTAAAGTATCAGCATCGCAAGCTTAAGGTAAAAATACAATAAGCATGGATGAGATGAACTAATCTCAGGCTTTCTCAGATTACATTTTCCATGGTGTATTCCAGAGATAAATTTACTCTCTTTTAGGGTTCATACCTTCCATTTTCTACATATTGGTAACACACCTCACAATGCCGAGTAGAGTTGCTGATCAGGATTATGTCACAAGTCACAACCCCATGAAGTTTAGATCACAGTTTTCTTTTAGTTGATTAAAACTTATATTCATGGCATACCACAATTGAGATCAATAATATAGTAATAAACCTACGTCCTACCATTTTAATTTTTTGTTAATGATGTGCCATTATTCCATCAAAGTTTATCCACCTTCAAATGCAAAGTACGGTGGCATTGGTCTCCAATGAACGATTCCACGGAAATACTTGGTTAAATTTTTTGGGTGGGAATATCAATCTGCCAAAATGGTCAAAACCCATGCATACGGGAGTCTCATAAACCCATGTGGGGTGTGGGATTCTGAATTCCCACAAAAATCATTCCTTGAGAATGTTTTTCTTTTGACCACATATACTGGCAATTTTAAGTTGATCCTAAACTACCCTTTCCCACTTGTAGAACCAAACTTTAATATGATGATTTATCCCATTTCACGCCAACCCCCTAATTCCTCCTCATGTTCTTCTTTCACTGTCTCACAATCTCATTGTCAAATGCCACTAGCCATTGCTTCCTCCCCATCCGCACATACCGCCATGAGGGTACCTTACTTCACAGGTACATGTTTATCCTCCTTCCTCATTGTTGACGACCAAACTCTATTAACGTCAAAATCCACAACCTCCATAAAAAAAGATAAATCTTTGAGCTCACAATAATGCTAATTTCCTCGGCGATTTATATTAAGCACGCCACACGTGTCTAAAACAGTTATTCGGAGAACAAGAAATTTAGGGGCAAGGGTTTTGGGGAGGCGGACGGCGGTAATTTCAATGAGAAACCAGAAAAGAGTTGTTTGAACCATGTTTTGTAAGAGATTTGATAGGTATTAATATTAAATTCATAACGAATAGTTGTAGTTTTCCCAATATATCTGATCAATGTTCTATCATGTGACAAAGTTATACATGCCCTCCCTCAATTATCACTGTTTTTCGGTGGTCTTAAACTCATAGTTCCCTTTGACTAGAAAGTATGGATTCGCCTATAAATATGCTAATAAGAAACGTAGGATATTTCAACTTTAAATCACATTCTCTGCGGTTCCCTCTTCATCCGAATAAAAGAATGGCATTTGACAAAGCACACCAATCAAGAAAAGGACTGAAAATCTACTAATTTCTTGAAGTACACCTCAAAACATAGGTGGGAATATTTGAATTTAAACCAGGCAACAATATATGAAATGAGGGGACCAAATATAATTAGAGTTAATATGGTCGATATTTTGCAAAAAAACATTTGAAAGTTACTTTTCAATTGGGATGACCCAAAAAAGAAAAATCACCTCTTCTATATGGATAGAGGGAGTACTATTTACATTGCTTCTCTCTAAACAATATTCTTTCCAAATTCAGATCATTTTGGCCACTTGGAAGTACTTTCCTAATTTAAATGGGAAAAAAAGTACAGCTAGAGCCGTCAATTTGGGACTGCCCCGTTGGGACGACCCATCCCGCCTTACACATGGGACGGGATGAGATAGTATATTCTAAACCTGTATAAAATCGGGCCTATTTGGAACATCCAGATTGGGACGCGAGACAAAGCGGGATGGGACGGGTCGTCCCACATTTTTTATTTAATTTTAATTTTATATTTTATATTTTAACCTTAAAATAATGCCTTTTTATGTTTTCAATTTGATGTTTTAGCATCATCTCAGTTGAATTTTGATTTTATAATATTAATGTTCGAAAAAAACTATGTATTTGTTTGTAATAGACACACAAGTTAAAATCAGCTCTACTATATTAAAACTCTCTTAATTATGGCATGTCTTCTTGTCCCGCATTGACCCGTATTGGGCCGTGTCCCGAGGTGGGATGGGGCGGGACGGGGAATTTCAGGCCCAAAAAGAATTTGGGAGTCCCGTCCCGCAAAGTTGCGGGATTTCATAGGCCCGTCTCGTCCCGTCCCGTTGTCCCAAATTGACAGCTCTAAGTCCAGCAAGGGGGAAGAAACTGAATGAATAATCCAAGAAGACTCACTTGGGGCACATCCAATCTCCTCTTTTCATTTCAACATTCCGAGAGGATTCATCTTTGGCGAAAGCTAGAGATTTCTCCAATTTCTCCTTCCGCTGAGTAACTCTTGCCACAGGTTGTGGAAATTCAAGTTCAAGTTCAGGTTCAGGGATTCTCTCACTCAATTCAGTCAACTCTGAGAGCAATTTCCTAGCAGATAGTTCAACAAGCTCTCTACCTGCAGACATATCTCCTGAACCTACAAGGGGGTCTACGGCAAAGTTTAATAGGATGCGCACAACATCAATTGTACGTGCAGTGGCTTCCATGTCAGGTAGTGACACAAAAGCTCTATCACATGATCCTTGCAGATTGCAATCACTGCATACCTGTATTCAAATCAATACTTACAAGATTAATTGTCAACTAAGCAAAAAAGCTTTAAAATTAGGAATAACATCTAGATGACAAAACCGGCCTACTTGGCATGTTTCTCTTTTCTTGATCGAGTTTAATAGACAAATGCCACTCTCTGCCACTCTCTGGCCCCAGTTGAAAGAGGTACGTTGACTTTTTGGTGGATTCAACTGATTATTGGATGGATATTTAGGTTGTATTGTACAGATACAACCCCTAGAATCCACCCAAAAGTACCAATATTCACATGTTCTATAGTTTGTGCCAGGGGCGGAACTAGGCCTGTTGAGAAGGGTTCATTCCTCCCCCCTCCCCGACTTTTGTAATTTTTACAAATTGACCCTTTGCAATTTTCGGATTTACTATATTCACACACACACACACCAAAAAGAAAAATCCAGGGGGGTCTAGATCCAGCCCTCTTCAATTGTGACAGAGGGAGAATTATATTGGTTGGGGAGTAAGAGGAGGAGAGACTTACATCTCCTTCCTCAAGTCGTACATATGCTCTCAACCTTTTCCCAGAATTAACAGTCTTGCGAAAAGTATTAGGGCATCCCTTCTCAATGAGTGTCTTCATGTTTTCTGTAGACAATGACCTGTGAAATGCAAAATATTGTTAAATCAACTTCAAAACTCTGATTCCCTTTGCATTCAACAAAAAAGTAAACAAGTGAGTAAAAATAAGCCTAAATTATCAACGCTCAGGTTCACTAATCAGAACAACAATAGGAATACCAAAATATGGAACCTCTGGCGGAGCCAAGATATTTTTAAAGGGGTCAAAAACTCAAAATTATACTCCATCTGTCCCTAAATGAATGACCATTTTCAATTTAAAAAAAAAAATCCCAAGATGAATGTCATTTTTTGAAAAAAAAAAACTGTCTCTAAATATTTTCTTACCGAATTCTTTTCGCTAGTTATTTCAAACTCGCAAAACTAATTTTTTAGGAAGTGAATAACAAGATTATTTATGCGTCTTTGCCATTAAATATATAAAGAGTGGACAATTTCAGAATGTCTCTCAAAATAAAATTTTGACATTCATTTAGGGCCGTGTAGGGTTTAGTAAATATGGAATACTATGATGTACTAATGCCTAAATTTAATTTAAGGAGAGGGGTGGGGGCAGAAATAAAATGTAGTGTTATTTTTTCTTAATGAAAAGGAGGTAAAAGTATAATTTTTAGTGATAAAAAAGCAAACTCTGCAATAATTATTAGTACAAAATGGGTAAATTTTAAAAGAGAAAAGAGGGAAATTTCCCCCCTTAATACACAATGTGGCTCCGCAGTGCCTCAGATCCACTCTATCCAAAAACAAATTTAGCTAATAACGAGCAGTAAGCAGATAAGTAAGCTCACTTGAAAATGTCGTAGCGGTCACGAGCAAAGCTAAAACAAACGTCCTTCAAGATGGAGGCATCCTTGTAAACGGATCCATCGCTGCCGTCCCAGTTACCATTCTCGGTCTCAAGAAAGTACCCTTTGGTCTTTAATCTGTCAACAAAGATGACCCATTCAGGCCACGGATGATGAGGTTCAGCAGAAGCAAAAATGGTCTCAGTGCTACTAGTATTTCCATCAGCGGTGGTGATTTCGTCGCTGTCTAGTATTGAGGCGGCGGCGGAAGAGGAAACACGGTAATGGCGGCGTGATTTGAGGGAGGGGAAAGGGATGATTTTGGGGGTGAATTGAAATGGGGGAAGTTGGGTTGTGGGGTGATTGGGGCGGAAAATTGAGGCTCCTAAAAGAGAGAACAATCTTGAAGTAGTTGTTGTAGACATTTTTGCAAACAGGTGGTGGGCTTGAGATGGAAGAGAGGGGATAGGGGTGAGGCTTATGCAGCCATTTCGGAGAGTGTGATGACGGGATGAGACAGGAGGTAGGTACTAGGTATTAGCAAATAGCAGGGTTTAGGGTGAACTCCCGAGTTCATAAAAAAAGGAAAAGGAAAGAAAGGAAAAGAAGTGGAAGAAAAACAAATAAATTTTTCTTTCAAAGCATGCTCCTGAGTTTTTGAAAGGGAAAAAGTGAAAGGAAAGGGATGAAAAATTTAATGAATTTTCCTTCCTAAGCTTTCCTTCCAAAAGTGGGAGAAATTGGGAAAAAGTAAAATTTCATTAAGAAATCTTTTTAATACACCTAATTTACTCCTGAAATATAACCTTTTTTTCTATTTCATTAAGGGTAGAAATGTAATTTTATTTTATTTTCTTCCTCTTTCTTCCTAACTCGGGAGCATATCTTGAAAATGTTAAATTTCTTCCCCTTCCTTTCTCTCCCCTTCTCTTCCCTCCTCTTCATTTCTTTTCTCTCCATCAAAATCTCAGGAGCGGACCCTTAAAGTCGGGCCGTAATTAATTATTTTGTGACAGAGAGTCTCATAATCATCATTATTCTAATTAACATCGTCGCGTTGCGACTAATCTATATTATTGAACATACCAAAAGTGTCGAGCTGGACCAAGCAAGTCAAGCCCAATCCTCAAAGCCACTATTGTCGCGACATATCCAATGGATTAGGCCCAATCACCGTGAGGCCCAAGGCCCATTAACAGTATCAGTCGATCTAAGCCTATGGTCCGACCTCCAAGGTCCCGACCTAGCTTGATCCGAACCAATGATCCAAACTCTAATACGGGTACGAACCATGCTCTACCCGCCAGTCAGGTCGACCTTTCTTCAAGTGGCGACCTCGACCTAATTACCGAATGTCGAGCTAACTGAGGCGGACACACATGGGTCAAATCTTTCCATAACCGCATTCCTACAAATCGTGGGCGAGCATGTGCACGTTCTCATGACCAATAACTGCCGCTATAATCTCGGAGCTCATGTAGCACTACCAAATATACCACGTCATTACCTATAAATACTTCATCACTGTAAGTACCCAAATCTGGCTCATGCCTTCCGGTTAATTTTCCCGATATTTCGGTAAATTTCCCGATAATTCCCCGGACCTTCCTAGTGTTCCGGAAATGTCCTAGAAAGCCCCAAATTAAAATTAGGGTAAGGAGCCTTCCTAATTAAGAAAACACGTTTTTCTTAATTAGGGAGAAGGTTCTAGAATAATGCCACCTTGCATGGTTCTAGAATGCTGAGTCATAATGGATAAGACCGCACGGCCTCATTTGCGAAGGGCCTGCAGCCGCACGGCTTCATTAGCCTTATCCAGACTGCCTATAAATAGAGCCCTCCTCTACCCATTTCAACACACACAATATATGAGAAAAAATACACCATACACTCAAATACGTGGAAGAAACCTGGCTGGGAATTCAAGAAGAAGAAGAAGGAAGGCCAAGAAGCTACATCCCTCCTCCTCAAGACCAAAGATCGACCTCTCCTCCTAGCTCCGTCCCGAGAAGCAAAGGAAGTCATTGGTAACCTCGCACGCCCTAACCTTGCATTTTAATTGATATACTTGCTCATTGCATTCATATATCTTGCTTGGGACTTGGTAGCTTAAAGATCACATCTTTATCATCCCCTTCCCCTTTTGCATGCATTAAGACCTCATTTGTCATAAAAATGTAGTCTTTTTCATAAAGGTGCATCCTTTGCACCTAAAATCCCTATTTTCCAATAAAAATGTTATCTTTATGCATCATTTGCATATAAAGATCAAATCTTTTTCAATAAAAATGCATCCTTTGCATCAAAACCCCTTTTCTAATGCATCATTTGCATAAAAATGCTATCTTTATGCATCATGTGCATAAAGATCATTTCTTTCAATCAAAAAGCATCATTTGCTAAAACCAAAATGTCATCTTTTCATTAAAGAGTCATTTTTCATCATGCATTTCCCCTTTTCCCCTAACCTTGGAACGGACCGGTGTAAAAGTTCTCATCTTTGCATCGTTCCTTCCATTAAAGGTTCATGATTTCTTTAGGAAAAGGATAACCTTGAACCCTATATCTCCAATTATCGCTTAAGAATGAGTATGAAGCCTCTATACGAGCTCGACCGTCTTAAAGCGTAGGATTGATGGGCTAAGGACATTCCTTCCTAAAGAACCTCATCTTTGACCCAAAAGAGAGTCATTCTCTCGATCACGCAAGTCTCGAGGGTCCCGAGGTTTAAAATTGCGATGATCATAAGTCATAAGATGAGGACGGGATCATAATCCCAAATACATAAATTCCAAGGAATCCCGAGCGACAACCAACAAATGGTTTGTACGTCCGGAAGATAACTTGGGACATTCCCCCCCTTTATTTTCAAACACATGCACACAAAGAAAGCACGCAAGCAAACACGATTAATGAAATCTAGGAGACTTGCTCCGCAAGGCACTTTGGGTGAACGCCAAACGTTCTTCCCAAGGGGTAACTTAACCTCCGAACCCATAAAACCTTTTTTTCAAAGTTTTGAGGTAATCAAAATGGCGTGGCGACTCCGTTTTTCAAATAACTCGGATGTCTTCAAACTCGCGTGAATTCCAATAAACAAAAATTTTGGGGCACACATTCACAGTTTGGCGACTCCGCTGGGGAGACCCAAAGGAGAAAAGCTTTATTTTCAAAACAAAAATCGATACTCGGTATATAGGTGGAAACCACTTACCCTTCCTGTACACTCCCTGACGTGGGAGTTGGGATAACCGGTGGTTTAACAATCCACGTACCAGTATCCCTTTTCGAAAAAAAAAAAACTTTTGAAAAAAAAAATATAAAGAAAGCTTTTCCCTTTGAGCGGGTTAGACTCCCGTCGCCGATTTCATTAATCATGCTTGCTTTCTTTACCTTGCATTGCATCATTTGCATCTTGGAATCTGTGCATACTTTGAAACGGGAAAATAACCCGAAAAATAGCAAAAGGAGTGGAACCTGGAAAATTGATCCATGCAGTCGTACGGCTAATCCTCATAGGATTCTGACCATACGACCTCAGTGGCAATTCCACCAGGAAAAATCATGGTTAATCCGCGCCCTAGCAGCTTGGGGCTATTCACTCCATGATCGACCGAGGCTCCTTAAAATTTACGTGCTTATGTGTTGCATTTTCCCCCGTCCCGAAAATCATTCCTTTAAAACACATTTATGAAAATCTCTGTTTTAACTCAAAAAGGAACATTTTTAGGAGACCGCACACTACGCGCACCTGATATATCCTGTACACTTTTGCACGCACGTCCTTCAAACCCGAGGGTGGTTCCACTGCAGCCACGGACAGCCTTACGATGCTCCGGGCGCGCACGGAATCATCCCAACCTCCCCATGGCAAACACTGTCGACCAATGCACAACCGTGTCACACGTTTCAAAAATCCGTGACTTTTGGTTGGTTTTTGGTCTAGTCCGTGTCATATAGCCCAGTTGCATACCCACGTAAAGGTCAAGCCTTAGCTCATAACGGAAGCCAAGATTTTCGCTCAAGCGAAATTCTGCCGAAATTCCGACAAGGAAAAATCGGTGGGATCTTGACTCCGACATTGACTATTGACCTTGACCCGCACGGAATGCGTAAGAGTCAAGACCAAGTCTTTGCCAAAATAAAAAGATCTTTCGCTCAAGCGAAGCTCTGCCAAAATTCCGACAAGGAAAAATTGGCAAGATCTTGACCGGCATTGACTTCGATTCCGACTCGCGCACTGCGTATGCAACGAAGTTCAATGTGACACTGTGTCATCCGGCTTTTGCCGCCCGACCCATGCCTATTATATTCTCGGACATTACCGAAAGTCAAAAACCGTCATTCGCTCAAGCGAAACTCTGTCGAAGATCCGTCAAGGCAGAGACGAGACTTTCCCGTATTGCCTTGACTATAATCCGCATCGCTCGTGCGTTGAAAGGTCCTATGACCCGCTAGACCCGATAGGAGCGTTCTTTACTCTCGGTCGGTGGGATCCGCGTGCCCTATAGGACCCTCGCCCGGGCCGCCCACCCCGGGAGGTCGAAATACGGGTGGAATACGAGGGGCTTATAGACGTAGTGACGGAACCCACTGATCCAGATCTAGAGTAGTTGTGAAAAAGAAGGGCGTAACCCCTTTTCCAACCAAATAGATATTAATAAAAGACATTGTTTTAAGTAAACTTGAAGATCCTAATTTGCATATTGCCCGAGCCTTCACCCCAAACACCTACCCCGAGTCTAAACCTTTCCTATCCCTTTCCCGCAAGGAGAAAGAAGTGGGTGAGAACACCGGGTCAGCGACTTGTTAGCGCAGAATCCTCAGACAGTTCGCCAGAATCCTCAATTTCGAGAGTCAGAATGACCGATTTGACAGAGAGCAGTGCTGGTTTGGGTAACCAGATAACTAGGGAAGAAGAGCTAGACTATAACCAATGCCCTCCCCCATCTTCATATAACCCATTGCCAAAGACTGTCCTTTCTCGCCCTCTCCAATACCCCAAGCCGTTAGGGTCCCGACACCTCGCTTCCTCCGAATCCCCCATGGGACCCTTTTCCTTCTTTCGCCAGAGCCAAATTTCCCTACCTTGCAATCCCGGTGCAGTTTGACCTTTCCAATTTTGTCAACGCTCGTGAATTTGCCTACCTCTCGAGCCTACAAATAAGAGTCGATCGGGAATGAGAATAGGAATGGGTGGATTTACAGTGATGATAACAGTTTAGTAGAAGGAATGGACTTGGAGCCAACGGAAGTGAAACCCGAAGGGCAAGATGAGGCAGAAAGCCACAGACCTGGAATAGGGGATGAAATCACTTCAAAGTGTGTCTGCAGCCTATGCAAAGGCTCGAAGGAGGATGCTAGCTTTGATGAGGCAGTGTATGAGTCCTATATCCTAGAGTTCAATACTCCGTACAAGGACTTGGTAGGTGAATGGAGAGACTTGATCGAAGCTTTAGCCAAAAGAGGGAAGTGGGCTCCTCCCACCGATCTAGAACATGTAAGCGTCGCCGAAGCCAAACTCTCATCGGGGAAGGGTAGACTCTATCACGGTGTTAGTAGTCACTCCTGAAACTTGGTCCGAAGAAGAATGTATGGATGCCTTGGAAAGAGTCACGAGTTTAGAGGCGACCCCAGTCCCTTTATGTCCTACGATGATAATGATGTCTTCACGGTAATCCCTAAGCCCGAGGAAGAGTCTCGAGATACCCCTCATATGGCGTCAAGTATCCCGACTGCTTTTGCCCTCATCGGGTCATAAGAGCCAAGACGAAAGTTCCCACAAGAGCTACCGTAGTGACACCGATGAAGACACGGTCGAAGTGCGGAAGGGACAATAGAGGAGTGGTTAGCCCGTAAGCCAAAAAGCCCGGAAAATATCTCTGACAGTAAGGAAAAGGAACCCGCCATGAGGTTTGACCCCGCAGAAATCCTTATTGATGATGGAATTTCCCATTTCGAAAGTGTTTAGCCAATGTCCAAAATGCCGTCAAAAGGTTGACCCAGGGAAAGAAAAGACATGCTTGACAGTGATGAGGAATGTGATCCTACTCTGTTAAAGAAGTTGCTAGGTTCGGATGAGAAAGCCATTTGCCAAGCTCCAAACTCCCAAGTGATAATTCTTGTTGCATGCCGACTTTGAAAAGTTTGAATGAGACTGTGAAAGCTTTAAACGGAGAATGTGAAAAGGTCAAAAAGCCGGTAACCCAGGACCAGATTCGGGAAGCCGCCTATGCTTCCGACATGCACCGTCAATCGAGATCAATCGGCGGGAAATTGGCCATACGCCGGTAAGAATCCGCCTCTAACTTTGAAAGAATTAATGTAATCCTCCAAGTAGGAATAATGACCAAGGAAAAACCAATGTCTATGTGATGACTCGGTGCGGACAGATGAGTATTGAGCACCTAGGATGACAAAAGGAATGCCGTCTCGGAACCAAAGACGAGATAAAAGACCTTATAAGCCGTGGCGTAAAAGCGACTCGATAAGGAGGATCCAGTCCTAACTCGGCTGAAGTGTACCCAAGCCAATATCTCCTTATGGTCCCTGTTAACCTCCTCATACCCTCATAAGTTGAAACTAGAAGAAAGTTTGGCCAAGACCATGGTGCCCATAGATGTCACCCCAGATGAGGTCGTCCAAATGATTGGAAATATCCACTACGGAAACATCATTACCTTCACTGAATTGGACCTGCCAAAGTATGGGGCTAGTCACAACGAACCTCTTTACATCACGGTCCGATTAGAAGAGCGTCGATTGCCACGAGTACTAGTTGACGGGGTGCACGCAATGAATGTCTTGCCGGCTAAGATGATGGATTTATTGGATCCGAAGCCAACAGACTTAAAGCCTTCTAGTCGACTATTAAGGCCTACGACTCCACCGCACGATCGCTTGGGGATCGCCACTCTCAAGATGTGGTTCGGAAAAAAGGTCATGGATGTTGATTTTCAAGTTATTGACATTCCGATTTCATTTACCGCCTTCATTGGACGGCCTTGGATCCACCAGATAAACGGGGTAGCCTCTACTTTGCATCAGTGCGTCAAATTTCGGCCGAGTGATGGAACTATCACCACCATTTATGGGGACAGTGTCACAAAGTAGAAGGAACCAAAGACCGGGACATCCCGATATTGGAGATCAAGCATGATGATGAAGGGTTAGCATTGACCTGATTCTCTGTAGCTTCTTCCAAGGCACAAGTGTGTTGCACCGACCTCACCACTACTTCCGATAAAATCCCTCCCGCCATGAGGATGATGCGAAAAATGAGCTATCTTCCGGACTTGGATTGGGTAGAAGGCTTCAAGGTCGTAACACCATCATTGATGTGAAGGAGCGAGACTACCGAATATGGCTTGGGGGTACAAACCGAACTCTCGGGATGCGGGAAAAGCTAAAGGCACGAAAGGTGAAGGGGTCCACCTCCATCCTTACGGTCCGTCTCTCGACCCACTACTTTATAAAAGGAGGGACACAATATGATGAAAGTGATCGCGATCTCCTCGCGTAAAACCCTTCTAGAGAACCTTGAGAAGGTTAGGGAAAGCCAACCAATCCCGTTCGAAGAATGTTCCTTGATTTGCCAGATATCCCCGGGGCTACCACTACCATTCGAATGAGTACGTCTTCAAAGGAAATCCGGCCGGTGTCAAAAGGTCGGCATCCGGGACAATGGACTTCTCCGCCTTTGAGTTAGCTCTTCCAAAGATCGCCCGGATAGAAGCTGCCCAGTGAAGACGAACGAGTGGGGTTTGCAAGAGTTGTTTGACGAAGAAGCACAAATCCCGGACTTGATCGACTTCGGCTCGAGATGATGAGATAGTTGCCGTTATTGGAGACGATGGTGAAAGTCATTTTGATCCTCGCACTTTGGTGACTAAGACAGAAATGCCATTGAAGAATTGGGAGACATTCTCGGGGCCGATAGCCGGCCGACTGACAAATGATCACGGAGCTTGGATTGGTACTCCGTCCTCCTCAACCCTGGCCGTGTCGTGTCAAACACCCTGTTGTCTATTCAATCGAGTCGAATCTTCGAATTCCGAGTCCTCGAGTCATCAGAAGGCCTCACGCTGAGGATTATGAAAATGTAATCGATGTCATCTTTCCCCTTATCTTGAATGAAATGACAAATCTTTCGATTATCCTCTTATTGCCAACTTAACAAATGATAAATTAACTCAAAACTTAACAACGAGTTAATAATGAATCATTTGAACAAGATGCAAACACACTAAACGAACAATACATTAAAGAAATCTTTAAGCCGGTTTCAGAAAAAGAGGAAAACCGGGCTCGAGCTGAGGAGATTTTGATAAGTGTGAACTTGGGTACTATTGAGGAACCTAAAGAGACACTGATTGGAAGCTTCTTCCGGGGGTTGAAAGGGACAGACTAATCGAGTGCTCGAGAGAATACGTCGACGTGTTTGCATGGTCATACAAAGATATGCGGGGCTAGACGGTTCGATAGTAGAGCACGAATCCCTCTAGCACCGGATGCTAAGCCGCAAAGCAAAAAACCGAGAAAGATCAAGCGGAATGGTCTCTACAGTCAAAGAGGAAATTGAGAAGCTGCTTGCGGGTAGGGTTCATCGAGTTATTGAATACCCGACATGGTTGTCCAACATCGTGACCGTAACCAAGGCCAATGGGAAGGTGCGGCTGTGGATTTCCGAGATACGAACAAGGCCGTCCCAGACGACTACCCTCGCAAACATAGACATCACTGGTGGACTCCACTTGCCAACTACGAAGTCAAATCCTTCGTTGACGGTTTTGCGGGCTACAACCCGGATCAAGATGGCCGAGGAAGACCAAGAAAAGACGGCCTTCACCACACCGTGGGGAACCTCTTTGTTATACGGTAATGCCATTCGGGCTCAAGAATCTTTGGGGCTACTTACGAAAGGGCGGCGACCGCACTTTTTCATGACATGATCCACAAGGAGATTGAGGTCTACGTAGACGACATGATAATCCACTCCAAAGGAGAAGGTGGGCGGCACTTTGTTGACCTACGAAAATTCTTTGAGAGGCCGAGACGGCATTCCATGAGACTAAACCACCAAATGCACCTTCGGAGTGACAAGGGGAAAAGTGCTCGGGTACGTGGTCACGGAGCGAGGTATAGAAGTTGACCCCAGAAAGATCAAAGCCATCATGGATATGAGGCCACCTCAAACCCAGGACGGAAGTCAAAAGCTTCATGGGTAAATTGCGGTACATCGCCCGTTTCGTCAAATCGGTTGACCACTATGTGCGAGCCCGTCTTCAAGCTCATGAAGAAGAATGTGGACACGAGAATGGACCAGAAGAATGCCAAGATGCCTTTGACCGGATCAAGGCATACTTAGTACATCCCCGGTACTATGCCCCCACATAGACGAAGCCTCTTGCTCTATCTCATTTATCACAGAACACGGCGGTTGGGGCTATGCTTGCTCAAGAAGAAAGACTCTCGGGTAGAAAATGCCATTTACTTTGTCGGTAGGAAGCTACGGGGAGTGAGCTCGATTACTCGGCATGTGAAAAGACTTGTGCGGGGCGAGTGCGGGTAGTCGGCAAGTTGAAGCATTATATGCAAGCCCACCTGTGAACTTGGTCTCGAAAATGGACCCCATCAAGTACATCTTTGACAAGCCTTCCCTCTCGATGCGTTTAGCGAAGTGGTCCTTCTTCTTGGCGAGAATACGACATCAACTATGTGACCGGAAAGGCCATCAAGGGTCAAGCATTGTCGGATCACTGGCGAATTTCCCCGATAATGAAGACAAAGGGCACAGAACCCCAATTTCCGAGATGAAGGGATCTTTGCGGTTGAGCACGAAAATAGATGGCGGTTGTTCTTTGACGGAGCCGCTAACAAAAGAGGAAATGGTGTAGGAATGCTATTGGTCGATCCGAAAGATGAGCATACCCCATAGCCCTCAAGTTGAACTTTCTGCCACGAACAATGCCGCCGAGTATGAAGCTGCATTCTTTGGTTTGGAGAGCTGCCTTAGAAAGAAATGTCAAGGAGCTCGAAGTTTACGGAGACTCGGCCACGATCATCAACCAAGTCTCCAACAAGTGGAAGGCTGTGGACCCTAATCTACAACGGTATCATGCCCATATGGAGGAGTTGGTGGACGGTTCGAAGTGACTTTCCACTAC
The DNA here is from genome assembly GCA_022495995.1 of Adenophora triphylla var. japonica. NCBI lineage: Eukaryota > Viridiplantae > Streptophyta > Magnoliopsida > Asterales > Campanulaceae > Adenophora > Adenophora triphylla. The sequence goes on from JAFEMH010002399.1 coordinate 137,869, forward strand.
TTGCCGAGGAAAAGAGCAGTTCGCGAGATGCTCTAGCTACTCTAGCCTCATTGGTAGAGATCCCCGAGGGAAAAGCCATAAAGCCCTTCGAGTGGGTAGAAGAGAAGCCCCGGCTTTACATTTGTGAAGTGGACACAGGACTGAGCCTATAAAGGAACCTTGAGTACAATCAGTTACCAATTCCTCAAAGACGGAGAGTCGGCTTTCGAGAGACGAAGAAGGTAGACCAAAAGAAGGTATCGAGCCAAGAGCTTACAAGCCACGAAAAGGTTGGCTTCTCATTATGTCATTCTAGGAGGCAACCTATACGAAGCGGTATCAAGGACCACTCCTCTTATGTGTCACTCAAGAAAGAGCCGGAGAGTTGATGGCCGAAGTCCACAATGGTCCCTGCGGTCCTCACATGAATGCGAGCCACGATGCAAGTGATCCTCGAGAATGGGTTACTCTTTGGATCTCCGTAGGAAAGCAGGCTGCGTTCAACACGTCCAGAACCTGCGACAAATGCTAGCGGTTTGCCAACCTCAACCATCTCCCACCTCGCCACATCTTGCGCATGACGACTCCTTGGCCGTTTGCAACTTGGGGCATTGGCGTGATAGGGAAAATATCCGGCGAGGAAGCAATGGGCACGAGTTCGTGTTGGTAGCCATTGACTACTTCACAAAGTGGGTAGAGGCCAAGTCCTACAAGGTCCTCACTTCCGAGAAAAGTGGCCCGGTTCATCAAAGAAAACATAATGTGCGAGATATGGGGTGCCCAGCGAGATCATTTAGATAATGGGTCACACTTCGAAGGAAGGCTGCGATAGGCTGGCTGTCGAGAATTCGAGTTACTCGCCACAAGTCGTCCCCGTACGGACCTCAAACCAATGGAGCCGTGGAAGGCTGCTAATAAGACACTCGAGCGGATCATCGGAAGATGGCCACCCGTGGTCGTGATTGGCCCGAAAAGGCTGCACCTAGCACTCAGGGCTACGAACGTCTGTCGGAAACGGCCACGGGAGAAACTCCTTTTGCCCTAACTTACGGGATGGAAGCGGTGTTACCGGTGGAGTTGGAAATCCCGTCATTAAGGGTCCTCTGGAAAAGCAGTGTCAATGAAGTGGAATGGTTGCGCGGCCGGCATGATGAGTTAGCCACCTTGACGAGAGAAGGCTAAAAGCCATGGAACACACCCGAGCCTACCGGAGGCGAATGGCCGGGCGTTTGATAAAGGTCAAGGCCGGAGATATCAAAGAGGGCGACTTAGTCTTTGAAAGTAAAGCCCCCTACCGAGAGAGCAACCCCACAGGAAAATGGGAACCCGTCTGGATCGGCCCTTATGTGGTGCGAAAATGCGTCGGGAGGAGCAATGAAGCTTGCGAGACTTGGATGGCAATCCCTTTGTCCACCCGGTCAACGGTGATAAACTCAGAAGATACTATGTCGATAAAAAAAAAAAAAAAGAAAAAGTGCAAAAGAGTAATACCCGGCTAAGTGAAAACCCCAAAAAGGGCGGTCTAGGCAAAGACGGGGTTGCACATAAAAAAAAAAAAAAAAAAAAAAAAAAAAGAAAAAAATCTTAGTGCAAAAAAGAGTAATGCCCGGCTAATTTGAAAACCCCAAAAAGGGCGGTCTAGGCAAAAGACGGGTGCACATAAAAAATTGGTTCACGAGAATGAACTACGAAGACTGAGCCCCTTAGCCTTTCTTGTAAAAGGGGAACGTGGCGGCCATATATGGTTCGGTCTAAACAATAAAAAGGACGATTAAGTTTCCATGAAATGTGTCCTAAACAATAAAAAAGGACAATCAAGCTTCCATGAAGTGCGTCCTAAAAAATAGTAAAGGGCATTTCGGTTTTTCATAAAACGGGTCCCAATCAATAAAGACATTTGAGTTTCCATGAAATGTGTCTTGATTAATTTTTAAGATCATATGCCTTGTTCATTACAAGTTAAAAACTTCTTGATGAGTTCAAGGACGGTCTACCTCTTAACTCTGCTAACTGCTAAAAAGATCTAAAATACAACAAAATGCCTAAATAAACTAATGTGTTTGCAAATGGCAATAAGAGGATCTTGAGAAAAGACTTGTCGGTCGTCATTATTTGAGTTTTCTTGATCTTCTTCCCTTTTCCTCGGCCTCGTCGAGTCTTCTTCCTTTTCTTCTCAATAATGTCGGTATCCCTCATCCCGACCTCTGGTATCCTCATGGAGCCTCTACCAACCCCGTGTCAATGAGCGCTCTCTCTATACGAGCACGAGTCCGCACCTCCTCCCTCGAGCCTCGGTCGAAGGAGCGACCTCGGACAATCTCTTGTACCGAGCCTCCATATCTCGACCAAGTCACACGATTGGTTATGGCAGCTCGCCTTAGCCTCGGTCTCCCTCGAGTCCTACTCGAGTCACGGTCGGCTCCCAATAAAGCTCGACGTCTATCCTCCCAAGATAGCTGAGTCGCTCCCGTCTCCCTCTCGTACCGGTCCAGTAGACGGTGGTCAAGATGGTGCTCTTCTGCTCCTGAAGATAGCCACAGGTGAGAAAGCGGTATGTGTCCAAGCCCTCGAGAAGAAAGAGAAGCTGCTGGATCTCTCATATCCAATGACACCACCTCCATGGTCCGGATGTCCTCCCAATCACTCAATGGCTCTGTAAAGCCCCAAAGCTGCTGGATACCAAGCGGGGTATGTAGAAGGACGACCGGCGAGAATCCTGGAACCCTCGCGGCATAAGACTCCTGAAATATCCTCTGATGCGCAACCTCCGGTGTGGTATCCACCAACGGATGTCAGAAGTGGATAGCCTAGCCATCATCGGCTCCCGGCTACCCTGTTCTGTTGCCTAGGTGCACCTCTCAGAAATCACCCGAGGGGCTTTGAGTCGTGAAGCCCAGGAAGCCCAGGAGCCTCTCCTGCGGCCACGAGTCAACATAGCCGGACTCCCGGACCTCATGAAACGGTCTCCCGAGCCATCCTATCGATCCCATGAAATGTCTCTCCCAAAACCGGTGGGACAATATCCTTCCCGGCCACTGGAGTCTCGACCATGTCCAAGAGGCCACTATGACGGATCCCCACGGACTCGGCGGTGAACAAAACGGAGAATACGCGAGAGAATGAAAGCATCCATAGCCACCGTGGTCGCAGCCATATGCGGAGACCCAAACACTTGCCGGGATATCGAAGGTCAATCCTATCAGGGGCTACCATCATCCTCTCGGCCTCTCCCAAAGGAATCTGCGAGAAAAGATGCAAGCTTTACCGTCACCGGCACGTCTCCGATCAGCGGAATAGATATAGCCTCGGTCTCGGGACCCCCAATCAAGGCTCACGAAGTCTTCGTGCGTTGGGACGATCTCGTTGTAAGAAAAGCAATAAACATGTCTCCGGACGTCCCCGAACTTTCTTTGCGGCTCTCAGCGAGATCCCAATCGGGCGGGAGATCCCTCAAATGCCATAAAGACTTGATCTTGAAGGAAGAATCAAGCGGTCCCTTGTGATTTTGGAAGTTATGTCTCGCCCAAGATTGAAGACCGGATAGAAAATGGTCTCGCTTCCCCCTTTGCAATCGACGAGCTTCTCCATCGCAAAGTGTTCAAAGATGGTGCTTTTCGGTCCAAAATATGCTGCAGGAACAATTGGGACGAGTCTAGAGTGAAAATGAAATGAAATGGCCAAGCCTTGCCTTTATTCGAGAAAATAACCGGCTCGAGACGAGAGCGTTAGCCGCACGACTTCATTTGCCCTCGAGGCCATGCCGCACGGCTACATTAGCCCTCTGCGAGAAAAATTCTGCGGCAACCAAGATTGCTGCCCAAGGGAGTTTTCACCCCACTTTTTCAACCAAAACACATGTACGAAACATATCCGAAGCCATTCAAGCATTTATACACCATTATAAATCATTTTGGCCCAGTTTATTTGATTCCAAGCAAAAAAGTCGCCCCAAGGCTCAGATAATATGCAAATTGAAAAAGCATGAATTAGAAAAGCAAATAAAATGTAAATACAATGTTTTCGCCCCATCGGCGCCCAAATAAAGCAAAAAATAAACAAAGTGTGCATAAAAATTGTTCATTGTTTGTTTTCGTTCCAAATCTATTCTAGAGACCTCTTAGGCCTCCGATTCTTCTTCCTCCTCATCGCTGCTCAGCTCGTAAATGCTAGCCTCCCTCATCAAGTCCTCCTGGTCGCTCACATCAGATAGATGGACATTATCGTGCCCGTACTCAGCCAGCTGCTCCAGAATGTCAGCGTTGGGTCCCCGCCCCTGAGGCATGGCACTGGAAGAGTACTCAGAGGCCGATGAGGTAGGCAGGCTGTGCCCCCGACGTGCCGTCTCTTGCGCCCGAGCTCCTGTGCATCGGCTGCCGCCTTGAAGCGCGAGCCGGCTTCCTCGAAGAAGGCAGGCACATGTCCTTCCGGCCCCTATTACGCCTGACCGGCCTATCGTAAGTGCGAGTGGAACACGAGAAAAGGAAGAGAAAAATCTCGGAAAATCTCGAGAAAATTGCAAAAGCGAAAATCTGAAAGCTAAAAAGGGAATAAGACCCTAAGAGTACACTTACGGTGCTATCGGGTGGCAAGGTGTCTTGGGGCTCCCTAGCATCGGGGACGGTATCCTCATCCTCCTCGGCACTCCATGGATCACATAGGACGGATGTGCGGGGAGGAATCGGCGGAGTCGGTATGGCTCATCCTCCCCGTATCCACTGAGTGACCGCCGGCTTCACTAGCTTACGTGGCGTCCTCGGCGCTGCTCCACAAACACGGCGTAGGGGTACCCATATCAAAATACTCCTCCGCAGCCACGCACTGCACTGGTACCTCGCTATCTCATCCTGCAGCCAATCCACAGGCTGCAACATCCGTCTTTGGAGGATCTGAGGAGTAATGGCGTCGATGGAGGGAACATGACCATGCTTTGCCTCGAGAAGCGGTCCCCAGATAAATGACATCACATGTCGGCCCAGTGAGCCACCTCCTCTGCCTCGTCACCTCGATGGCATCTCCCAGCAAAATCTCTGGATACACGCCCCGGGGTAGAAGTCCACTCCATCGTGCCCATCCACTGTTGATGACCGGCCTCACCATTTTGTAGTCGAAGGTAATCAGGGTCTTCCCCGTGAATTTATCTCTCGCATCTCCCCTCCGGCGAACCATAGCGGGAAGATGGTGACATCACTCTGCTGGTTCCGAGGAAGAACCCGATCACCTCACAAAACCGGGCTGCATGTCCAAAACATCAAAAGGTCATTCTCTCTCTTATAAAAGTCTCAAGACGGGAAGAGAAAAGAAAAAGAAAGGAGACTACCTCGAGGGCAAACGAAGCGATCCATGGAAGCGGCCTTGTTCCGGCTGTACATGTCCAATGAAGTACAACTCCGCCAATCAGGCCTCTCCCCGAGACCGTCCCAATCCCATCAACATCCTCCGGAGAGTCGAGGAGGCAGAGTCATAGCTAGTGTCCCAATTAGCAAAAATGGTGGTGATAGCATCAACCATATGAATGCTCTAGCCGAGCTGTGGGCGATCCGCATCATTAAGCGGCAAAGTTACGCATGCAAGTACGAGCTGCCACCTCGACATTCCGCGTCTCCATCCCCGGCCCCTTGGGAATCGGCTCAAACCCTACCAAAGCACAGGAACTCCTCGGCGGTAATATGGTCTCTCAAGTCACGGGCCTCCCGGTGAGCGTAGGCCAGATAATAGGCTGTGAAATCGGCGAGTCACCGTCGGCTCTCCCGGCTCGGGTGAAAGCTATGTGTACTGTCCCACCAGAACTCAGAAAGGGCCTGGACCAAGCCCTTGCTCTTAGAGGTGATGTGAACACCCCTGCCGATAGCCTCTACAAATGCATCCAGGCCGGTAGCCCGCACCAGCTGCTTGGGATTTGCCCCATTCTTCTCAAAATCCGGCATCCTCTGCCAAAGCTTAACTGCAATCTCAGACGGTCCTCTAGACTTGTTCTCCTGTAGACAAGCACATCAAAAAGAAGCGTCAGTCCTTCATATCATTTCAAAAGCATGCATATATTCAAAAGTGCACATATTTTCAAAAGAAAAAGCATTCATAAAAGTTTTTCTAGCATATCTTTTGCATCAAAAACGTGTCTTTCATCACTTGAAACGCGTCATTGCTTTCCTAAGGCACAAAATCATAATTTTCACAATTCTTTGCACATAAGCATTATTCTTTCAAAAAATGGCATGCATGAATCCTTTTCATCTTCCAAAATCATGTTTTCTCATTGAAAATCAGAATTTTGACCTAGTTCTAGCACAAGGCAAGAACTCCGTCTCCTATTTTGAAAAAAATTCTCATTCTTACTTCATTTTGCGAGAAAAAAGTGAGTCATTCTCATAATTTTCATCAAATAAAATTGCACCTTGCATATTCTTAGCCTCATAGGTTGTTCATGCATCTCAAAATCATTCAAAAAATCATTCAAAATCCTATAATTCGGGTCAAGCCCTAAATCATTCAAAAATCAAGCAAAGTCATCGGATTTGAGCAAAATGAGAATGCTTACCCCAACCGATCGCGGGTTCGTCGATTTGTGCTCCCTTCTCCCCGGGTAAAGCTCCGATGGAGGCGTAAGGAAGTCATACTTCCTCTCCGTCCTGAGCTCCTTCCTCCTCCTTCTCGCGGCCGCCGAGATGTTTCTCCTTGCTTGCCTCGGTATGGGATTGCCCTCGGATCCATCTCAAATCAAAGGGAAGCAAAAAGGGGTTGAAGAATTTCGAAATTCTCTCTCTCTCTTCTCTCTCTCGGGTGAAGTGGGCGGCAACAAGTGCCCGATGCCCGTTCAAAACCTGATTTTAAATAATGCGGAAAAAACGGGTCTCTAGCCAGTACGGCTTCTTTTCTCCATCTAAATGCCGGGCGGCTTCATTCGCTCTGAGCAGAAATTACAATCCTGCCCCTGGACCTTCCACTTGGGCATGCAATTTCCGTTGTCTTTTAACCAAGATAACATCCTTTCAGAAAATATCTCTCATCTGTGAAGCAATCAAGCTCTATTCCCAGTCACCTCCGTGAATTCCGTTATAACGGGATAACACTAGGTGACAACCTCAGTGTCGGAACTCTAAACTTGTGCTACCTCTATCCGCGAATAGTGAAGTATGCCCAAGTCATTCCAACTTGTGCTACCTCTATCCACGAATAGTGAAGTATGCCCAAGTCATTTCAAACTTGTGCTACCTCTATCCGCGAATAGTGAAGTATGCCCAAGTCATTCCAACTTGTGCTACCTCTATCCGCGAATAGTGAAGTATGCCCAAGTCATTTCAACTTGTGCTACCTCTATCCGCGAATAGTGAAGTACGCCCAAGTCATTCCAACTTGTGCTACCTCTATCCGCGAATAGTGACGTATGCCCAAGTCATTCCAACTTGTGCTACCTCTATCCGCGAATAGTGACGTATGCCCAAGTCATTCCAACTTGTGCTACCTCTATCCGCGAATAGTGACGTATGCCCAAGTCATTTCAAATTTGTGCTACCTCTATCCGCGAATAGTGAAGTATGCCCAAGTCATTTCAAATTTGTGCTACCACTATCCGCGAATAGTGACGTATGCCCAAATCATTTCAACTTGTGATACCACTATCCGCGAATAGTGACGTACGCTCAAGTTTCCCAACTTAAGTTACCTCTATCTCCGTCATAAAGAGATAGCGCCATAAGCTCTAGCTTCATCAGGTGACGACCTCGAGATTGTCAAAATCTCAAGGATCCTAGACATCGTTCCTAACTATCTAGTGATGCTTGAACTACGATCAAGGCTTGATTCCTCAGGGATACGTAGGTAGCCTTTTATAAAAGGTCCGACCATTCGACCACTTTGGTCACCACTTTGTTTCTTTGTCACTCCTCGGTGATAAAGCGCCCCCTCATAAAAGTTCAAATATTCGACCACAGGTCACTCCTAGCATGTCCCCGGTAGGATCAATTGCTTGACCTCCTAGGTCATTTTCTCTTCTTTTTCCCGCAAGAGACCGGTCTCTCTTCTTCCTTCCCGGCGGATCCTAATCCCGAACTACGGCTGGCTTGATTCCTCAGGGATACGTAGGTAGCCTTCCCGAAAGGTTCGGCCGCTCGACCACCTTGGTCTCCCAATCCGTCTCGGCATTCGCCGAGATCGGATCCTTTTCTATCGACAACCCCACTCGCCTTGCAAGTGACGTTGCCGAGGGCTTCGTAAGTACCCAAATCGCTCATGCCTTAGGTTAATTTTCCCGACATTTCGGTAAATTTCCCGGTAATTCCCGGACCTTCCTAGTGTTAGGAAATGTCCTAAGCAGTCCCAAATTAAAATTAGGGCTGTAAGGAGCCTTCCTAATTAAGAAAACACGTTTTCTTAATTAGGGAGAAGGTTCTAGAATAATGCCACCTTGCATGGTTCTAGAATCTTTGAGTCATAATGGATAAGACCGCACGGCCTCATTTGCGAAGGGCTGCGGCCGCACGGCTTCATTAGCCTTATCCAGGTGCCTATAAATAGAGCCCTCCTCTACCCATTTCAACACACACAATATATGAGAAAAATACACAATACACTCACGAAATACGTGAAGAAAGCTGCTGGGAATTCAAGAAGAAGAAGAAGGAAGGCCAAGAAGCTACATCCACTCCTCCTTGAAGACTCAAGATCGACCTCTCCTCCTAGCTCCGTCCCGAGAAGCAAAGGAAGTCATTGGTAACCTCGCACGCCCTAACCTTGCATTTTAATTGATATACTTGCTCATTGCATTCATATATCTTGCTTGGGACTTGGTAGCTTAAAGATCACATCTTTATCATCCCCTTCCCCTTTTGCATGCATTAAGACCTCATTTGTCATAAAAATGTAGTCTTTTTCATAAAGGTGCATCCTTTGCACCTAAAATCCCTATTTTCCAATAAAAAATGTTATCTTTATGCATCATTTGCATATAAAGATCAAATCTTTTTCAATAAAAATGCATCCTTTGCATCAAAACCCCCTTTTCTAATGCATCATTTGCATAAAAATGCTATCTTTATGCATCATGTGCATAAAGATCATTTCTTTCAATCAAAAAGCATCATTTGCTAAAACCAAAATGTCATCTTTTCATTAAAGAGTCATTTTCATCATGCATTTCCCCTTTTCCCCTAACCTTGGAACGGACCGGTGTAAAAGTTCTCATCTTTGCATCGTTCCTTCCATTAAAGGTTCATGATTTCTTTAGGAAAAGGATAACCTTGAACCCTATATCTCCAATTATCGCTTAAGAATGAGTATGAAGCCTCTATACGAGCTCGTAGTCTTAAAGCGTAGGATTGATGGGCTAAGGACATTCCTTCCTAAAGAACCTCATCTTTGACCCAAAAGAGAGTCATTCTCTCGATCACGCAAGTCCCGAGGGTCCCGAGGTTTAAAATTGCGATGATCATAAGTCATAAGATGAGGACGGGATCATAATCCCAAATACATAAATTCCAAGGAATCCCGAGCGACAACCAACAAATGGTTTGTACGTCCGGAAGATAACTTGGGACATTCCCCCCCTTTATTTTCAAACACATGCACACAAAGAAAGCACGCAAGCAAACACGATTAATGAAATCTAGGGAGACTTGCTCCGGCAAGGCACTTTGGGTGAGCATGGCGTTCTTCCCGAGGGTAACTTAACCTCCGAACCCATAAAACCTTTTTTTCAAAGTTTTGAGGTAATCAAAATGGCGTGGCGACTCCGTTTTTCAAATAACTCGGATGTCTTCAAACTCGCGTGAATTCCAATAAACAAAAATTTTGGGGCACACATTCACAATCACTACCAACGGTGCAAAGGTAATTGCCATTTTGTTATCTGAATTCATTATTCAATACATTTTGAGCTATATACAACCGTTATCTTACTCTCACGCCCGAGCGTCTTCGCCGGAGACACATCCGGCTAGTCGTGGGTTCGATTTCGGAGTCAAGGAGCCGGGTGATTAGTCTGCCACGTGGAGGATTGCGTAAACACAATTCTGTTTGCATCGGTTTGGTTCCATTCTGCGGGAAGCTGTGCTTTCGCTTGACCTCGAAGATCTCATCAACCTACAACAATGGTAACCCCAGGATGGGCATGTGACGAAGCTTCGATGAACTTAATGAGGTGAATGCCAACGCAGCGTGGATCTCAATACCAAATCAAAACGTAAATCTTGCCTCCTCCCCACCAAATCGTCCTCGTGGTAGAGCAACACGCTCACCGGTGTTCTTGATGGCGAGGATTGCACGATTCAAGAAGGGGAAAGAGACACATGGAGGGACAAGGAGCTCCACCTCCCCTAAGCGTCAAGTTGCTCATGTGAATGTTGGAAATAGGGCGGGTCCCTCATCCGACTCATTGAGCGGAAGGAAATGTTATTGGAGCGAGCCGGATTACGGCGAGCAATTGGCGATAGAGGAGGCCGAGAAGGCGGACATAAGATCAGAGAGGGTGGCTCCCTCTCAAATCTCTAACAGGCGTGAGCCGGGAGTGCTAGGCCCGATGAGGGTGTGGGTCAAAATGCGTCGAAAGGATGGTAGTCCGACCTCAATCACCTATCCATGTGCCGAGTAATGACTTAAGGGCTAGCCTCGCGGGAATAGGGAGCGGGGAGGCTCAATCAGATTTGAGGACACACTAGCCGCCAATAGAAGCAGACGCGTTTCCCGGCACGGACACAAAGATCGGGGTCTCGTAGAGACAGGGAATGACCCATGGTCGCCTATAGGAGGGGAAAGGCGCGAGTCGCCACTTGGAGATAATAGGCGCGAGTCGCCATCAGGGAATGAGAGGCGCGGTCGCCCCAAAGGAATGACGGGCGTAGGTCTCCGGTTCGATCGGAAAGGGCTCATTCTCACGAGAGACGGGAGAAGTAGGCGGGTAACTCCCCGAAGCGAAGGTCGAAAGTCGAATGTCGTTCCCCCTCGAGAGATGAAAGACCCGACGCTAGGGAATGGGCCGATGATGAAAAAGAAGTTCGAGCAATGGGAAGAGGAGAAGAAAAAGGATACTGGAAAGGTTGAACGAGTTGACTTTTCTCTTCGACCTCTATCCAAGGAGATGAGAGACAGTCGACCTCCTCCTAGTTTCAGATTGCCCCTCTTTTGGAAAAGTACTCGGGGGCAACCAATGCCAAGAGTCACATAGCGCACTGGAAGCCACGATGTGCTTTGTCGCCAATGAAGACGACAATATGTGCAAAGCCCTCATAAGTACCCTCACAGGAGCAGCTTTGACGTGGTTCAATGGTTTGGCAGCTGGTAGCATAACCACCTGGACATGTTTAAGAACAAAATTCCTAGATCGCTTCTCGGCAGTAGTGGGCTCGAAAGTGGCTTGTCACCGATCTGAACAACTTGGTACAAGCGAAAAATGAGAGCTTCATGAGCTACTTCACCAAGTTTAAAGAAATGGTTGACAAGATTGAAGAGGATCTCACTGACAGAGAGGTGATCAATTGCTTCCGAAGTGGTATTTCCTCGAAAGACATGGATTATGAGCTCACAGTTCGTACAGTCACAACCAGACAGGAGTTGTTCGAAAAGGTGTATAATGTCGCGCTAGCTGAGGAAAGGAAAGAGAAGAAGAATGGTAAGAGCCCCAAGACTGAGGTCGCCGATGATAAGAAGGACTCCAACAAGAATGGAGAAAACAATAAAAATGGAAAGAACGAGGACTGAGGCGACAGAGAAGGTGCTGAGGCTTTCACTCCCCACTACGGTGAGTCGAACGAAATCATGAATGCGGTCGGCGGGTCCACACTGCCCCCAATGAACCCGAGCAACAAGTTCGGAAGGGACAATAGCAAATATTGTGATTACCATGGGATACGAGGTCATCTCATGAGAGGATTGCTTGGGCTTGAAGCGTATCATCCGAGAGAATGGTCGACCGGGGAGGCTAGACGCTTTTATAAAAAGGCCTCAAGCCGGTGGAGCGAGCGGCCTGGCGCGAGTGGACAGCGGGGCCGAGGCAACCTAGATTGAACACAGGGGTCATTACTGAACAAGCAAGCAATACGGCCATCAAGCACAAAGATCTTTCAACTCAGTAAGGCCCCACATGTGCCTCCAAGGAGAAGTCGAGAGATGAAGCGATCGGCTTCTACCCCATGGCGGCAACTAATATGGCGGCTAGGGAGCAAGTTCTCGTCATCCCGAGTCTCATAGACGGATGTCGCCGGCGAGACTCTTAGTCGGCACGGGGGCTGCTGAGGATATTCTCTGTTCTACAAGACTTTCAAAGAGATGGGACTTAATGACGAGCAGCTTGAATGATATGACGGCAGATTGGAGGGCTTCACCAACCATCGAGTTGATGCCAAAGGCCAGATTGAGCTCGACGTCTACTTAGGCCAGCACCCCCTTAGGGTTGTATCGAAGGTACAGTTTATTGTGATTGATGTAAACAGTGACTATGCCGCTATATTTGGTGTTCCTGGTCAGGTCGCTCTTGGAATGGTGGCATCGATCCCTCATCAGCGAGTCAAGTTCCCTTGCCTGCGGAGTAGGCTGCGTACAAGGCACAGCTCGAGCCTACCTGGATCATGTCCTTCGGGAAAGAAAGAAGAGAGAGCTAGAGATTGAGACGGCAGATGGTTATTTAAAGCTGTCCCAGTCTGTAGCGTTGTGAGAAAATTTTCAATCTTTTCATCTTTTTGAGTCGCCACCTATATTATTCGATTGGAAACATAGGAAAACCATTTTGAAAGAGATTTGGGTTCGGGGCTTAGGTTATGAAATGGGTAGGTTTAGAAGGCATCCATTTCACCCAATCCGGAGATCGGTCTTGCTAAAGAAAAGAGAGGTTTTCAATCTTAATAATTAAAGAAAAACAAGTAAACCCTAATCAATTTCTTGATTAGGAATGTCGGATTGTGTGCTTCGAGATCGCCTTCATTGACTGAAGGGACTCTAGGCTAATCCTTTTGATGGGATTACACTACTCTAAAATCAATAGAGAGGTTGAGAAGAGAAACGAAAGTTTAAAGGATGATTACCTTTTGAGGAGAGATTCGGACAGAGTTTCGACTCAAGTTTAGAGTCGAACCTTGATTCGGACAGAGCTTCGCCTCGATCCTTGATTTGGATCTCGATGCGGACGGAGCTTCGCCTTGGTCCTTTGATTCGGGCTTCGATGTTCGTCAATCAACGTGGTTGAAGGACGAATTTAGGAGTTGTTTGTGAGTGATTTGAAGGAGACTTTCGTGGAAAGAAACCAACAAATTTGTGTGTGTTTTCTTGATCAAGGATCAGAATTGTCGACCTCTGAAACATTGGAAGTCATCCAGTATTTATAGGAGGTTGGAGAGGTGAAGGTGGAGAGGGAAATTACCCTAGGAAGGTTCCAGAACTCAGTTCTGATTGGATACCCGAATTGATAAGGTTTTATCCAAAAAGAGAGTTTGAAACGGAGAAGGAGAGTGATTTCCGCACATCCTGTCGAGGGGATATCTCGCGCGAGATATGATATCTCGTGCGAGATAACTAGTCTGATGACTATTTTGTCCTCTTCAGTTGTTCCGTTAGTCAGTTAGGTCCAAAACTAACGAGGTTAGTTAGAAACTTAACGAAACATGACGAAGCGATATGCTTTCATCAAAACATAAAAGAGAGATTAAGAGTAGTGTAATCATGTAATTATGAGTTCAGAATGGGGTGTCTGAGCCCCTCGGCGACGGAGTCTTATGAAAGAAGAAGTGTCGTCGATAGAAAAGACATCATTCTGAACTTTGGGATGGTCGTGCCGCACGGCTGCCTACGTATCTCTATCGGAGAATCAGACCAAAACGTAGTTCGACTCCAAAACACGAAAAGGTTGCTTTAGGTATTTTGAAAATCATTTTTGAAAACGAGGAGATTTTTTTTTTGAAAAGGCAAATCCATACTGAGGAATCACATCCTGACCCAATTCTGAAGATACCTGTCTTTTGTGGAAGTGAGGTGACGATCTTGGCGATTCAAGACCGGGCTTTTGTTGAGGTGACGATCCTGGCGATTCAAGACCGAGCTTTTGTTGAGTAGTACTCGACATACTACTTGTAGATGCTTGACACACCTACTTGGTGACGATCCTGGCGATTCAAGACCGAGCTTTTGTTGAGTAGTACTTGACATACTACTTGTAGATGCTTGACACACCTACTTGGTGACGATCCTGGCGATTCAAGACCGAGATTTTGTTGAGTAGTACTTGACATACTACTTGTAGATGCTTGACACACCCTAGATGCTTGACACATCTATTTGATGACGATCCACCTGTAAGGGCTCTGAATCGGGCTTTTTTTGATGGTGAGTACTTGACATACTTACCCTAGATGCTTGACACATCTTAGATGTTTGACACACCTAATTGTTGACGATCCACCTGTCTGGGCGTTGAATCGGGCTTTTTGTTGGAATATGCTTGACGCATGGCACTTGACGCGATGGTTGCTTGACGCGATGGTTGCTTGACGCGATGGTTGCTTGACGCAATGGATGCTTGACGCTTTAAGAGATGCTCGACGCACTTAATTGACATATGGGGAGGTAGATGGAATCCAAACACTCAACATGTTTGATCTAATTTTTGAAAGTAGGAACTTGACGTACCTTACGCATTTTAATTCCTGCAAGAGGGTTAGTGAAAGCATTTGCATAACAACATACATTCACTTAAGCATTTGTTTGTTCAAGACGATCAATGTGCACTCGACTCCAAGAATCAGCGGGGAGAATGAGTTTTATTATGTGAGAATTGAAAATCGTTTGTGATTTATATTTTGGTTTAGAAGACCAACTCGTGAGGTCCATCTAAAGATCGAATGAGACAATCGTCTAATAGTATTTCATTGAGATAACCCAAGTTCAACGCTAAGGATTAGGATACTTTAAGAAATTTTTTTCGTTGTCGTAGGACTTTTTCATCATCAAGCCCCTAAGTTTCTCATGTGATGATCATTGACTGAACAAGGTATAAACCAATGGCTTTTGCTATGTAGAACTTATGTTGCCTAATCCAAAGCATGCATTTTCCAAGGCTTTTCTTGACACTAAGCCCCAAGACTTCTTGTATGTTGTAGATGACTTCGTGAACAGGCTTGTGAGGCTGCGTGAATTGAAGAAGGATCCCTCCTTTTTTCCTTTGAATATTTTTCTTTCTTAGTGACGCACCCTGGTTTTTGCCTAGACCGCCCTTTCAGGTTTTCAATCTAGCGGGCATCTCTTTTGCGTCTTTTGTTTTTGTACTCTAACTTTTGTCTAGGCCGCTCTTTACGAGTTTTCAACCTAGTGAGCCTTTTTTTTTTTTTTTGTGTACTCGAAGAGAACTTAGTTGGAAGAATCTCATTAAGGAGAAAGATCTCAAGTTTAGTTGAGGAGAGACGGACTCTATTTTTTGGAAGGTTATCCAAGCATTGACTCTTTGGGGGAGTGTATTCTCTAATGATGAGAGTGAGAGACGAAGAGGAAAGCCCCTAATGCAGATTTGATTACTCTCGAGAGTTTGAGTAGGGATTATTTGGGGAGGAAAGGTTAGGAAGCCCCGGTTTGATGCTTGGATTTCAAGAGTGTGTATGAGAATGGCTAAGAGGAAGCCCCTAGACTCAACAAAGAACGCTATATGGCTCAAAGGTCTAGAAAAGTTGCTCTACTTTTAATGAACCTTGTATCATCTAGAAATTTCTTAACGAATTTGAAAAGAAAGCCAATCATTAGTATGAATTAAGGCTAAACATTTCTCTTTATGGATTGATGTTGAAAGTCTTCTTCATTTGCGTTGCCATTCGGGCTTCATTGTAAGAGGATGTTGAGGGATCCTCTTTTCTTCGTTGGTATCACTTGACTCTTCTTCTTTGTGGGAGAGTCCTTCTTGCCTTCGTTGAAATCCCATCTTCGTTGTAGGGCGATGAAGGCTTGAGAGTTTTTCTTCTCTTTTTTTTTTTGATGCTCTATTTTTGCCTAGGACGATTTGAGGAGTTTCATCCTAGCGAGCTTTTTATTTATTTTTGTACTCTCAAAGCCTTGAATTGAGTAGCCCCACTCTTCTTGGGATGAATGTTGATAGCAGCGCCTTTGGCTTCCTTCGTTTGTTGATCTTCGACTTTCAACATGAGTAATGTTTAGCCTTAAGCCTTCTAAGGATAGTTTCATTTCAAACTTGTTTAGAAGCTTCTATCTTTCGTGATGATTTAAGGAATGAGGGTCCACTATTCAACATAGATCAAATGATATTCATAAAGAAGAACAACTCTTGGGAAAGTGTTTAGGATAAAGAGATAACTTTTAATGATAAGGAAATTCGAAACAGACTCGATAGTTTACTTGACACAAACTAGAGAAAATAGAGATGGACTAGAATGACAGAATGACTCTTCGAGAACATACTAGGTTTTTTTTTTTCTTTTCTTTTTTTTTCAAAGGAAAAAGGGAGAGGACAATCGGAGCCCCAAGGTGGTGATGCTTCAGTTGATCTTGCCGGCTTCATACAAGTCTTGGATGGCATCCCTCAAATTGTAGCAATTGTTGGTGTCATGACCACTAAACTGATGGTAATCGCAAAATTTGTCGTGGTCCCAATCTTCCCTCATTTTCTTAGGATGATAGTCTTCCATGGGCTTCAGTTTTCCTTGGCCTACTAGATCATCGAACATTTCCTTAAGAGTAGTCCCTCCAAAATCATGATAGGTACGACCGGTGCTCCCATTTATTGGACGATTCTCCTTTTCTGAATTCTTTCTAAGAAGGATCAATTCATCAACTCTAAGGCCCGATTTATGGAGTTCGAGGAAACTAGGGAAGTAATTGCCGGCAAGCTTCTCTTGGTACTCTTCGCGGAGGCATTGAAGTAGGATATGAATTTGTTCGTCTAGGCTTGGCCTATCAACGATTTCAGTCAGTTTGATCCTCCATCTCTTGACGAAGTCTGCGAATGATTTATTCGTAAGTTGCTTGGTTTGCTCAAGGTCTCTCCTAGTAGTGCGGTAGGTAGTGTTGTCCTCAAATTGTTCTTGGAAGGCACGACTGGCAAGTGGCCAATCAAGCCTTGTGGAGAGTGGAAGAGTCATGTACCAATCTCTAGCGGCACCATCAAGGGTTTGAGGGAAGCATTGGACTAGCAAGTTGTCATCGACACCCATAGGTAGCATGGCCCAAGAGTAGGTTTCCAAATGAGCTTTAGGGCAAGTAGAACCATTGAATTTTGCAATGTCGGGTGTCTTGTACTTTCTAGGAAGCTTTGACATGGATTGACGAAGGGTGTCATAGTCAATAGAGAGCGAGGCTCCCTTACTCACATCGAGGGATGCAAGTTTCTTTTCTAGCATTGCCATGGTAAGGGGTTCGTTCTTGCTTTCCCTCTTTCTTTCTTTCTTGGAAGCATAACTCTCATTGTCAGAGGAGGAAGATGATGAGCTAGACTCATACACCTTTTTCTTGTGCTTGCGGTGCCTCTTAGCTTTCTTAGGGTATGACACTTCATCATCGGAAGAGGTCCCATTCTCCTTCTTCTTTGAGCTTAATTCAGCCAATTGTAGTTTCAGCAGCTTGGAGTTCGTCAACCATGACTTTCATTTCCCCGGCTTGGACTCTCCTTTCAAGTTCTAATCGGGCCTCCATTTCATCGGCTTGAGCTTGTAGCATTTCTTCATATCGAATCCTTTGATCCTCAATTTCCTTCTTGAGTGCTTCGAAATTCATCGTGTTGGAAAGAAATTGAGATGCTACCGTTGAAGAGAGGTAAGGGAGCTTGACGACCTTAGAGATGAACTCGAGATATCCTAACGAAACGTCTTTTCAAATATTAGCCCCAAACGATCCTAGATGGAGAAAAGGATGATGGTTAAAATTACCTCACGAGTGATTTTTTTTTTTGAAGTTTTATTTTTATTAGAGACAGAGTTTTGACTCAAGGAGGAAGCGCACATCGATTATTAATCACAAACACAGATTCTGCAAATAATATCTCGCGCGAGACGAGGTAATCTCGCACGAGATAACCATCCGGAAAGATGGATTTTTCCTCATTTTATTTCCTAGATTCATGGTCGAACGGACAAAGATCCGTTTTCTATCTAGCATCCTAGGCAAAACTTGCAGGCGTACGTAATTCGAACCAAACCTAGGGACTCGGTAATTGACCATTCTTTGAAAAGTAAAGCCACGTAAAATTGACCGGAAGGATTTTTTTTCTTTAAAGGGACTTCCGAAAGGGTCATTCCGAAGGGACATTTCCGAAGGAACTTTTTTCTTTTTTTTCGAAGGGACTTTTCCGAATCCTTTTCTCGATAGTCAATTTTATATGAACTTTATTTTGGTCAAAGAGAAGAAAGATTACCGAGTCAAAACCGACCGGTCACGGAGTGTTCCTAAAAAGGACAATCTACATGATATGTGGCGATGCAGGGCTGGAAGGCTAGGCTCCCCGCGATGTGACAATCTAGGTGGATTGAATACGCGGAGTGGGATTGTCCAACTTCGGAGAGACCGGCGACTAGGTGGTTACCGTCATCCGTCCTTAGTGTGGGTCCCGGGTTTATAGAGGGTATGTAGTGCAATGACAGATATAAATGAGTGCGCGTGTGTGATAGTCAATCTAAGTGATAGATAAAATAGAGAGTTTTTTTTTTGAAAATCAAAAGGAAAACAGATAGTGGCCGCACCAAGTGGTTGCCTACGTTTCTCCCAAATTAGGAAGACTCAGGCCGTCGTAGTTCCACATAAAGAGAGAGAGAGAAAAGAGAGATAAATAATTCAATTTACAACTCCCGAATCCCCAATGGACCGGACTTTAATTAAATAAAACCCAATCGCACGCAGTTCATAAATAATAATCAATTATTTAAAGGAAACGAAGGTTCGAGTTCTACACCTTAAGGGAGGCCTTAAGATAAGGGAACTCTGCAGATAATGAATTCTGGGATCCCCCTTGCATGTTCGGCTCTCGTCTTGGACTATGAGATGAACGGGAGAAACCAGAAAACAATCAGATTGCCGAAGCAATATCTCGCGCGAGATATGATATCTCGCCGCGAGATATGCTTCATCTGAGAGCAGAAAATTCGAATTTACAAAATTTTTGAAAACCTCTCTTTTAATTTTGACGCAAGTTTAAGCCTCTTAATTTTCAGTCCCAGTAGTCGCCACTTGGCTGTAAGCGTTGTGAGAAAATTTTCAATCTTTTCATCTTTTTGAGTCGCCACCTATATTATTCAATTGGAAACATAGGAAAACAATTTTGAAAGAGATTTGGGTTCGGGGCTTAGGTTATGAAATGGGTAGGTTTAGAAGGCATCCATTTCACCCAATCCGGAGATCGGTCTTGCTAAAGAAAAGAGAGGTTTTCAATCTTAATAATTAAAGAAAAACAAGTAAACCCTAATCAATTTCTTGATTAGGAATGTCGGATTGTGTGCTTCGAGATCGCCTTCATTGACTGAAGGGACTCTAGGCTAATCCTTTTGATGGGATTACACTACTCTAAAATCAATAGAGAGGTTGAGAAGAGAAACGAAAGTTTAAAGGATGATTACCTTTTGAGGAGAGATTCGGACAGAGTTTCGACTCAAGTTTAGAGTCGAACCTTGATTCGGACAGAGCTTCGCCTCGATCCTTGATTTGGATCTCGATGCGGACGGAGCTTCGCCTTGGTCCTTTGATTCGGGCTTCGATGTTCGTCAATCAACGTGGTTGAAGGACGAATTTAGGAGTTGTTTGTGAGTGATTTGAAGGAGTCTTTCGTGGAAAGAAACCAACAAATTTGTGTGTGTTGTGTGTTTTCTTGATCAAGGATCAGAATTGTCGACCTCTGAAACATTGGAAGTCATCCAGTATTTATAGGAGGTTGGAGAGGTGAAGGTGGAGAGGGAAATTACCCTAGGAAGGTTCCAGAACTCAGTTCTGATTGGATACCCGAATTGATAAGGTTTTATCCAAAAAGAGAGTTTGAAACGGAGAAGGAGAGTGATTTCCGCACATCCTGTCGAGGGGATATCTCGCGCGAGATATGATATCTCGTGCGAGATAACTAGTCTGATGACTATTTTGTCCTCTTCAGTTGTTCCGTTAGTCAGTTAGGTCCAAAACTAACGAGGTTAGTTAGAAACTTAACGAAACATGACGAAACTGATATGCTTTCATCAAAACATAAAAGAGAGATTAAGAGTAGTGTAATCATGTAATTATGAGTTCAGAATGGGGTGTCTACAGAGCCCCTCGGCGACAGGTCTTATGAAAGAAGAAGTGTCGTCGATAGAAAAGACATCATTCTGAACTTTGGGATGGTCGTGCCGCACGGCTGCCTACGTATCTCTATCGGAGAATCAGACCAAAATGTAGTTCGACTCCAAAACACGAAAAGGTTGCTTTAGGTATTTTGAAAATCATTTTTTTGAAAATCGAGGAGATTTTATTTTTGAAAAGGCAAATCCATACTGAGGAATCACATCCTGACCCAATTCTGAAGATACCTGTCTTTTGTGGAAGTGAGGTGACGATCTTGGCGATTCAAGACCGGGCTTTTGTTGAGGTGACGATCCTGGCGATTCAAGACCGAGCTTTTGTTGAGTAGTACTCGACATACTACTTGTAGATGCTTGACACACCTACTTGGTGACGATCCTGGCGATTCAAGACCGAGCTTTTGTTGAGTAGTACTTGACATACTACTTGTAGATGCTTGACACACCTACTTGGTGACGATCCTGGCGATTCAAGACCGAGATTTTGTTGAGTAGTACTTGACATACTACTTGTAGATGCTTGACACACCCTAGATGCTTGACACATCTATTTGATGACGATCCACCTGTAAGGGCGCTGAATCGGGCTTTTTTTGATGGTGAGTACTTGACATACTTACCCTAGATGCTTGACACATCTTAGATGTTTGACACACCTAATTGTTGACGATCCACCTGTCTGGGCGTTGAATCGGGCTTTTTGTTGGAATATGCTTGACGCATGGCACTTGACGTGATGGATGCTTGACGCGATGGTTGCTTGACGCGATGGTTGCTTGACGCAATGGATGCTTGACGCTTTAAGAGATGCTCGACGCACTTAATTGACATATGGGGAGGTAGATGGAATCCAAACACTCAACATGTTTGATCTAATTTTTGAAAGTAGGTTGATGGATAAAATTCCACTGTGTAATAAAACCTTGCAAGTGTACAAGTCACCGAAGTAGCAACGTACAAAAGTAAGGGTCGAACCACAGAGACTCGTGTGCTTTAACAAGTAAATTTAATTAATGCAGAAAATAACAAAACGGGGTTTTTGATTTGGTTTATTAACTAAAGTACTAAAACAAGGAATTAAACTAATGAATTTAAGAAAACACGGAAGCAAGAAATACGGATTTAATCTGATCAAAGGAATTCACGGATTGGATTTCATAATTGTCTCCTCTCTATGCTAAGATTTATTAAATAAAATGACAATCTCGTTCAAAGATTCTTTCGCTAGACTAAGGGTTGGGACGTTTGATGTTCGGATTGCAACCCTAATATTTCCATTGTATTGTAAATTCCGCTAGGTCAAAACAACACTCAAGAAATTCATTAAGCATTTTAGAAATAAATGAATCTAGGTTTCCTCGTATTCCGCTAGGTCAACAAGCAAACCTAATTGATGAAATAGTGAACTTTAAATAAACTATCCACGCTAGTGCAACAGTCTAAACCAAATAAATAAATTATATATATTTCATCAAATATGAACGAGAAAGTTTGGAAGAATTAAATCTTAAATTAACATAGAGATTCGACAATTACTACATCCAATCCATGAAAAGGAAACTTAGCTACTCATATTCATGATTGACATCACAAAATATGAATAATAACAATAAAACATCAAACCTCAAATCCTTGCAAAAACCTTCAAAAACAAACTCTTCAATCCTTCAAACCCTAACAAAAACTTGAGACAAAAAGTTCTCCTAATAATAATAATAATGAGAATATATATAGTCCTAAAACAATCCTTCAAAGACTAGGAAAAGGAATTAAGAGGATTCATCAAAATCTGCAAAGGATCTCCAAAATCCTTTCAAAATAAGGAAACTGCCCTCCTTGGTTCGGCCACACCGGGCGTGCGCCCACTCCTTCCAGGCGTGCGCCCACTATCAATCTGAGAGTTTCGGGCGTGCGCCCACTTGAACCGGGCGTGCGCCTGCTTCAAATTCCAGCCTTGGCCCAGTTTTGTATTACTTGGCCCATTTCAAGAAAACCTTGGCCCCATTCTCCTTCGGCCAGCACAACCGCTTTGGCCCCATTTCACGTTGCAATTGGCCGGCCAACTGGCCTGATTCCTTGGCCTGTGTGCAATTTGGCCCTTGTTTTGTGTCAATTGTATATTCGTTTCGTCCCGCAATCTTGCAGTCGCACTTTGGCCACTCTAATGAATTCTTTTGCACTTCGCTCTTTGGACTTTTATTTTTCATTTAATCCCACGAATTTTTATATATCAAATTCATCCAAAAATTCCATATTTCCACTTTAGTCCCTTAATTTCCAATATTTCCACTTTGGTCCTTGAACTTCGTAATTTCCGTTTAGTCCCAAATTTCCCAAAATTACAATTTGATCCAAAAGCTTCCAAAGTACGCTCCAATCCTCCATTTTCTCAATAATTTGCACTTCAACCCCTGTACTTTCAAAACACTACAAAATACATTAAATTCTCAAGGTTTCGAGCACCAAATAAGCTAGGAAATATATCTTTTGGATGGGTAAAACCACATCCATCAAATACCCCCAAACTTATCTTTTGCTCGTCCCCGAGTAAAACAAAAGAAATAACCAAAAACAAAATTACTCTAACAAATAAAAACACTCAACAAAAATATTTTTGATATGTTCTCAAAATATACAAGGTTGTCGGCCAAACAAGTCTCAGATTCTCACATAATATATATATGCTAAATAAGTGCCAATAAGAAAATGCAATTACAATTACATTAATGCATCTAACCCACAATTTTCCACCTCGGCCTGAATGGTGAATGAAATATGGGAGATCATGATCACTAAGATAAGATTGTTTATGGGATCACTAACACATGCTCTAAATCACAGATACAATACAATTATTTACACAAGGATACTCATATGCATGATTACGCACTTGTCAACCCGATTACTCAATATTGAATACGAATTATGGCTCAAAGTTAAGTCCACAACAAATGTGGGGCTAGGCTCACGGGTACAAACGAAGGAAAGGATATACAAATACAAGAATGTGAAATTAAAAACCTTCCATTGCAATACTTCTTTCCGAATTTTAACTTTTCCGCTCACCTTTGTTTTCCCAATGCTTCAACCCCCAAACTAGAACTTTGTTCATACTTTATACACATTGGGGTTGAAAGCATTCCCTCTCTCAAAATAGGTCACTCATCAAACATATTTCACAGAATTGGGGGCAAACTTTTGATTTTCTCCATATTTTTTTTCTTTTTTCTTTTTTTTTTTTTTTTTTTTTTTCTTTTGATTGCCCCCCTTTTATACAATACAAATCATGTTTTCAACTTTTGACCTTTCTCACTCATTCCCAAAATTTCCCCCATAAAACCCCCAAACTGATCGTTTCTAATTCCACATTCTTACAAAGGTGGGATAACCTATTCTAGGTGTCAAGGGTTAGGGATTAGGCATCAAATGAAGGCGAATGGTGGTCTAGATGTTCCATTCTTTCTAACCGGCTCAAAAAGGGATCAAGTGACAATTTATATATATAGTGACGAGAAAGTCAAAGGCTCACAAGAGGGTTGTCAAAGAAAGATAAGCCATAAATACCAAGTAATCTATTGATTTGTTATTGACAAGCATGCAATCCTGTTCTAGGACCCCCGAGAATGTCAAAGTGAACCCATAAAGGGCACCTAAATTAATGACCATGATCAAGAATTAAAACGGAAGTGAATGGTGGTGCAATTATGTTTTACATACATTCATGCAATTCTAATTAACACATTCAAATTGGCACAAACTAGCAAAACTCAATCAAAAACCCTCAAATCATCACGGACGTTGGCCAACTTCCAAACATATAAAGAGAACAAATTTTTAAAATTTTCTATTTTTTTGGAGGGTGACACTATATACACTCCCCTATAAACCCACAAACTCGGAGAGATATCTACCCCCAAACTCAAAACATGCTATGTCCTCATAGCAAAGAGAACAAAAACATGTCTCGGGTTCAAAGGGCGATATGACACAACAAAGCAAATAAATAAAGCAATAAAACATACCTACTTGGGTTGCCTCCCACTTAGCGCATTTGTTTAAGGTCGTTAGCCCGACCATTGCTCCCAACTAAATGGGATTTGATGTGACCGCATTCATTTTGGCCTTGGCTTTCCTTCCCTTGGCCCACTTCGCACATTCTCGGGCACAAATGCCCACAACTTTCCACAAAAATTCACCACTTTGTTATAATCTCGGGTGGGGCCCAAGAAACTTTTCGAACCTTTTTCTTGCTCTTTTTCTTTTTCTTCAATTTCTTTTTCTTGGGGACCTCTCCCCCAAACTCATTTGGTGCCTTATTCTTATCACAATCAAGCACCTCCTTTTCCTTCACATCATTGCAAGCATCCTGCACATTCATCTTGACAGACAAAGCATCAGAAATATCAAAGAGAGCAACACTCTTCTATTTTAGCACATGAATCAATATAGGTAGACTTGAGTGGAAAGAAAGATTTCAATGGGGACACCGACCCCTTTTTGGATCGGTCTAGGGGTGATACGGGCCATCACAAGAACCAAGATTGTCGGCCTTATTTTTCACGGCACACAAGTGGGAACCCGCACTATCCCTAGATTTCTCACCGTCATTTGGCACAACTTCACAATTATCAACATAAGAACACACCTCTCTATCCTCACTCGGATGTTTCATGGCATCAAACACGAAATTTCAATTTTCTCACCCGCCACTGTCATAGATAGTTTGCCATTCTTCACATTAATAATGGTGTTGGTCGTCGCCATGAAGGGTCTCCCAAGTAATATGGGTGAATCCCGGCGACTTCCTTCACCTCTTGGCATTTCAAGCACAACGAAATCAACAGGCACAATGAATGAATTTACTTGAACTAAAACATCCTCCACAATGCCCACAGGTCTTTTAATGGACCGATCCGCAAGTTGTAGGGCCATTGTGGTGGGTTTCAATTCGGGTAAACCCAACTCCTCATATAAATAATATGGCAACAAATTAATGCTGGCCCCAAGATCCAACATCGCTTTTACCCCCTTTGACTCCCCCATAGTAATAGATATCAGAAAACTTCCGGGGTCTTTTAATTTGGGTGGAAGACAATGTTGCACCACTGCGCTAGCATTTTCACTCATCACTATTCTCTCATCTGTCCCATACCTATGTTTCTTGGAATTTAATTCTTTGAAAAATTTGGAGTAAGCAGGAATATTTTTGATCACATTGAGTAAAGGGATATTGATGTTCACCTTAGAAAACATGTTCATCAATTCCGAAATCTGCTTATCCAATTTATGTTTTAAAATCCTTCCAGGAAACGGTACGGGAGGTACATATGGCATGGGGGTTGGAGAATTAACTTTAGAATTTTCTCCCATGTCACTTGTACTCTTATCACAACCAACTTCATTTTTATCCACATTAGCATTATTTTCTACAACAGGAGGGGGAGAAGAAGATGAAGGAGATATTACCTCACTACCTACCTGTTTGCCACTTCGGAGAGTGATAATGGCATTTGCTTGATGAGGTTGGCTAGGAAATGTCCCGGCCTTATGACTTTGTAGGGCGGTAGCTAGTTGCCCAATTTGGGTCTCCAACTTCTGAATGGCAGCTTCATGGTTCTTGGAAGCTTGTTGATTTTCCGCCCTCAATTGATTATTTTCAGCTTGCAATTTTTCCATGGCCACTTCCCACGGTTCCCTTTTATGCTCATCTTTGTACCGGTGGAGGTTGAGGATGGAGAGGCTTATTTTGTTCTTGATTGCCTCCCCATGAAAAATTTGGGTGTTGCCTCCACCCCGGGTTGTATGTGTTTGAAAAAGGATTGTTGTTTTGAGGGAACCGCTGGCCAAATCCTTGCATTGCATGTGCCCGTTCGGGGTTAAACGGCAAACCACTTTGACACACATTAGTAGCATGAGTGTTAGGACCACAATTAGCACAAAAATCGTTTACAAGATGAGCGGTAGAAGGCATAGCGAGAAGAAGAAGCATTTTGTAAAGCTAACTTATCAAATCTTTGGTTGATAGTGCAAAGCTGCTTAGCCCACTCATTGTTTAGCCCTACCTCATTCACTCCTCTTGTTGCCCCCTAGATCCCTTTTGTTGAGAGTTTGCACTCAACATCTCAAATAGTTCTTGACATTGTTGGACAGTCTTTGTCCCCCAAACTACCTCTGTTTGCATTATCAACCATGGATTGGTATTCAGGGATAAAGCCCCATAGAAAGTTTGATGCGGCATAGAAGCGGGGAAGTTATGGTGGGGGCACTGAATTTGCAACATTTTAAACCTATCCCATGCATCGTGGAAGGCTTCCCCGGTTCTGAGCAAATCCCATAATTTTAACCCTAAAATTTGTCAATGCATCATAAGGGTAAAACTTAGTGAGAAAAACATCATGTAAAGCATCCCAAGTAGCGATGCTACTGGGAGGAAGTAATAATAGCCAAGTTTTGGCTTTGTCTTTTAATGCATAAGGGAAGCACTTCAGTCTCAAGTGCTCAGGTGACACCTGTTTTGTAGGGAACCCACTCAAGGTAGACATAAATTCTCTCAAAAACGCTAACGCATCCTCACCGGCAAGGCCATAAAAATTAGGAATCATGTTAAAATATTGGCCTTTGATCTCATAAGCTAGTCTTTGCATCGGGCAACACTATGCACGACACCGATGTGTCGACTCTTGGCCTAGCAAAGGCATTCATGACTTGATCCGCCATCACAAAATTAAATTCTTCTTCTTCCTCGGTGGAAGAAGTTTCCAACTCACTTAATTCTTCTTCTGTCCCGGTGACAGAAGTATCAGATTCAGTTTCACTCACTTGAGTAGAGGGAATGCCTCTCTCAATTCTGTCTATATCGTCGTTCAAAGGAACCAAATTAAGATCCAATGACCGGCGACCAAACATGCACCGATTAAATTGACTTGTTAAAAATCACAACAAGTCCCCGGCAACGGCGCCAAAAACTTGATGGATAAAATTCCACTGTGTAATAAAACCTTGCAAGTGTACAAGTCACCGAAGTAGCAACGTACAAAAGTAAGGGTCGAACCACAGAGACTCGTGTGCTTTAACAAGTAAATTTAATTAATGCAGAAAATAACAAAACGGGGTTTTTGATTTGGTTTATTAACTAAAGTACTAAAACAAGGAATTAAACTAATGAATTTAAGAAAACACGGAAGCAAGAAATACGGATTTAATCTGATCAAAGGAATTCACGGATTGGATTTCATAATTGTCTCCTCTCTATGCTAAGATTTATTAAATAAAATGACAATCTCGTTCAAAGATTCTTTCGCTAGACTAAGGGTTGGGACGTTTGATGTTCGGATTGCAACCCTAATATTTCCATTGTATTGTAAATTCCGCTAGGTCAAAACAACACTCAAGAAATTCATTAAGCATTTTAGAAATAAATGAATCTAGGTTTCCTCGTATTCCGCTAGGTCAACAAGCAAACCTAATTGATGAAATAGTGAACTTTAAATAAACTATCCACGCTAGTGCAACAGTCTAAACCAAATAAATAAATTATATATATTTCATCAAATATGAACGAGAAAGTTTGGAAGAATTAAATCTTAAATTAACATAGAGATTCGACAATTACTACATCCAATCCATGAAAAGGAAACTTAGCTACTCATATTCATGATTGACATCACAAAATATGAATAATAACAATAAAACATCAAACCTCAAATCCTTGCAAAAACCTTCAAAAACAAACTCTTCAATCCTTCAAACCCTAACAAAAACTTGAGACAAAAAGTTCTCCTAATAATAATAATAATGAGAATATATATAGTCCTAAAACAATCCTTCAAAGACTAGGAAAAGGAATTAAGAGGATTCATCAAAATCTGCAAAGGATCTCCAAAATCCTTTCAAAATAAGGAAACTGCCCTCCTTGGTTCGGCCACACCGGGCGTGCGCCCACTCCTTCCAGGCGTGCGCCCACTATCAATCTGAGAGTTTCGGGCGTGCGCCCACTTGAACCGGGCGTGCGCCTGCTTCAAATTCCAGCCTTGGCCCAGTTTTGTATTACTTGGCCCATTTCAAGAAAACCTTGGCCCCATTCTCCTTCGGCCAGCACAACCGCTTTGGCCCCATTTCACGTTGCAATTGGCCGGCCAACTGGCCTGATTCCTTGGCCTGTGTGCAATTTGGCCCTTGTTTTGTGTCAATTGTATATTCGTTTCGTCCCGCAATCTTGCAGTCGCACTTTGGCCACTCTAATGAATTCTTTTGCACTTCGCTCTTTGGACTTTTATTTTTCATTTAATCCCACGAATTTTTATATATCAAATTCATCCAAAAATTCCATATTTCCACTTTAGTCCCTTAATTTCCAATATTTCCACTTTGGTCCTTGAACTTCGTAATTTCCGTTTAGTCCCAAATTTCCCAAAATTACAATTTGATCCAAAAGCTTCCAAAGTACGCTCCAATCCTCCATTTTCTCAATAATTTGCACTTCAACCCCTGTACTTTCAAAACACTACAAAATACATTAAATTCTCAAGGTTTCGAGCACCAAATAAGCTAGGAAATATATCTTTTGGATGGGTAAAACCACATCCATCATAGGCACTTGACGTACCTTACGCATTTTAATTCCTGCAAGAGGGTTAGTGAAAGCATTTGCATAACAACATACATTCACTTAAGCATTTGTTTGTTCAAGACGATCAATGTGCACTCGACTCCAAGAATCAGCGGGGAGAATGAGTTTTATTATGTGAGAATTGAAAATCGTTTGTGATTTATATTTTGGTTTAGAAGACCAACTCGTGAGGTCCATCTAAAGATCGAATGAGACAATCGTCTAATAGGATTCTGTTGAGATAACCCAAGTTCAACGCTAAGGTTCAGGATGCTTCGAGGATTTTTCCGTTGTCATAGGACTTTTCCATCTTCAAGCCCCTAATTTTCTCGTGTGATGATCATTGACTGAACAAGTTCTAAACCACTCCAATGGCTTTTGCTATGTAGAACTTATGTCGCCTAATCCAAAGCAAGCATTTTCCAAGGCTTCTCTTGACATTAAGCCCCAAGACTTCTTGTATGTTGTAGATGACTTCGCGAACAGGCTTGTGAGGCTGCATGAATTGAAGAAGGATCCCCTCCTTTTTCCCTTTGAATTTTCTTCTTTTTCTTTCTTAGTGACGCACCACTGGTTTTTGCCTAGACCGCCCTTTCGGGTTTTCAATCTAGCGGGCATCTCTTT
The DNA here is from genome assembly GCA_022495995.1 of Adenophora triphylla var. japonica. NCBI lineage: Eukaryota > Viridiplantae > Streptophyta > Magnoliopsida > Asterales > Campanulaceae > Adenophora > Adenophora triphylla. The sequence goes on from JAFEMH010002399.1 coordinate 167,308, forward strand.
TGCGTCTTTTGTTTTTGTGCTCGACTTTTGCCTAGGCCGCTCTTTACGAGTTTTCAACCTAGCGAGCCTTTTTTTTTTTTTTTTTTTGTGTACTCGAAGAGAACTCAGTTGGAAGAATCTCATTAAGGAGAAAGATCTCAAGTTTAGTTGAGGAGAGACGGACTCTATTTTTGGAAGGTTATCCAAGCATTGACTCTTTGGGGAGTGTATTCTCTAATGATGAGAGTGAGAGACGAAGAGGAAAGCCCCTAATGCAGATTTGATTACTCTCGAGAGTTTAAGTAGGGATTGATTTGGGGAGGAAAGGTTAGGAAGCCCAGTTTTGATGCTTGGATTTCAAGAGTGTGTATGAGAATGGCTAAGAGGAAGCCCCTAGACTCAACAAAGAACGCTATATGGCTCAAAGGTCTAGAAAAGTTGCTCTACTTTTAATGGACCTTGTATCATCTAGAAATTTCTTAACGAATTTGAAAAGAAAGCCAATCATTAGTATGAATTAAGGCTAAACATTTCTCTTTATGGATTGATGTTGAAAGTCTTCTTCATTTGCGTTGCCATTCGGGCTTCATTGTAAGAGGATGTTGAGGGATCCTCTTTTCTTCGTTGGTATCACTTGACTCTTTTTCTTTGTGGGAGAGTCCTTCTTGCCTTCGTTGAAATCCCATCTTCGTTGTAGGGCGATGAAGGCTTGAGAGTTTTTCTTCTCTTTTTTTTTTTTTTTTTTTTTTTTTTTGATGCTCTATTTTTGCCTAGGACGATTTGAGGAGTTTCATCCTAGCGAGCTTTTTATTTATTTTTGTACTCTCAAAGCCTTGAATTGAGTAGCCCCACTCTTCTTGGGATGAATGTTGATAGCAGCGCCTTTGGCTTCCTTCGTTTGTTGATCTTCGACTTTCAACATGAGTAATGTTTAGCCTTAAGCCTTCTAAGGATAGTTTCATTTCAAACTTGTTTAGAAGCTTCTATCTTTCGTGATGATTTAAGGAATGAGGGTCCACTATTCAACATAGATCAAATGATATTCATAAAGAAGAACAACTCTTGGGAAAGTGTTTAGGATAAAGAGATAACTTTTATTGATAAGGAAATTCGAAACAGACTCGATAGTTTACTTGACACAAACTAGAGAAAATAGAGATGGACTAGAATGACAGAATGACTCTTCGAGAACATACTAGGTTTTTTTTTTTCTTTTCTTTTTTTTTTTTCAAAGGAAAAAGGGAGAGGACAATCGGAGCCCCAAGGTGGTGATGCTTCGAGTTGATCTTGCTTAGGCTTCATACAAGTCTTGGATGGCATCCCTCAAATTGTAGCAATTGTTGGTGTCATGACCACTAAACTGATGGTAATCGCAAAATTTGTCGTGGTCCCAATCTTCCCTCATTTTCTTAGGATGATAGTCTTCCATGGGCTTCAGTTTTCCTTGGCCTACTAGATCATCGAACATTTCCTTAAGAGTAGTCCCTCCAAAATCATGATAGGTACGACCGGTGCTCCCCTTTATTGGACGATTCTCCTTTTCTGAATTCTTTCTAAGAAGGATCAATTCATCAACTCTAAGGCCCGATTTATGGAGTTCGAGGAAACTAGGGAAGTAATTGCCGGCAAGCTTCTCTTGGTACTCTTCGCGGAGGCATTGAAGTAGGATATGAATTTGTTCGTCTAGGCTTGGCCTATCAACGATTTCAGTCAGTTTGATCCTCCATCTCTTGACGAAGTCTGCGAATGATTCATTCGGAAGTTGCTTGGTTTGCTCAAGGTCTCTCCTAGTAGTGCGGTAGGTAGTGTTGTCCTCAAATTGTTCTTGGAAGGCACGACTGGCAAGTGGCCAATCAAGCCTTGTGGAGAGTGGAAGAGTCATGTACCAATCTCTAGTGGCACCATCAAGGGTTTGAGGGAAGCATTGGACTAGCAAGTTGTCATCGACACCCATAGGTAGCATGGCCCAAGAGTAGATTTCCAAATGAGCTTTAGGGCAAGTAGAACCATTGAATTTTGCAATGTCGGGTGTCTTGTACTTTCTAGGAAGCTTTGACATGGATTGACGAAGGGTGTCATAGTCAATAGAGAGCGAGGCTCCCTTACTCACATCGAGGGATGCAAGTTTCTTTTCTAGCATTGCCATGGTAAGGGGTTCGTTCTTGCTTTCCCTCTTTCTTTCTTTCTTGGAAGCATAACTCTCATTGTCAGAGGAGGAAGATGATGAGCTAGACTCATACACCTTTTTCTTGTGCTTGCGGTGCCTCTTAGCTTTCTTAGGGTATGACACTTCATCATCGGAAGAGGTCCCATTCTCCTTCTTCTTTGAGCTTAATTCAGCCAATTGTAGTTTCACGGCTTGAAGTTCGTCAATCATGGCTTTCATTTCCCCGGCTTGGACTCTCCTTTCAAGTTCTAATCGGGCCTCCATTTCATCGGCTTGGGCTTGTAGCATTTCTTCATATCGAATCCTTTGATCCTCAATTTCCTTCTTGAGTGCTTCGAAATTCATCGTGTTGGAAAGAAATTGAGATGCTACCGTTGAAGAGAGGTAAGGGAGCTTGACAACCTTAGAGATGAACTCGAGATATCCTAACGAAACGTCTTTTCAAATATTAGCCCCAAACGATCCTAGATGGAGAAAAGGATGATGGTTAAAATTACCCCACGAGTGATTTTTTTTTGAAGTTTTATTTTTATTAGAGACAGAGTTTTGACTCAAGGAGGAAGCGCATATCGATTATTAATCACAAACACAGATTCTGCAAATAATATCTCGCGCGAGACGAGGTAATCTCGCACGAGATAACCATCCGGAAAGATGGATTTTTCCTCATTTTATTTTCTAGATTCATGGTCGAACGGACAAAGATCCGTTTTCTATCTAGCATCCTAGGCAAAACTTGCAGGCGTACGTAATTCGAACCAAACCTAGGGACTCGGTAATTGACCATTCTTTGAAAAGTAAAGCCACGTAAAATTGACCGGAAGGATTTTTTTTCTTTAATGGGACTTCCGAAAGGGTCATTCCGAAGGGACATTTTCGAAGGGACTTTTTTCTTTTTTTTCGAAGGGACTTTTCCAAATCCTTTTCTCGATAGTCAATTTTATATGAACTTTATTTTGGTCAAAGAGAAGAAAGATTACCGAGTCAAAACCGATCGGTCACGGAGTGTTCCTAAAAAGGACAATCTACATGATATGTGGCGATGCAGGGCTGGAAGGCTAGGCTCCCCGCGATATGACAATCTAGGTGGATTGAATACGCGGAGTGGGATTGTCCAACTTCGGAGAGACCGGCGACTAGGTGGTTACCGTCATCCGTCCTTAGTGTGGGTCCCGGGTTTATAGAGGGTATGTAGTGCAATGACAGATATAAATGAGTGCGCGTGTGTGATAGTCAATCTAAGTGATAGATAAAATAGAGAGTTTTTTTTTTGAAAATCAAAAGGAAAACAGATAGTGGCCGCACCAAGTGGTTGCCTACGTTTCTCCCAAATTAGGAAGACTCAGGCCGTCGTAGTTCCACATAAAGAGAGAGAAAGAGAGATAAATAATTCAATTTACAACTCCCGAATCCCCAATGGACCGGACTTTAATTAAATAAAACCCAATCGCACGCAGTTCATAAATAATAATCAATTATTTAAAGGAAACGAAGGTTCGAGTTCTACACCTTAAGGGAGGCCTTAAGATACGGGAACTCTGCAGATAATGAATTCTGGGATCCCCCTTGCATGTTCGGCTCTCGTCTTGGACTATGAGATGAACGGGAAAAACCAGAAAACAATCAGATTGCCGAAGCAATATCTCGCGCGAGATATGATATCTCGCCGCGAGATATGCTTCATCTGAGAGCAGAAAATTCGAATTTACAAAATTTTTGAAAACCTCTCTTTTAATTTTGACGCAAGTTTAAGCCTCTTAATTTTCAGTCCCCAGCGGAGTCGCCACTGTAGCGTTGTGAGAAAATTTTCAATCTTTTCATCTTTTTGAGTCGCCACCTATATTATTCGATTGGAAACATGGAAAAACCATTTTGAAAGAGATTTGGGTTCGGGGCTTAGGTTATGAAATGGGTAGGTTTAGAAGGCATCCATTTCACCCAATCCGGAGATCGGTCTTGCTAAAGAAAAGAGAGGTTTTCAATCTTAATAATTAAAGAAAAACAAGTAAACCCTAATCAATTTCTTGATTAGGAATGTCGGATTGTGTGCTTCGAGATCGCCTTCATTGACTGAAGGGACTCTAGGCTAATCCTTTTGATGGGATTACACTACTCTAAAATCAATAGAGAGGTTGAGAAGAGAAACGAAAGTTTAAAGGATGATTACCTTTTGAGGAGAGATTCGGACAGAGTTTCGACTCAAGTTTAGAGTCGAACCTTGATTCGGACAGAGCTTCGCCTCGATCCTTGATTTGGATCTCGATGCGGACGGAGCTTCGCCTTGGTCCTTTGATTCGGGCTTCGATGTTCGTCAATCAACGTGGTTGAAGGACGAATTTAGGAGTTGTTTGTGAGTGATTTGAAGGAGTCTTTCGTGGAAAGAAACCAACAAATTTGTGTGTGTTGTGTGTTTTCTTGATCAAGGATCAGAATTGTCGACCTCTGAAACATTGGAAGTCATCCAGTATTTATAGAAGGTTCGAGAGGTGAAGGTGGAGAGGGAAATTACCCTAGGAAGGTTCCAGAACTCAGTTCTGATTGGATACCCGAATTGATAAGGTTTTATCCAAAAAGAGAGTTTGAAACGGAGAAGGAGAGTGATTTCGCACATCCTCGTCGAGGGGATATCTCGCGCGAGATATGATATCTCGTGCGAGATAACTAGTCTGATGACTATTTTGTCCTCTTCAGTTGTTCCGTTAGTCAGTTAGGTCCAAAACTAACGAGGTTAGTTAGAAACTTAACGAAACATGACGAAACTGATATGCTTTCATCAAAACATAAAAGAGAGATTAAGAGTAGTGTAATCATGTAATTATGAGTTCAGAATGGGGTGTCTACAGAGCCCCTCGGCGACAGGTCTTATGAAAGAAGAAGTGTCGTCGATAGAAAAGACATCATTCTGAACTTTGGGATGGCCGTGCCGCACGGCTGCCTACGTATCTCTATCGGAGAATCAGACCAAAACGTAGTTCGACTCCAAAACACGAAAAGGTTGCTTTAGGTATTTTGAAAATCATTTTTTTGAAAATCGAGGAGATTTTATTTTTGAAAAGGCAAATCCATACTGAGGAATCACATCCTGACCCAATTCTGAAGATACCTGTCTTTTGTGGAAGTGAGGTGACGATCTTGGCGATTCAAGACCGGACTTTTGTTGAGGTGACAATCCTGGCTATTCAAGACCGAGCTTTTGTTGAGTAGTACTCGACATACTACTTGTAGATGCTTGACACACCTACTTGGTGACGATCCTGGCGATTCAAGACCGAGCTTTTGTTGAGTAGTACTTGACATACTACTTGTAGATGCTTGACACACCTACTTGGTGACGATCCTGGCGATTCAAGACCGAGCTTTTGTTGAGTAGTACTTGACATACTACTTGTAGATGCTTGACACACCCTAGATGCTTGACACATCTATTTGATGACGATCCACCTGTAAGGGCGCTGAATCGGGCTTTTTTTGATGGTGAGTACTTGACATACTTACCCTAGATGCTTGACACATCTTAGATGTTTGACACACCTAATTGTTGACGATCCACCTGTCTGGGCGTTGAATCGGGCTTTTTGTTGGAATATGCTTGACGCATGGCACTTGACGTGATGGATGCTTGACGCGATGGTTGCTTGACGCGATGGTTGCTTGACGCAATGGATGCTTGACGCTTTAAGAGATGCTCGACGCACTTAATTGACATATGGGGAGGTAGATGGAATCCAAACACTCAACATGTTTGATCTAATTTTTGAAAGTAGGCACTTGACGTACCTTACGCATTTTAATTCCTGCAAGAGGGTTAGTGAAAGCATTTGCATAACAACATACATTCACTTAAGCATTTGTTTGTTCAAGACGATCAATGTGCACTCGACTCCAAGAATCAGCGGGGAGAATGAGTTTTATTATGTGAGAATTGAAAATCGTTTGTGATTTATATTTTGGTTTAGAAGACCAACTCGTGAGGTCCATCTAAAGATCGAATGAGACAATCGTCTAATAGGATTCTGTTGAGATAACCCAAGTTCAACGCTAAGGTTCAGGATGCTTCGAGGATTTTTCCGTTGTCATAGGACTTTTCCATCTTCAAGCCCCTAAGTTTCTCGTGTGATGATCATTGGCCAGAACAAGTTCTAAACCACTCCAATGGCTTTTGCTATGTAGAACTTATGTCGCCTAATCCAAAGCAAGCATTTTCCAAGGCTTCTCTTGACATTAAGCCCCAAGACTTCTTGTATGTTGTAGATGACTTCGCGAACAGGCTTGTGAGGCTGCATGAATTGAAGAAGGATCCCCTCCTTTTTCCCTTTGAATTTTCTTCTTTTTCTTTCTTAGTGACGCACCCTGGTTTTTGCCTAGACCGCCATTTCAGGTTTTCAATCTAGCGGGCATCTCTTTTGCGTCTTTTGTTTTTGTGCTCTAACTTTTGCCTAGGCCGCTCTTTACGAGTTTTCAACCTAGCGAGCCATTTTTTTTTTTTGTGTACTCGAAGAGAACTCAGTTGGAAGAATCTCATTAAGGAGAAAGATCTCAAGTTTAGTTGAGGAGAGACGGACTCTATTTTTTGGAAGGTTATCCAAGCATTGACTCTTTGGGGGAGTGTATTCTCTAATGATGAGAGTGAGAGACGAAGAGGAAAGCCCCTAATGCAGATTTGATTACTCTCGAGAGTTTGAGTAGGGATTGACTGGGGGAGGAAAGGTTAGGAAGCCCCAGTTTTGATGCTTGGATTTCAAGAGTGTGTATGAGAATGGCTAAGAGGAAGCCACTAGACTCAACAAAGAACGCTATATGGCTCAAAGGTCTAGAAAAGTTGCTCTACTTTTAATGGACCTTGTATCATCTAGAAATTTCTTAACGAATTTGAAAAGAAAGCCAATCATTAGTATGAATTAAGGCTAAACATTTCTCTTTATGGATTGATGTTGAAAGTCTTCTTCATTTGCGTTGCCATTCGGGCTTCATTGTAAGAGGATGTTGAGGGATCCTCTTTTCTTCGTTGGTATCACTTGACTCTTCTTCTTTGTGGGAGAGTCCTTCTTGCCTTCGTTGAAATTCCATCTTCGTTGTAGGGCGATGAAGGCTTGAGAGTTTTTCTTCTCTTTTTTTTTTTTTTTTTGATGCTCTATTTTTGCCTAGGACGATTTGAGGAGTTTCATCCTAGCGAGCTTTTTATTTATTTTTGTACTCTCAAAGCCTTGAATTGAGTAGCCCCACTCTTCTTGGGATGAATGTTGATAGCAGCGCCTTTGGCTTCCTTCGTTTGTTGATCTTCGACTTTCAACATGAGTAATGTTTAGCCTTAAGCCTTCTAAGGATAGTTTCATTTCAAACTTGTTTAGAAGCTTCTATCTTTCGTGATGATTTAAGGAATGAGGGTCCACTATTCAACATAGATCAAATGATATTCATAAAGAAGAACAACTCTTGGGAAAGTGTTTAGGATAAAGAGATAACTTTTATTGATAAGGAAATTCGAAACAGACTCGATAGTTTACTTGACACAAACTAGAGAAAATAGAGATGGACTAGAATGACAGAATGACTCTTCGAGAACATACTAGTTTTTTTTTTCTTTTCTTTTTTTTTTTTTCAAAGGAAAAAGGGAGAGGACAATCGGAGCCCCAAGGTGGTGATGCTTCAGTTGATCTTGCCGGCTTCATACAAGTCTTGGATGGCATCCCTCAAATTGTAGCAATTGTTGGTGTCATGACCACTACACTGATGGTAATCGCAAAATTTGTCGTGGTCCCAATCTTCCCTCATTTTCTTAGGATGATAGTCTTCCATGGGCTTCAGTTTTCCTTGGCCTACTAGATCATCGAACATTTCCTTAAGAGTAGTCCCTCCAAAATCATGATAGGTACGACCGGTGCTCCCCTTTATTGGACGATTCTCCTTTTCTGAATTCTTTCTAAGAAGGATCAATTCATCAACTCTAAGGCCCGATTTATGGAGTTCGAGGAAACTAGGGAAGTAATTGCCGGCAAGCTTCTCTTGGTACTCTTCGCGGAGGCATTGAAGTAGGATATGAATTTGTTCGTCTAGGCTTGGCCTATCAACGATTTCGATCGAGTTTGATCCTCCATCTCTTGACGAAGTCTGCGAATGATTCATTCGGAAGTTGCTTGGTTTGCTCAAGGTCTCTCCTAGTAGTGCGGTAGGTAGTGTTGTCCTCAAATTGTTCTTGGAAGGCACGGCGGCAAGTGGCCAATCAAGCCTTGTGGAGAGTGGAAGGGTCATGTATCAATCTCTAGCGACACCATTAAGGGTTTGAGGGAAGCATTGGACTAGCAAGTTGTCATCGACACTCATAGGTAGTATGGCCCAAGAGTAGGTTTCCAAATGAGCTTTAGGGCAAGTAGAACCATTGAATTTTGCAATGTCGGGTGTCTTGTACTTTCTAGGAAGCTTTGACATGGATTGACGAAGGGTGTCATAGTCAATAGAGAGCGAGGCTCCCTTACTCACATCGAGGGATGCAAGTTTCTTTTCTAGCATTGCCATGGTAAGGGGTTCGTTCTTGCTTTCCCTCTTTCTTTCTTTCTTGGAAGCATAACTCTCATTGTCAGAGGAGGAAGATGATGAGCTAGACTCATACACCTTTTTCTTGTGCTTGCGGTGCCTCTTAGCTTTCTTAGGGTATGACACTTCATCATCGGAAGAGGTCCCATTCTCCTTCTTCTTTGAGCTTAATTCAGCCAATTGTAGTTTCACGGCTTGGAGTTCGTCAATCATGGCTTTCATTTCCCCGGCTTGGACTCTCCTTTCAAGTTCTAATCGGGCCTCCATTTCATCGGCTTGGGCTTGTAGCATTTTTTCATATCGAATCCTTTGATCCTCAATTTCCTTCTTGAGTTCTTCGTAATTCATCGTGTTGGAAAGAAATTTAGATGCTACCGTTGAAGAGAGGTAAGGGAGCTTGACAACCTTAGAGATGAACTCGAGATATCCTAACGAAACGTCTTTTCAAATATTAGCCCCAAACGATCCTAGATGGAGAAAAGGATGATGGTTAAAATTACCTCACGAGTGATTTTTTTTTGAAGTTTTATTTTTATTAGAGACAGAGTTTTGACTCAAGGAGGAAGCGCACATCGATTATTAATCACAAACACATATTCTGCAAATAATATCTCGCGCGAGACGAGGTAATCTCGCACGAGATAACCATCCGAAAGATGGATTTTTCCTCATTTTATTTTCTAGATTCATGGTCGAACGGACAAAGATCCGTTTTCTATCTAGCATCCTAGGCAAAACTTGCAGGCGTACGTAATTCGAACCAAACCTAGGGACTCGGTAATTGACCATTTTTTAAAAAGTAAAGCCACGTAAAATTGACCGGAAGGATTTTTTTTTCTTTAAAGGGACTTCCTAAAGGGTCATTCCGAAGGGACATTTTCGAAGGGACTTTTTTCTTTTTTTTCGAAGGGACTTTTCCGAATCCTTTTCTCGATAGTCAATTTTATATGAACTTTATTTTGGTCAAAGAGAAGAAAGATTACCGAGTCAAAACCGACCGGTCACGGAGTGTTCCTAAAAAGGACAATCTACATGATATGTGGCGAAGCAGGGCTGGAAGGCTAGGCTCCCCGCGATATGACAATCTAGGTGGATTGAATACGCGGAGTGGGATTGTCCAACTTCAGAGAGACCGGCGACTAGGTGGTTACCGTCATCCGTCCTTAGTGTGGGTCCCGGGTTTATAGAGGGTATGTAGTGCAATGACAGATATAAATGAGTGCGCGTGTGTGATAGTCAATCTAGGTGATAGATAAAATAGAGAGTTTTTTTTTTGAAAATCAAAAGAAAAACAGATAGTGGCCGCACCAAGTGGTTGCCTACGTTTCTCCCAAATTAGGAAGACTCAGGCCGTCGTAGTTCCACATAAAGAAAGAGAAAGAGAGATAAATAATTCAATTTATAACTCCCGAATCCCCAATGGACCAGACTTTAATTAAATAAAATCCAATCGCACGCAGTTCATAAATAATAATCAATTATTTAAAGGAAACGAAGGTTCGAGTTCTACACCTTAAGGGAGGCCTTAAGATGCGGGAACTCTGCAGATAATGAATTCTGGGATCCCCCTTGCATGTTCGGCTCTCGTCTTGGACTATGAGATGAACGGGAGAAACCAGAAAACAATCAGATTGCCGAAGCAATATCTCGCGCGAGATATGATATCTCGCCGCGAGATATGCTTCATCTGAGAGCAGAAAATTCGAATTTACAAAATTTTTGAAAACCTCTCTTTTAATTTTGACGCAAGTTTAAGCCTCTTAATTTTCAGTCCCCAGCGGAGTCGCCACTGTAGCGTTGTGAGAAAATTTTCAATCTTTTCATCTTTTTGAGTCGCCACCTATATTATTCGATTGGAAACATAGGAAAACCATTTTGAAAGAGATTTGGGTTCGGGGCTTAGGTTATGAAATGGGTAGGTTTAGAAGGCATCCATTTCACCCAATCCGGAGATCGGTCTTGCTAAAGAAAAGAGAGGTTTTCAATCTTAATAATTAAAGAAAAACAAGTAAACCCTAATCAATTTCTTGATTAGGAATGTCGGATTGTGTGCTTCGAGATCGCCTTCATTGACTGAAGGGACTCTAGGCTAATCCTTTTGATGGGATTACACTACTCTAAAATCAATAGAGAGGTTGAGAAGAGAAACGAAAGTTTAAAGGATGATTACCTTTTGAGGAGAGATTCGGACAGAGTTTCGACTCAAGTTTAGAGTCGAACCTTGATTCAGACAGAGCTTCGCCTCGATCCTTGATTTGGATCTCGATGCGGACGGAGCTTCGCCTTGGTCCTTTGATTCGGGCTTCGATGTTCGTCAATCAACGTGGTTGAAGGACGAATTTAGGAGTTGTTTGTGAGTGATTTGAAGGAGTCTTTCGTGGAAAGAAACCAACAAATTTGTGTGTGTTGTGTGTTTTCTTGATCAAGGATCAGAATTGTCGACCTCTGAAACATTGGAAGTCATCCAGTATTTATAGGTAGGGCTGTTACACGAACCGAGCCGGCTCGAGCTCGGCTCGGGCTCGGCTCGAAAAAAGCTCGAGTTCGAGTAGGCTCGAGGTGAACTCGAGCTCGAGCTCGAACCGATTTTCAAGCTCGTCATTTTTTTCGAGCCGGCTCGTGTTCGGCTCGTATGTTCGACGAGCTCTGTTCGAGATCGACTCGTTTGAGCTCGACTCGGGCTCGGCTCGTTAAAAGCTCGAATAAATTTTAGTATATATGTATATATATAAGTCGAAGCTCGAGCTCGGCTCGTTAAAAGCTCGCTTGATTTCAGATTTTTTTCAAAAAATAAGTCGAAGCTCGAGCTCGGCTCGTTAAAAACTCGTTTGATTTTAGATTTTTTTCAAAAAATAAATCGAAGCTCGAGCTCGGCTCGTTAAAAGCTCGTTTGATTTCTGATTTTTTTCAAAAAATAAGTCGAAGCTCGAGCTCGGCTCGTTAAAACTCGAGTTCGAGCAGCTCGCGAAAAGCTCGCGAGCCAGCTCGCGAAAAGCTCGAAACTTGATTCGAGCCGAGCTCGAACATGCATTCTGGGCTCGAGCTCGAGCTCGAGAAAAGCTCGAGCTCGATATTTTTTATTCGAGCTCGAGCTCGAAACTTCAAAGCTCGGCTCGGCTCGGCTCGTTTACAACCCTATTTATAGGAGGTTAGAGAGGTGAAGGTGGAGAGGGAAATTACCCTAGGAAGGTTCCAGAACTCAGTTCTGATTAGATACCCGAATTGATAAGGTTTTATCCAAAAAGAGAGTTTGAAACGGAGAAGGAGAGTGATTTCCGCACATCCTGTCGAGGGGATATCTCGCGCGAGATATGATATCTCGTGCGAGATAACTAGTCTGATGACTATTTTGTCCTCTTCAGTTGTTCCGTTAGTCAGTTAGGTCCAAAACTAACGAGGTTAGTTAGAAACTTAACGAAACATGACGAAACTGATATGCTTTCATCAAAACATAAAAGAGAGATTAAGAGTAGTGTAATCATGTAATTATGAGTTCAGAATGGGGTGTCTACAGAGCCCCTCGGCGACGGTGTCTTATGAAAGAAGAAGTGTCGTCGATAGAAAAGACATCATTCGAACTTTGGGATGGTCGTGCCGCACGGCCGCCTACGTATCTCTATCGGAGAATCGGACCAAAACGTAGTTCGACTCCAAAACACGAAAAGGTTGCTTTAGGTATTTTGAAAATCATTTTTTGAAAATCGAGGAGATTTTATTTTTGAAAAGGCAAATCCATACCGAGGAATCACATCCCGACCCAATTCGAAGATACCGTCTTTGTGGAAGTGAGGTGACGATCTTGGCGATTCAAGACCGGGCTTTTGTTGAGGTGACGATCCCGGCGATTCAAGACCGAGCTTTTGTTGAGTAGTACTCGACATACTACTTGTAGATGCTTGACACACCTACTTGGTGACGATCCTGGCGACTCAAGACCGAGCTTTTGTTGAGTAGTACTCGACATACTACTTGTAGATGCTTGACACACCTACTTGGTGACGATCCTGGCGATTCAAGACCGAGCTTTTGTTGAGTAGTACTTGACATACTACTTGTAGATGCTTGACACACCCTAGATGCTTGACACATCTATTTGATGACGATCCACCTGTAAGGGCGCTGAATCGGGCTTTTTTTGATGGTGAGTACTTGACATACTTACCCTAGATGCTTGACACATCTTAGATGTTTGACACACCTAATTGTTGACGATCCACCTGTCTGGGCGTTGAATCGGGCTTTTTGTTGGAATATGCTTGACGTATGGCACTTGACGTGATGGTTGCTTGACGCGATGGTTGCTTGACGCAATGGATGCTTGACGCTTTAAGAGATGCTCGACGCACTTAATTGACATATGGGGAGGTAGATGGAATCCAAACACTCAACATGTTTGATCTAATTTTTGAAAGTAGGCACTTGACGTACCTTACGCATTTTAATTCCTGCAAGAGGGTTAGTGAAAGCATTTGCATAACAACATACATTCACTTAAGCATTTGTTTGTTCAAGACGATCAATGTGCACTCGACTCCAAGAATCAGCGGGGAGAATGAGTTTTATTATGTGAGAATTGAAAATCGTTTGTGATTTATATTTTGGTTTAGAAGACCAACTCGTGAGGTCCATCTAAAGATCGAATGAGACAATCGTCTAATAGGATTCTGTTGAGATAACCCAAGTTCAACGCTAAGGTTCAGGATGCTTCGAGGATTTTTCCGTTGTCATAGGACTTTTCCATCTTCAAGCCCCTAAGTTTCTCGTGTGATGATCATTGACTGAACAAGTTCTAAACCACTCCAATGGCTTTTGCTATGTAGAACTTATGTCGCCTAATCCAAAGCAAGCATTTTCCAAGGCTTCTCTTGACATTAAGCCCCAAGACTTCTTGTATGTTGTAGATGACTTCGCGAACAGGCTTGTGAGGCTGCATGAATTGAAGAAGGATCCCCTCCTTTTTCCCTTTGAATTTTCTTCTTTTTCTTTCTTAGTGACGCACCCTGGTTTTTGCCTAGACCGCCCTTTCAGGTTTTCAATCTAGCGGGCATCTCTTTTGCGTCTTTTGTTTTTGTGCTCTAACTTTTGCCTAGGCCGCTCTTTACGAGTTTTCAACCTAGCGAGCCATTTTTTTTTTTTTTTTTTTGTGTACTCGAAGAGAACTCAGTTGGAAGAATCTCATTAAGGAGAAAGATCTCAAGTTTAGTTGAGGAGAGACGGACTCTATTTTTTGGAAGGTTATCCAAGCATTGACTCTTTGGGGGAGTGTATTCTCTAATGATGAGAGTGAGAGACGAAGAGGAAAGCCCCTAATGCAGATTTGATTACTCTCGAGAGTTTGAGTAGGGATTGACTGGGGGAGGAAAGGTTAGGAAGCCCCAGTTTTGATGCTTGGATTTCAAGAGTGTGTATGAGAATGGCTAAGAGGAAGCCCCTAGACTCAACAAAGAACGCTATATGGCTCAAAGGTCTAGAAAAGTTGCTCTACTTTTAATGGACCTTGTATCATCTAGAAATTTCTTAACGAATTTGAAAAGAAAGCCAATCATTAGTATGAATTAAGGCTAAACATTTCTCTTTATGGATTGATGTTGAAAGTCTTCTTCATTTGCGTTGCCATTCGGGCTTCATTGTAAGAGGATGTTGAGGGATCCTCTTTTCTTCGTTGGTATCACTTGACTCTTCTTCTTTGTGGGAGAGTCCTTCTTGCCTTCGTTGAAATCCCATCTTCGTTGTAGGGCGATGAAGGCTTGAGAGTTTTTCTTCTCTTTTTTTTTTTTTTTTGATGCTCTATTTTTGCCTAGGACGATTTGAGGAGTTTCATCCTAGCGAGCTTTTTATTTATTTTTGTACTCTCAAAGCCTTGAATTGAGTAGCCCCACTCTTCTTGGGATGAATGTTGATAGCAGCGCCTTTGGCTTCCTTCGTTTGTTGATCTTCGACTTTCAACATGAGTAATGTTTAGCCTTAAGCCTTCTAAGGATAGTTTCATTTCAAACTTGTTTAGAAGCTTCTATCTTTCGTGATGATTTAAGGAATGAGGGTCCACTATTCAACATAGATCAAATGATATTCATAAAGAAGAACAACTCTTGGGAAAGTGTTTAGGATAAAGAGATAACTTTTATTGATAAGGAAATTCGAAACAGACTCGATAGTTTACTTGACACAAACTAGAGAAAATAGAGATGGACTAGAATGACAGAATGACTCTTCGAGAACATACTAGGTTTTTTTTTTCTTTTCTTTTTTTTTTCAAAGGAAAAAGGGAGAGGACAATCGGAGCCCCAAGGTGGTGATGCTTCAGTTGATCTTGCCGGCTTCATACAAGTCTTGGATGGCATCCCTCAAATTGTAGCAATTGTTGGTGTCATGACCACTAAACTGATGGTAATCGCAAAATTTGTCGTGGTCCCAATCTTCCCTCATTTTCTTAGGATGATAGTCTTCCATGGGCTTCAGTTTTCCTTGGCCTACTAGATCATCGAACATTTCCTTAAGAGTAGTCCCTCCAAAATCATGATAGGTACGACCGGTGCTCCCCTTTATTGGACGATTCTCCTTTTCTGAATTCTTTCTAAGAAGGATCAATTCATCAACTCTAAGGCCCGATTTATGGAGTTCGAGGAAACTAGGGAAGTAATTGTCGGCAAGCTTCTCTTGGTACTCTTCGCGGAGGCATTGAAGTAGGATATGAATTTGTTCGTCTAGGCTTGGCCTATCAAAGATTTCAGTCCGTTTGATCCTCCATCTCTTGACGAAGTCTGCGAATGATTCATTCGGAAGTTGCTTGGTTTGCTCAAGGTCTCTCCTAGTAGTGCGGTAGGTAGTGTTGTCCTCAAATTGTTCTTGGAAGGCACGACTGGCAAGTGGCCAATCAAGCCTTGTGGAGAGTGGAAGAGTCATGTACCAATCTCTAGCGGCACCATCAAGGGTTTGAGGGAAGCATTGGACTAGCAAGTTGTCATCGACACCCATAGGTAGCATGGCCCAAGAGTAGGTTTCCAAATGAGCTTTAGGGCAAGTAGAACCATTGAATTTTGCAATGTCGGGTGTCTTGTACTTTCTAGGAAGATTTGACATGGATTGACGAAGGGTGTCATAGTCAATAGAGAGCGAGGCTCCCTTACTCACATCGAGGGATGCAAGTTTCTTTTCTAGCATTGCCATGGTAAGGGGTTCGTTCTTGCTTTCCCTCTTTCTTTCTTTCTTGGAAGCATAACTCTCATTGTCAGAGGAGGAAGATGATGAGCTAGACTCATACACCTTTTTCTTGTGCTTGCGGTGCCTCTTAGCTTTCTTAGGGTATGACACTTCATCATCGGAAGAGGTCCCATTCTCCTTCTTCTTTGAGCTTAATTCAGCCAATTGTAGTTTCACGGCTTGGAGTTCGTCAATCATGGCTTTCATTTCCCCGGCTTGGACTCTCCTTTCAAGTTCTAATCGGGCCTCCATTTCATCGGCTTGGGCTTGTAGCATTTCTTCATATCGAATCCTTTGATCCTCAATTTCCTTCTTGAGTGCTTCGGAATTCATCGTGTTGGAAAGAAATTGAGATGCTACCGTTGAAGAGAGGTAAGGGAGCTTGACGACCTTAGAGATGAACTCGAGATATCCTAACGAAACGTCTTTTCAAATATTAGCCCCAAACGATCCTAGATGGAGAAAAGGATGATGGTTAAAATTACCTCACGAGTGATTTTTTTTTTAAGTTTTATTTTTATTAGAGACAGAGTTTTGACTCAAGGAGGAAGCGCACATCGATTATTAATCACAAACACAGATTCTGCAAATAATATCTCGCGCGAGACGAGGTAATCTCGCACGAGATAACCATCCGGAAAGATGGATTTTTCCTCATTTTATTTCCTAGATTCATGGTCGAACGGACAAAGATCCGTTTTCTATCTAGCATCCTAGGCAAAACTTGCAGGCGTACGTAATTCGAACCAAACCTAGGGACTCGGTAATTGACCATTCTTTGAAAAGTAAAGCCACGTAAAATTGACCGGAAGGATTTTTTTTCTTTAAAGGGACTTCCGAAAGGGTCATTCCGAAGGGACATTTCCGAAGGGACTTTTTTCTTTTTTTTCGAAGGGACTTTTCCGAATCCTTTTCTCGATAGTCAATTTTATATGAACTTTATTTTGGTCAAAGAGAAGAAAGATTATCGAGTCAAAACCGACCGGTCACGGAGTGTTCCTAAAAAGGACAATCTACATGATATGTGGCGATGCAGGGCTGGAAGGCTAGGCTCCCCGCGATATGACAATCTAGGTGGATTGAATACGCGGAGTGGGATTGTCCAACTTCGGAGAGACCGGCGACTAGGTGGTTACCGTCATCCGTCCTTAGTGTGGGTCCCGGGTTTATAGAGGGTATATAGTACAATGACAGATATAAATGAGTGCGCGTGTGTGATAGTCAATCTAGGTGATAGATAAAATAGAGAGTTTTTTTTTTTGAAAATCAAAAGGAAAACAGATAGTGGCCGCACCAAGTGGTTGCCTACGTTTCTCCCAAATTAGGAAGACTCAGGCCGTCGTAGTTCCACATAAAGAGAGAGAAAGAGAGATAAATAATTCAATTTACAACTCCCGAATCCCCAATGGACCGGACTTTAATTAAATAAAACCCAATCGCACGCAGTTCATAAATAATAATCAATTATTTAAAGGAAACGAAGGTTCGAGTTCTACACCTTAAGGGAGGCCTTAAGATGCGGGAACTCTGCAGATAATGAATTCTGGGATCCCCCTTGCATGTTCGGCTCTCGTCTTGGACTATGAGATGAACGGGAGAAACCAGAAAACAATCAGATTGCCGAAGCAATATCTCGCGCGAGATATGATATCTCGCCGCGAGATATGCTTCATCTGAGAGCAGAAAATTCGAATTTACAAAATTTTTGAAAACCTCTCTTTTAATTTTGACGCAAGTTTAAGCCTCTTAATTTTCAGTCCCCAGCGGAGTCGCCACTGTAGCGTTGTGAGAAAATTTTCAATCTTTTCATCTTTTTGAGTCGCCACCTATATTATTCGATTGGAAACATAGGAAAACCATTTTGAAAGAGATTTGGGTTCGGGGCTTAGGTTATGAAATGGGTAGGTTTAGAAGGCATCCATTTCACCCAATCCGGAGATCGGTCTTGCTAAAGAAAAGAGAGGTTTTCAATCTTAATAATTAAAGAAAAACAAGTAAACCCTAATCAATTTCTTGATTAGGAATGTCGGATTGTGTGCTTCGAGATCGTCTTCATTGACTGAAGGGACTCTAGGCTAATCCTTTTGATGGGATTACACTACTCTAAAATCAATAGAGAGGTTGAGAAGAGAAACGAAAGTTTAAAGGATGATTACCTTTTGAGGAGAGATTCGGACGGAGTTTCGACTCAAGTTTAGAGACGAACCTTGATTCGACAGAGCTTCGCCTCGATCCTTGACTTGGATCTCGATGCGGACGGAGCTTCGCCTTGGTCCTTTGATTCGGGCTTCGATGTTCGTCAATCAACGTGGTTGAAGGACGAATTTAGGAGTTGTTTGTGAGTGATTTGAAGGAGTCTTTCGTGGGAAAGAAACCAACAAATTTGTGTGTGTTGTGTGTTTTCTTGATCAAGGATCGAATTGTCGACCTCTGAAACATTGGAAGTCATCCAAGATTTATAGGAGGTTGGAGAGGTGAAGGTGGAGAGGGAAATTACCCTAGGAAGGTTCCGTAACTCGCCCGATTAGATACCCGAATTGATAAGGTTTTATCCAAAAAGAGAGTTTGAAACGGAGAAGGAGAGTGATTTCCGCACATCCTGTCGAGGGATATCTCGCGCGAGATATGATATCTCGTGCGAGATAACTAGTCTCGATGACTATTTTGTCCTCTTCGCTGTTCCGTTAGTCAGCTAGGGTCCAAAACTAACGAGGTTAGTTAGAAACTTAACGAAACATGACGAAACCGATATGCTTTCATCAAAACATAAAAGAGAGATTAAGAGTAGTGTAATCATGTAATTATGAGTTCGTAATGGGGTGTCTACAGAGCCCCTCGGCGATGTGTCTTATGAAAGAAGAAGTGTCGTCGATAGAAAAGACATCATTCTGAACTTTGGGATGGTCGTGCCGCACGGCTGCCTACGTATCTCTATCGGAGAATCAGACCAAAACGTAGTTCGACTCCAAAACACGAAAAGGTTGCTTTAGGTATTTTGAAAATCATTTTTTTGAAAATCGAGGAGATTTTATTTTTGAAAAGGCAAATCCATACTGAGGAATCACATCCTGACCCAATTCTGAAGATACCTGTCTTTTGTGGAAGTGAGGTGACGATCTTGGCGATTCAAGACCATGCTTTTGTTGAGGTGACGATCCTGGCGATTCAAGACCGAGCTTTTGTTGAGTAGTACTCGACATACTACTTGTAGATGCTTGACACACCTACTTGGTGACGATCCTGGCGATTCAAGACCGAGCTTTTGTTGAGTAGTACTTGACATACTACTTGTAGATGCTTGACACACCTACTTGGTGACGATCCTGGCGATTCAAGACCGAGCTTTTGTTGAGTAGTACTTGACATACTACTTGTAGATGCTTGACACACCCTAGATGCTTGACACATCTATTTGATGACGATCCACCTGTAAGGGCGCTGAATCGGGCTTTTTTTGATGGTGAGTACTTGACATACTTACCCTAGATGCTTGACACATCTTAGATGTTTGACACACCTAATTGTTGACGATCCACCTGTCTGGGCGTTGAATCGGGCTTTTTGTTGGAATATGCTTGACGCATGGCACTTGACGTGATGGATGCTTGACGCGATGGTTGCTTGACGCGATGGTTGCTTGACGCAATGGATGCTTGACGCTTTAAGAGATGCTCGACGCACTTAATTGACATATGGGGAGGTAGATGGAATCCAAACACTCAACATGTTTGATCTAATTTTTGAAAGTAGGCACTTGACGTACCTTACGCATTTTAATTCCTGCAAGAGGGTTAGTGAAAGCATTTGCATAACAACATACATTCACTTAAGCATTTGTTTGTTCAAGACGATCAATGTGCACTCGACTCCAAGAATCAGCGGGGAGAATGAGTTTTATTATGTGAGAATTGAAAATCGTTTGTGATTTATATTTTGGTTTAGAAGACCAACTCGTGAGGTCCATCTAAAGATCGAATGAGACAATCGTCTAATAGGATTCTGTTGAGATAACCCAAGTTCAACGCTAAGGTTCAGGATGCTTCGAGGATTTTTCCGTTGTCATAGGACTTTTCCATCTTCAAGCCCCTAAGTTTCTCGTGTGATGATCATTGACTGAACAAGTTCTAAACCACTCCAATGGCTTTTGCTATGTAGAACTTATGTCGCCTAATCCAAAGCATGTATTTTCCAAGGCTTCTCTTGACACTAAGCCCCAAGACTTCTTATATGTTATAGATGACTTCGCGAATATGCTTGTGAGGCTGCATGAATTGAAGAAGGATCCCCACCTTTTTTCCTTTGAATTTTTCTTCTTTTTCTTTCTTAGTGACGCACCCTGGTTTTTGCCTAGACCGCCCTTTCAGGTTTTCAATCTAGCGGGCATCTCTTTTGCGTCTTTTGTTTTTGTGCTCTAACTTTTGCCTAGGCCGCTCTTTACGAGTTTTCAACCTAGCGAGCCATTTTTTTTTTTTGTGTACTCGAAGAGAACTCAGTTGGAAGAATCTCATTAAGGAGAAAGATCTCAAGTGTAGTTGAGGAGAGACGGACTCTATTTTTTGGAAGGTTATCCAAGCATTGACTCTTTGGGGGAGTGTATTCTCTAATGATGAGAGTGAGAGACGAAGAGGAAAGCCCCTAATGCAGATTTGATTACTCTCGAGAGTTTGAGTAGGGATTGACTGGGGGAGGAAAGGTTAGGAAGCCCCAGTTTTGATGCTTGGATTTCAAGAGTGTGTATGAGAATGGCTAAGAGGAAGCCCCTAGACTCAACAAAGAACGCTATATGGCTCAAAGGTCTAGAAAAGTTGCTCTACTTTTAATGGACCTTGTATCATCTAGAAATTTCTTAACGAATTTGAAAAGAAAGCCAATCATTAGTATGAATTAAGGCTAAACATTTCTCTTTATGGATTGATGTTGAAAGTCTTCTTCATTTGCGTTGCCATTCGGGCTTCATTGTAAGAGGATGTTGAGGGATCCTCTTTTCTTCGTTGGTATCACTTGACTCTTCTTCTTTGTGGGAGAGTCCTTCTTGCCTTTGTTGAAATCCCATCTTCGTTGTGGGGCGATGAAGGCTTGAGAGTTTTTCTTCTCTCTTTTTTTTTTTTTTTTTTTTTTTTTTTTGATGCTCTATTTTTGCCTAGGACGATTTGAGGAGTTTCATCCTAGCGAGATTTTTATTTATTTTTGTACTCTCAAAGCCTTGAATTGAGTAGCCCCACTCTTCTTGGGATGAATGTTGATAGCAGCGCCTTTGGCTTCCTTCGTTTGTTGATCTTCGACTTTCAACATGAGTAATGTTTAGCCTTAAGCCTTCTAAGGATAGTTTCATTTCAAACTTGTTTAGAAGCTTCTATCTTTCGTGATGATTTAAGGAATGAGGGTCCACTATTCAACATAGATCAAATGATATTCATAAAGAAGAACAACTCTTGGGAAAGTGTTTAGGATAAAGCGATAACTTTTATTGATAAGGAAATTCGAAACAGACTCGATAGTTTACTTGACACAAACTAGAGAAAATAGAGATGGACTAGAATGACAGAATGACTCTTCGAGAACATACTAGGTTTTTTTTTTCTTTTCTTTTTTTTTTTTCAAAGGAAAAAGGGAGAGGACAATCGGAGCCCCAAGGTGGTGATGCTTCAGTTGATCTTGCCGGCTTCATACAAGTCTTGGATGGCATCCCTCAAATTGTAGCAATTGTTGGTGTCATGACCACTAAACTGATGGTAATCGCAAAATTTGTCGTGGTCCCAATCTTTCCTCATTTTCTTAGGATGATAGTCTTCCATGGGCTTCAGTTTTCCTTGGCCTACTAGATCATCGAACATTTCCTTAAGAGTAGTCCCTCCAAAATCATGATAGGTACGACCGGTGCTCCCCTTTATTGGACGATTCTCCTTTTCTGAATTCTTTCTAAGAAGGATCAATTCATCAACTCTAAGGCCCGATTTATGGAGTTCGAGGAAACTAGGGAAGTAATTGCCGGCAAGCTTCTCTTGGTACTCTTCGCGGAGGCATTGAAGTAGGATATGAATTTGTTCGTCTAGGCTTGGCCTATCAACGATTTCAGTCAGTTTGATCCTCCATCTCTTGACGAAGTCTGCGAATGATTCATTCGGAAGTTGCTTGGTTTGCTCAAGGTCTCTCCTAGTAGTGCGGTAGGTAGTGTTGTCCTCAAATTGTTCTTGGAAGGCACGACTGGCAAGTGGCCAATCAAGCCTTGTGGAGAGTGGAAGAGTCATGTACCAATCTCTAGCGGCACCATCAAGGGTTTGAGGGAAGCATTGGACTAGCAAGTTGTCATCGACACCCATAGGTAGCATGGCCCAAGAGTAGGTTTCCAAATGAGCTTTAGGGCAAGTAGAACCATTGAATTTTGCAATGTCGGGTGTCTTGTACTTTCTAGGAAGCTTTGACATGGATTGACGAAGGGTGTCATAGTCAATAGAGAGCGAGGCTCCCTTACTCACATCGAGGATGCAAGTTTCTTTTCTAGCATTGCCATGGTAAGGGGTTCGTTCTTGCTTTCCCTCTTTCTTTCTTTCTTGGAAGCATAACTCTCATTGTCAGAGGAGGAAGATGATGAGCTAGACTCATACACCTTTTTCTTGTGCTTGCGGTGCCTCTTAGCTTTCTTAGGGTATGACACTTCATCATCGGAAGAGGTCCCATTCTCCTTCTTCTTTGAGCTTAATTCAGCCAATTGTAGTTTCACGGCTTGGAGTTCGTCAACCATGGCTTTCATTTCCCCGGCTTGGACTCTCCTTTCAAGTTCTAATCGGGCCTCCATTTCATCGGCTTGGACTTGTAGCATTTCTTCATATCGAATCCTTTGATCCTCAATTTCCTTCTTGAGTGCTTCGGAATTCATCGTGTTGGAAAGAAATTGAGATGCTACCGTTGAAGAGAGGTAAGGGAGCTTGACGACCTTAGAGATGAACTCGAGATATCCTAACGAAACGTCTTTTCAAATATTAGCCCCAAACGATCCTAGATGGAGAAAAGTATGATGGTTAAAATTACCTCACGAGTGATTTTTTTTTGAAGTTTTATTTTTATTAGAGACAGAGTTTTGACTCAAGGAGGAAGCGCATATCGATTATTAATCACAAACACAGATTCTGCAAATAATATCTCGCGCGAGACGAGGTAATCTCGCACGAGATAACCATCCGGAAAGATGGATTTTTCCTCATTTTATTTCTTAGATTCATGGTCGGACGGACAAAGATCCGTTTTCTATCTAGCATCCTAGGCAAAACTTGCAGGCGTACGTAATTCGAACCAAACCTAGGGTGTAACGACCCCAACCCTAGGCATCAATTTTTAATATTATATTAAATGCTTTTAATATTTATATTTATTTTTATGTGTTCAATTATGTCTTTAAACTCTTAAATTTAGATAATTGGGTGGGAAGGGAATTAGGAACCTCTTGAGAATTTATTGGACATTAAATAAATAAACTTGGATAATAATAAAAATGGGAAAATGATAAATAGTGTAGGGAGGTTAAATGAGTAGGATGAATTTATTTAATAAAAGAGTTAATTTTAAATTAAAGTGGAAGTGAAAGCCTAGGTAGATATTCCTTGGGGGGGGCCAATCATTCTTGCTCTCTCATGAGCTTGACAAATGGCATTCCCAAACCCCCTCCTCTTACTCCCCTAGCCGGCCCCTCCCCCTCTCCTTACCCTCCTCACACTCCTTCCTCCTCCCTTCTCCTTCATTTTTCATTCTTCCTCTAGAGAAAATCCTTGAGAGCTCCATGGAAGCCTCACCTCTTCTCCTTGAAGCCAAGCTCTTCCTCCATCAAATCCAAGTCTAAGGGTAGCTTTGAAGTTGGATTACCTAGGAGAATCCATCAAGTAAGGAAGATCATCATCCCATCACAAATCCTAAAGTGAGTTATTATGACCCTTCCTTTCCTTTAAATGTTCATGGATTGTTTAAGGTTGTTATAGTGTAAAATGATTATTTGATACTTTGTGAGATCTACTTGGGTTGAGGAAGTGGTTAATGTTTTAGAAGAATGTTGTCATTTATGAAAGTGTTAAAAGTGTAAGAAAATGGAATGATTAGATTTAAAGGAGTTAATTTGAAATGTGGAAGTTAAATGGGTTGGAATCAAATAGTAAATGGTTTAGGTTTATATCATTTTGGGAGTTTAAAGGGATGTAGTATGAGAGCTATGAAGTAGGAAATGCCCTTTTAGGTTCATAACTTAGAATACATGTGGTTGGAATTTTGGGATTTTGAGACTTTGTTGTTGACTGCTGCTGTTTTGCCTTTCTGGGCCGAGGGCACGAGTCGTGACCTCAGGCACGAGTCGTGCCATGTAATGGTCACGAGTCGTGCCTTGGATAAAGAGAAGTCGTGACCAGTAGAGGGACGCCAGGTTCAGTGGGGGTTTTTGGGCACGAGTCGTGCCCTGGGGCACGAGTCGTGCCCTGGTCAGATTTTCTCACCTCAACTTTATAGCTATTCAAACCTAACCAAACTGGAACCAAAATGAAATCTCTTTAACCTAGATTAAAGTAGAATACTTTGGCTACATAAGGACATCTTAAGTGATCAAAATGGAATTGTGGAAGTAGTTTAAACATTGTTCCGAAAATGGTTGAGAGGCTTGATTTGTGACTTCACCAACATAGTTCCAACTTGGGAAATAGATCTTGAACTTTCATTTAGGTTATTCGATGTTATATAAGAAATATGAAGGAATGGTTATGATACATAGTGGCCTTACTCACCCCATATCTTTGGTGAGTAGTTTGCACTAGTGTAGAATCTATAGGTTTCACCATTAAGCTACTTGGTAATGGGTACCTTAATATCCTAAGTATGGACTATTTGGCAAGTTGTTATGTGGCATCCCAAAGTGTGGATTATGTGTTGTATGGTGGTATTGTATCCCATTTTTGGATTATATGGTATGTTGATTTTATTGTATCCCGGTGCGGGTTATTTGGCAAGTTGTTGCATTGTTATTCCGAGTGTGGATATGTTTATTATGTGGTTGTATGGTTATCCCATTGGTGGATTTAATTGTTATCATTCATATTTACTTGATGATGCTATGCATAGTGTATTACTTAAATGTTGCATTATGATGTTGGATTGAACATGAGTATATTTTACCATGTTGCTATATTGTTTATCCCGTTTTGTGGATTTATCTCAAGTAACTATCATGTGCTTGGGCGTATTATGTTCGGGTGGGTATGATGGATGCCAATCAATTATTGATTTGTTCAATAAGTGATTGAAGGTACATCATACCGTGACCCTTCCCCACTCTGTGGCCACGGGGTGGGGCCGTGCTAACGACTGTACCGAGTGATAAGTAGCCTTTACGGTTACATTGCAACCGTTGTAAGGAGGGACGATGTTATGGTTGGATACTCTATATCATAGATATCTTTTCTTATATGGATCTCTGGGGTATGAGTCCTATAAGAGGTGAATGTGCTGGAGGCAATTCACCAAAGAGTGGAGTTTTACTCCCACGTTGTACGACTTATTGTTCAGACGGGAAAAGGTAAAATGAGGTAACGTAAGGTGTTTACCGCTTTCCTAATGTGTTAAGTGTTGCCATGCTACATGTTGCATTTTGTATGGCATCTTGCTGCATATCATAATAGCTCATTGAGATTTATTCTCACCCCTCTCCCTTTACTGTTTTAGATTCCGAGACAGGTGACCCGAACCAGTGAGGCCGGGGATTTCATTGTGGACTTTTGCTTTTGGGGGCTTGACAAGTTAAGTATAGGAGTGGGTTGTTTAGGAGTATTTATTAAGTATTCCTCTTTTGTAATTTGTTTGAAAAACACTTTTATTAAACAATGTTGTTCAGGGTTTTGTGTAATTAATCAGATTTCGGATTTTTAAAGTTGTAGTTGGATCTCCTTTTAGTAGAGATATTATTAATTAATTCTTACTTGGAAGTTTGAAAAGTAGTTTTCCTTTAAAGGCAAATAAATGTTTTAAAAATCTAGATGGATTGTCTTAGTTTGAGCTCCCTTAGCTCGGGACACGTGTTAGGTCCCGGGTTGGGGTGCTCACAGTTGGTATCAGAGCTTAGTTTAGAGGTCAAGGGTAGATGTCTAGACTAAGTGGGAATGTGTGGAAATTGACGCCGAGTGTTTAATGCAGGAGTTCGTTCTAATGGCCGGAAGCAAGGATGATCAGCGGAAAGTTCTAGAAATTAAAGAAGATTTGGGTATAGGTGGAATTCAGGATGAAGAGATGATGAGATTATTCAGGAAATTTGTGCAGGATATGGAGACTAGAGGATCGGTTCCGATTCGGCTGAGGAATGTCAAAGTGATGGATGGGAAAGGTTTGTGAAGATGAACCCATCGAGTTTTAATGGATATCCGAATCCGTTAAAGGCAGAAAATTGGTTAGCAGAAATGAATAAGATTTTCGAGGTTATAGAAAGTCGCAACGAAGAGAAAGTTAGGTATGCCGTTTTCAAGCTGGAAGGTCCAGCTGATCAGTGGTGGCAGATCGTGAAGGGAAGTTGGGAGCGGGACCATACGCCCCAGACTTGGGATAATTTCACCAAACAGTTCGAGGATTATTTCGTTTCGATGGTTACAAGGGATAAGAAGGAGATTGAATTCTTAAGACTAAAACAAGGGAACATGACGGTAGATAAGTATTCAGTCCGGTTTGAGGAATTAGCTAAGTGTTGCCCTCATTTGGTATCGCATGAAGTGAAAAGGGTTCGTAAGTTTGTAACGTGTTTGAGGAGCGAGTTTAGGGAGAAATTATGGATTGACGGTTCCATCGAGTATCAGACAGTCATAGATAAGGCATATAAGATCGAAAGGGACATTGAGGAAAATAGTGGAAGATCCGGAAGTGGGATTGGAAACAAGCCAAAGTATTTAGGACAAGGATCCAAAATCATTAGAGGACAGCCAAGGACGTTAACTTCAGGAAGTGTGAGAGGAGAGTTTGTTGTAGCTCCTTCATCTAGGCCAAAATCCAAACAGTATGGGATGATTTGTAAATTTTGTAAGAAGGTTGGACATACCGAAGATCGGTGTTGGAGTAAGCAAGGCAAGTGTATTAATTGTGGAGAGATAGGACACTTTAGGAGAAATTGCCCAAGGTTGCAGCGGGGACGAGCTTCAGGCAAAGATCGGCAAGGTGGACGACAAAGAGGTGGTACCAAGAGAGATAGCGAAGGGGAGCCGAGAGAGAAGGTCTATGGTCGAGTAGGTGTTTCGGTTTCAGGAGAGATAGGTCCCTCAGAGGTCGCTAGAGGTATATTCCCTGTCTCAAAAGTTAGGGGTCATATTTTATAGATCCTGTTGCATATCATTTATGTTTGGCATCACATTTTGCTTATATGTGACATACATTGTTGAAAAGTTGTTTTATTGTTAGAGGATTCTGCTCTTATGAGAGAATACCTCGAACCTTCTTTGGTTTGCCACGATGGTGATGTGGTTATGACTGAGCATGTATTGCCAGTGGGTTTGGTACGATTATTAAATTATGATTTTTAGATATATTTGACATGTATGGTTAAGTAATTGTTGTATAATGGTAGACTATCATAATAAGTGAGTCTCCTTTTTCCATGCCAAAATTGTTTATGATGGTGTTTGAGATAGGTAAACCTTAATGTGAAATTCTTGTTATATGTGGGTAATTAAGGTGAAACTTTTGAATTAAGGTGTGAAGAGTAATTGGTATATGCTAGACTTGCATAAGGAGTCTTTTCCAAAATTTTTATGTGCTAGTTGTAAGTAAGTGGTAAATGTGCTCCGTCGGTATATTTCATGTGTTGGTTCTGAGTAGGATAAGCGGAATAGTAATCCTTATTTTGATGGCTTTAGAGTAATTAGAATTGATGATCTCCTTGTTGATTAAAGTTCCGGGAAGATCGTGAAAATAATTTGAGAGTTGGGTTAGTGATTCCTTGTGAGGAGTCCTTACATGCAAAGTTTGGTTAGTATGAGTTGGCTCGAGAGGATTTCAAAATTTGGGTTCTATAGTCTTAAACTCGGATGTTACCATGGATCTTGTGAGGATTGAGTCGTGATCTTTAAGTTGACAAGTGTTACCGAAGGAATTTAAGGAATTCTTAAGAATTGTAGAGTCGTTGCTTTAGTTGACTCTAAAGGACGTATAAATGGTGTAGGATGTAATAAGGATGAAGCATATTGTTAGTGATGGAAAATAGGTTGGCTTTGGGCCCGATCCTTACCTTACCTAGTGGATGTGAGGATCTTGTGAAGTTTTAAGTATGTATTACCGGAAGATCAAGGTGTAGTGTTGTGCAAAATGGGAAGGTGGTAGCGTATGTTCGAGGAAGTTAATTTATATAGGGCGGAATTTTCTTATCATTTATCGAGAATGGTTACAGTTGGTTGTGTGATTTAAATGGGATCTTATCTTTTGAAGTTCTCTTTTTGGGATTGGTTACCGATCCTAAGAGTTGAAGGATTTAGTTAGCCGAAAGGAAGAAGTTTGAAGACTATCCAAATTACGGAAGAATAGGTTGTGTCGTGTGACGGATTTTCCTTTCAACTTGAGAAGTTTAAGTAACCTTAGCGAGTTTACATTCTAGCATTGAGATGGAATCGTATGAGGCATGGTTCGGGGAGATATTATCGATCCCCAATTTATCGGGATGGAATTAGTACAGTTAGGCCTAAGGTAATTTAGCACCAAAGTTTGTTAATCCAAGTGAAGTTTTAGAAAATGTTGGTGATTCGACTTATAGACTGACTTGGGACCGCTTATAGGGTATTTGAAGTTTTAAATATAATATCGTAATGTATTTGGTGACTTAAGTTGTAATACCTTTATGTAATTGTACTTTCTTGAGGTCGTGGAAATTCGGGTAGTAATAATTGTATGGTATTCTTGGGGTGTTGCATCGTAAAATCGTGTTATTAATGAAATTAGAAATCTTGGGAAGAATCATAGAAGTGAAGAGACTAATTGAGAATTGAAGTCCTAGAGTACTCGGGTTATGGGAAGGTATAGTAGAGTCATGCCATTGAGAAATCTAATGGGGAATATTAAGTTAGAAATTGTGAAAAGGTAACCTTTGCTAGTTTGAACCTTAGGGTAAGTGACAATCAAATTCGGGACGAATTTTCTTTAAGGGGGAGTGAGTGTAACGACCCCAATCCTAGGCATCAATTTTTAATATTATATTAAATGCTTTTAATATTTATATTTATTTTTATGTGTTCAATTATGTCTTTAAACTCTTAAATTTAGATAATTGGGTGGGAAGGGAATTAGGAACCTCTTGAGAATTTATTGGACATTAAATAAATAAACTTGGATAATAATAAAAATGGGAAAATGATAAATAGTGTAGGGAGGTTAAATGAGTAGGATGAATTTATTTAATAAAAGAGTTAATTTTAAATTAAAGTGGAAGTGAAAGCCTAGGTAGATATTCCTTGGGGGGGGGGGCCAATCATTCTTGCTCTCTCATGAGCTTGACAAATGGCATTCCCAAACCCCCTCCTCTTACTCCCCTAGCCGGCCCCTCCCCCTCTCCTTACCCTCCTCACACTCCTTCCTCCTCCCTTCTCCTTCATTTTTCATTCTTCCTCTAGAGAAAATCCTTGAGAGCTCCATGGAAGCCTCACCTCTTCTCCTTGAAGCCAAGCTCTTCCTCCATCAAATCCAAGTCTAAGGGTAGCTTTGAAGTTGGATTACCTAGGAGAATCCATCAAGTAAGGAAGATCATCATCCCATCACAAATCCTAAAGTGAGTTATTATGACCCTTCCTTTCCTTTAAATGTTCATGGATTGTTTAAGGTTGTTATAGTGTAAAATGATTATTTGATACTTTGTGAGATCTACTTGGGTTGAGGAAGTGGTTAATGTTTTAGAAGAATGTTGTCATTTATGAAAGTGTTAAAAGTGTAAGAAAATGGAATGATTAGATTTAAAGGAGTTAATTTGAAATGTGGAAGTTAAATGGGTTGGAATCAAATAGTAAATGGTTTAGGTTTATATCATTTTGGGAGTTTAAAGGGATGTAGTATGAGAGCTATGAAGTAGGAAATGCCCTTTTAGGTTCATAACTTAGAATACATGTGGTTGGAATTTTGGGATTTTGAGACTTTGTTGTTGACTGCTGCTGTTTTGCCTTTCTGGGCCGAGGGCACGAGTCGTGACCTCAGGCACGAGTCGTGCCATGTAATGGTCACGAGTCGTGCCTTGGATAAAGAGAAGTCGTGACCAGTAGAGGGACGCCAGGTTCAGTGGGGGTTTTTGGGCACGAGTCGTGCCCTGGGGCACGAGTCGTGCCCTGGTCAGATTTTCTCACCTCAACTTTATAGCTATTCAAACCTAACCAAACTGGAACCAAAATGAAATCTCTTTAACCTAGATTAAAGTAGAATACTTTGGCTACATAAGGACATCTTAAGTGATCAAAATGGAATTGTGGAAGTAGTTTAAACATTGTTCCGAAAATGGTTGAGAGGCTTGATTTGTGACTTCACCAACATAGTTCCAACTTGGGAAATAGATCTTGAACTTTCATTTAGGTTATTCGATGTTATATAAGAAATATGAAGGAATGGTTATGATACATAGTGGCCTTACTCACCCCATATCTTTGGTGAGTAGTTTGCACTAGTGTAGAATCTATAGGTTTCACCATTAAGCTACTTGGTAATGGGTACCTTAATATCCTAAGTATGGACTATTTGGCAAGTTGTTATGTGGCATCCCAAAGTGTGGATTATGTGTTGTATGGTGGTATTGTATCCCATTTTTGGATTATATGGTATGTTGATTTTATTGTATCCCGGTGCGGGTTATTTGGCAAGTTGTTGCATTGTTATTCCGAGTGTGGATATGTTTATTATGTGGTTGTATGGTTATCCCATTGGTGGATTTAATTGTTATCATTCATATTTACTGATGATGCTATGCATAGTGTATTACTTAAATGTTGCATTATGATGTTGGATTGAACATGAGTATATTTTACCATGTTGCTATATTGTTTATCCCGTTTTGTGGATTTATCTCAAGTAACTATCATGTGCTTGGGCGTATTATGTTCGGGTGGGTATGATGGATGCCAATCAATTATTGATTTGTTCAATAAGTGATTGAAGGTACATCATACCGGTGACCCTTCCCCACTCTGTGGCCACGGGGTGAGGCCGTGCTAACGACTGTATAGAGTGATAAGTAGCCTTTACGCCTGTTGCAACCGTTGTAAGGAGGGACGATGTTATGGTTGGATACTCTATATCATAGATATCTTTTCTTATATGGATCTCTGGGGTATGAGTCCTATAAGAGGTGAATGTGCTGGAGGCAATTCACCAAAGAGTGGAGTTTTACTCCCACGTTGTACGACTTATTGTTCAGACGGGAAAAGGTAAAATGAGGTAACGTAAGGTGTTTACCGCTTTCCTAATGTGTTAAGTGTTGCCATGCTACATGTTGCATTTTGTATGGCATCTTGCTGCATATCATAATAGCTCATTGAGATTTATTCTCACCCCTCTCCCTTCTTGTTTTAGATTCCGAGACAGGTGACCCGAACCAGTGAGGCCGGGGATTTCATTGTGGACTTTTGCTTTTGGGGGCTTGACAAGTTAAGTATAGGAGTGGGTTGTTTAGGAGTATTTATTAAGTATTCCTCTTTTGTAATTTGTTTGAAAAACACTTTTATTAAACAATGTTGTTCAGGGTTTTGTGTAATTAATCAGATTTCGGATTTTTAAAGTTGTAGTTGGATCTCCTTTTAGTAGAGATATTATTAATTAATTCTTACTTGGAAGTTTGAAAAGTAGATTTCCTTTAAAGGCAAATAAATGTTTTAAAAATCTAGATGGATTGTCTTAGTTTGAGCTCCCTTAGCTCGGGACACGTGTTAGGTCCCGGGTTGGGGTGCTCACATAGGGACTCGGTAATTGACCATTCTTTGAAAAGTAAAGCCACGTAAAATTGACCGGAAGGATTTTTTTTCTTTAAAGGGACTTTCGAAAGGGTCATTCCGAAGGGACATTTCCGAAGGGACTTTTTTCTTTTTTTTCGAAGGGACTTTTCCGAATCCTTTTCTCGATAGTCAATTTTATATGAACTTTATTTTGGTCAAAGAGAAGAAAGATTACCGAGTCAAAACCGACCGGTCACGGAGTGTTCCTAAAAAGGACAATCTACATGATATGTGGCGATGCAGGGCTGGAAGGCTAGGTTCCCCGCGATATGACAATCTAGGTGGATTGAATACGCGGAGTGGGATTGTCCAACTTCGGAGAGACCGGCGACTAGGTGGTTACCGTCATCCGTCCTTAGTGTGGGTCCCGGGTTTATAGAGGGTATGTAGTGCAATGACAGATATAAATGAGTGCGCGTGTGTGATAGTCAATCTAGGTGATAGATAAAATAGAGAGTTTTTTTTTTGAAAATCAAAAGGAAAACAGATAGTGGCCGCACCAAGTGGTTGCCTACGTTTCTCCCAAATTAGGAAGACTCAGGCCGTCGTAGTTCCACATAAAGAGAGAGAAAGAGAGATAAATAATTCAATTTACAACTCCCGAATCCCCAATGGACCGGACTTTAATTAAATAAAACCCAATCGCACGCAGTTCATAAATAATAATCAATTATTTAAAGGAAACGAAGGTTCGAGTTCTACACCTTAAGGGAGGCCTTAAGATGCGGGAACTCTGCAGATAATGAATGCAGGATCCCCTTGCATGTTCGGCTCTCGTCTTGGACTATGAGATGAACGGGAGAAACCAGAAAACAATCAGATTGCCGAAGCAATATCTCGCGCGAGATATGATATCTCGCCGCGAGATATGCTTCATCTGAGAGCAGAAAATTCGAATTTACAAAATTTTTGAAAACCTCTCTTTTAATTTTGACGCAAGTTTAAGCCTCTTAATTTTCAGTCCCCAGCGGAGTCGCCACTGTAGCGTTGTGAGAAAATTTTCAATCTTTTCATCTTTTTGAGTCGCCACCTATATTATTCGATTGGAAACATAGGAAAACCGTTTTGAAAGAGATTTGGGTTCGGGGCTTAGGTTATGAAATGGGTAGGTTTAGAAGGCATCCATTTCACCCAATCCGGAGATCGGTCTTGCTAAAGAAAAGAGAGGTTTTCAATCTTAATAATTAAAGAAAAACAAGTAAACCCTAATCAATTTCTTGATTAGGAATGTCGGATTGTGTGCTTCGAGATCGCCTTCATTGACTGAAGGGACTCTAGGCTAATCCTTTTGATGGGATTACACTACTCTAAAATCAATAGAGAGGTTGAGAAGAGAAACGAAAGTTTAAAGGATGATTACCTTTTGAGGAGAGATTCGGACAGAGTTTCGACTCAAGTTTAGAGTCGAACCTTGATTCGGACAGAGCTTCGCCTCGATCCTTGATTTGGATCTCGATGCGGACGGAGCTTCGCCTTGGTCCTTTGATTCGGGCTTCGATGTTCGTCAATCAACGTGGTTGAAGGACGAATTTAGGAGTTGTTTGTGAGTGATTTGAAGGAGTCTTTCGTGGAAAGAAACCAACAAATTTGTGTGTGTTGTGTGTTTTCTTGATCAAGGATCAGAATTGTCGACCTCTGAAACATTGGAAGTCATCCAGTATTTATAGGAGGTTGGAGAGGTGAAGGTGGAGAGGGAAATTACCCTAGGAAGGTTCCAGAACTCAGTTCTGATTGGATACCCGAATTGATAAGGTTTTATCCAAAAAGAGAGTTTGAAACGGAGAAGGAGAGTGATTTCCGCACATCCTGTCGTGGGGATATCTCGCGCGAGATATGATATCTCGTGCGAGATAACTAGTCTGATGACTATTTTGTCCTCTTCAGTTGTTCCGTTAGTCAGTTAGGTCCAAAACTAACGAGGTTAGTTAGAAACTTAACGAAACATGACGAAACTGATATGCTTTCATCAAAACATAAAAGAGAGATTAAGAGTAGTGTAATCATGTAATTATGAGTTCAGAATGGGGTGTCTACACAGTCAGTCACCAAAACTACTCGACTGTCAACAATCACCAATGTGGAGGAGTCGACCTATCGCTCAAATGACGAGGTCATGATTGAGTCGACACGTCACTCTGAAACCACAGAGGTCGATCCAGATGTAGTTATGGTCGACCAAGTCCTCATAGGCAACCTATGCCTCCAGATCGACAATAACTCGGGGGCCACCACCACCACCAGCGAGGTTGCGAGATAAGTTTGGATGATATGATAGCAGAAGAAGCTCCACACCTGGGGGCCGAGGAGAGACAAAGGGTCAGAGAAATCATCATTGAAACCCTGCAGTTCAGAGATGGTCCAGAGTTAGAGGCTGTGGATGAGCTAGAGTCAGTAATCACTAACCCTTCCTACCCCGACCAAAAAATTCAAATTGGAAAGCAGCTATCTGTCGAGGAGCGAGCAGAAATCATTGAGCTACTCAAGGAGAGTAATGACGTCTTCGCATGGAGAGTAGAAGACATGAGGGGAATCAAGGAAGAGGTCGTCGTTCATCGACTTGAAGTCAACCCGACCATAAAGTCTAGACCCCAAAAATTGAGAAGTTTTGCTCGTGATAAGGAGGAAGCCATAAAAACTGAGGTACAAAAACTTTTAAGTGCAGGGATAATCAAGGAGGCCACTCACACAACGTGGTTGGCCAATGTGGTCATGGTAAAGAAATCAAATGGCAAATGGCAGATGTGTGTCGACTTCACCACTTTAAATCTTGCCTGCCCGAAGGACAGCTATCCTCTTCCTAGAATCGACAAACTAGTTGATTCTATTGCCGGTCACTCCACCCTCAGCTTCCTCGATGCTTACTCAGGATACCACCAGATTAAGATGCACGAGGATGACATTGTGAAAACAGCTTTCCAAGCAGCTGGAGGCATCTACTGCTATAACATGATGCCCTTTGGATTGAAGAATGCAGGGGCGACTTATCAAAGAATGGTGAACAAAGTCTTTGCCTCTCAAATTGGCCGAAACATGGAGGCCTACGTCGACGATATGGTCATCAAAACAAAGACTGGACGTCACGTGGTCGACCTAAAGGAAACGTTCGCCAATTTGAGAGCAAACGACATGAAGCTCAACCCTAGCAAGTGTGTCTTTGGTGTAGCTGCTGGAAAGTTCCTTGGATTTATGGTATCTCAGCGAGGTATAGAAGCTAACCCGGAGAAGATCAAGGCTCTAGTCGACATGAAAGAGCCGACCAGTATAAAGGAGATGCAGCGACTTAACGGCAGGGTGGCAGCTCTTGGCCGCTTCATATCTAAGTCGGCGAGAGAGGTCTCCCTTCTTCAAAGCGTTGAGGGGACGAAAAATTTTGAATGGACGACCGAATGTCATTCGTCGTTCCAACGGCGAAGGATTACCTCGCCACTCCACCTCTCCTGAGTAGCCCGACCATTGGCGAAACGTTGTTTGTGTATCTATCTGTGGGAGACAAGTCAGTTGCAGCGATCTTGATTAGAGAAGAGGAAGGGCTTCAAAAGCCAGTGTACTACATCGTCAAAGCCTTATCGGATGTGGAGAGCGAGATACTACAATCTTTGAAAAGGTCGCATATGCTCTAGTCGTAGCTTCAAGGAAGCTGCGAGCTTATTTTTTGGCTCACCCCATAGTGGTTCTTACAAATGCCCCTCTAAGGAAAATTCTTCACAAGCCAGAAAGTTCAGGTCGTTTACTCAATTGGTCAATTGCCCTTACTGAATTTGACATTGAGTATAGACCTCGAAAGGCGCTGAAGGCTCAAGCTCTAGCAGATTTCTTGGTCGAGCTTACGTTCACCAAGGAAGACAGCGAACAGCGAGCTCCAAGAGAGAAAACCAAGGGGAAAGAGCCAGAGTCCCAATTCGCTACTAATCTACCCGATGATTGTTGGAAGGTCTACTCAGATGGGTCAGCGACCAAGAGTGTCAGTGGAGCAGGGATAGTGCTAATTGAACCAGAATCTGGGACAGTGTATGAGGAGTCACTAAGGTTCAAGTTCGATGCTTCCAACAATCAGGCTGAATATGAAGCCTTGATAGCAGCCATAGAATACGCCAAGTGTTTTGGAGCGACTAAACATGGCTTATTGTGATTCCCAACTGATAATCAACCAGGTCAGAGGCGAGTACGAGGTGCTTAGTTCCACTCTGATCAAATACTGCGACCTGGTGAAGGATCTAATAAAGGATTTGGAATTCTGGGAGATTCAGAGGATTGGAAGGGAAGACAACGAGCTAGCTGACCTCCTCTCGAAATTAGCCACTTCAGATGAGCCACATGAAGAGCCCATCTCTTTCCTCGAAAATCCGGCTTATGAGAGAATAAAAATTTAGTGTGTAGAGGACACTTCAAGAAATTGGGCTTATGAGAAGTGTTGGATCGAAGAAATGAAGGCGTACATAGAAAGTGGCGAGCTGCCTGATGACGAGAAGAAAGCTTGAGCTGTGAAAAAGAAAGCCCCGAGGTATGTTATTCAAGGAGGCGAGCTGTTCAGAAGATCCTACACTCGACCATTGTTAAAATGCATCCACCCTCAAGAGGTCACCCTGCTAATACATGAAGTGCATAGTGGAATTTGTGGTGGACACCCGGGGGCCAGGACTCTAGCCGACAAGCTGATCACTTTGGGATACTACTAGCCATACATGAGAGCTGATACTCACAACTTTGTTCAACAATGTGATCAATGCCAAAGGTTTGCCAACTTACCTCATATGCCTACAACCGAGCAGACTCCAGTGATTGCAACTTGGCCATTCGACATGT
Organism: Adenophora triphylla var. japonica; assembly: GCA_022495995.1. Classification (NCBI taxonomy): domain Eukaryota; kingdom Viridiplantae; phylum Streptophyta; class Magnoliopsida; order Asterales; family Campanulaceae; genus Adenophora; species Adenophora triphylla. The sequence continues at coordinate 203,947 of JAFEMH010002399.1, forward strand.
GGGGCATCGACCTGATTGGACCCTTCCCACCCGCCCGGGGAAATTGCAAGTATGTGATCGTCGCCATCGATTATTTCACCAAGTGGGTTGAGGCCAAGCCATTAGCTCGCATCACGGAAGAGAATGCCATCAACTTCATTCATGATTCCATTTGGTGTCAGTTTGGTTTTCCTCGAGCAATAGTGTCTGACAACGGCCTGCAGTTCTCCAGAGCCTTTGAAGCAGAGATGAATCGGGTAGGGATCAAACATTGGCAATCTTCTGTCGCCTATCCTCAAGGAAATGGACAAGCTGAAGCAGCGAATAAACTTGTTCTATCTGCACTCAAGACAGGACTCGTTGGTCGACGAAATAACTGGTTGGACGAACTCCCCCTAGCTCTTTGGGAAATTCGCACAACCACTCGGGGGCCTACGGGGGAAACCCCATTCGCTCTCACATATGGATCAGAGGCCATGGCACCTACTGAGCTCAGATTCCCTACTTCTAGAGTGACATTCTTTGACCAAGAGCAAAATGATATCAATAGATTGATCGACTTGGACTTAGTCGACGAGAAGCGAGATACGGCTTACCTTCGAATGGTTAACTACAAACAGCGGACTAAGAGTTACCACGACAAGAAAGTGAAAACAAGATCATTCCAGGTGGGGGATTACGTGCTAAGGAAGATCGAGGCAACGGGGAGAAGGACCCAGCAGAATAAGCTATCTTCTAACTGGGAAGGTCCCTATGTGGTTACTCGAGTTGTCAAAGAGGGTACTTACATGATCGCTTACCCAGAGGGCAAGGAATTGAAGCACCCATGGCACGCTACTCACTTGATCAAGTACTACTTCTAGTTCGGTTTTATAAATTGGAGCTCCAAAGATTAGTTCAGTTCGCAACATTTGAGTTCGTCGCAGTTCTAGTTCTTCATTTTGATGTAAGCATGATTCTACTTCAATAAAATATGCAGTTCTAGTCAACCAAACGTTGTGATATGCTTTACATTAATTTCGACAGACACGATTCACAATCAGTCCAACTCATCGAGCTCGACTCTTAGTCGGCATCGATCACTTAACAAGTCCGACTCTTAGTCGACTTCGTTTAAACAGACTCGATTCACAATCAGTCTGACTCATCGAGCTCGACTCTTAGTCGGCATCGATCACTTAACATGTCCGACTCTTAGTCGACTTCGTTTAAACAGACTCGATTCACAATCAGTCTGACTCATCGAGCTCGACTCTTAGTCGACATCGATCACTTAACAAGTCCGACTCTTAGTCGACTTCATTTAAACAGACTCGATTCACAATCAGTCTAACTCATCGAGCTCGACTCTTAGTCAGCATCGATCACTTAATAAGTCTGATTCTAAGTCGACTTCATTTCAACAGACTCAATTCCTAACTAGCTTCGCTCGCCTAGTAAGATTCCAAATCTTACAGCGACCTATTTTGTCCTAAAGAACATAGCTCGACAAACATTCATGCTACATTCAAAAGCATAGATCCCAAAAACGGAAAAGTCAGCTATAACAGGATAAAAGGTTAGTTCCCAAAGGCAGGTCGAAGCGGAAACTAACATAAAAGTCACAAGTTAGGATGCCTCCCAAAAACTGGGCCAAGGCACCCGTACACACACTAAGCAAAGATAAATATTGTTTGGTATTTGTTTATTACATCACTTTTCAAACATTCAAAAGAAAATCAAGCAGAGGGCTCGGCTTCAGTTTGACCGTCCGTGGTAGCTCGATCCCCTTCGTTTTCCTCCCGCTGCTCGGAATTCTTGGGCTCCCCTGACTCTGTAGAAGCATTCTTTGATACGTCACCACCTGAAGCAGGTTCCTCAGGATTTTCAAGTTCTTTTAACATCGTGTTAAAATTAACAGGTTCAATGGGAAGAGGATCCCAAGGCTCCAACCCCATATCTGCATCTTCTAGGGCTAAGGCAGCCAAATCATTATCGTTGTATGGAACTCGGGGATGTCCTTGGCGGGCTTCTAGGTCGTACTGCTCTTGAGACGCCCATTTCACCAGTTGGTCAAGAGAAATATCGACAGAGGGGTCGACCAAGATCCGCCGAGCCATATGACGCTGGCCAACATCATAAAATTTGAAAGCTTGGGCCTGGACTTCATCAAAACACTCGTCACTAGCTTTATAAGCTTCCACGGCAGCTTTAGCTTGAGTGGCAGCATCCTCCTTCCACTTAGCGTAGGACGCAGCGTGATCTTCTTGCAGCTTTTTCAGAGAGTCTTCCTTACCCTGAAGCACTTTCTTGATCGTATCAAGCTCAGCCTTGGCCGCCTCGTTTGTCAATCTAAAGCTAGTGTTCTCCTCCCTCAGCATGGTTACTTCTGCGTTGGCCACACCCAAGTTGAACTGAGACTCATCCCTCTCCTTCACGGTGTCATTGTGAACCAGCTTCAGGGCATCATACTCCGAGTTGGCATCGACCAGCTCCTCTCTTATCTTGGTCACCTCCTGGCATTTGCGAGTATATTGGATCTTGGCCAATTTCTCTTGTTCCAGAGCAGCCTTCCAGCTACTCTTAGCTTGCTCGTTGATAGTAAGAGACTGCACAAAAAACAAAGTCCCAGTTTCAGATTAACAGGAAGATTGAAGGCCAAAAGAATCATAAACAAACAAAAGCAAAAGAGTACCTCGCTATGAATGAGACCAGATCTTTGAATATATTCTTCAGGAGTGAATCCCTGCTCCATTAGTTGCGCTTGCAGGTTGGGATCCACAGCTCGCCTTACTACTACCTGCCCAAATTCTAGCCCAGACAGGCTGCGACTTGTACAATCTATGGGGGCAAGTGGAGGAACCTCACTCAACCTGCATACCTCGGACTGGATAAATTCCCATTTAGAGGGAGTGGGAGAAGAAGGATGAACAAAGCTCGATGATTTCTGCGACTTCCCTCCTCCAAGTCCTTGGTCGTCGTCTGCCCTCTTCCTTAACCTGGTCTTCGGTGGCAGTGTGGCTTCGTCCTCTAAATCGATGAGGTCGACATCAGCATTTTCAGGAAGAGCATCCCCCATGGACCCTTGTGCAGACTCAGGATCCAGTGGTTTTTCAGACGAGATATCAATCTCAGGAGGCTCCACCCCATTTGTTTGGTCTTTGGGGGGATCGTACTTCGCAGGATCTTCAGTCTCCACTTCTTCCAAAGGAATCATCCCTATCCCTTCTTTGGGTAACAGTGCGTTTCTCTTCTCAGCTTCTTTCTCTCTCTCAGCTCGAGCATTGGTCGCTCCATGACCCTTGGCAGTTTTCCTTCGTTGGCTGGTGCTCACAATGCGGACCATGTTTGCTTGCTGTTCGGGGGTCAAAACTGCGAAAAATCCAAAAGTGAGAATGTTAGCTCGGCAGATCAAAGTTCTATGTATAAACTAAAAGTTGTGCATACGAGCAAGCTATCTACGAACTAACATTTATATGTTCAAAATAAAGTTCTATGTACGAGTTAAGGATTCTACATACGAGCAATACACCTACGAGCAAGAAGTCCTACTATCCAATGCAGGTGAAAATCCTACGAGCTAGTGGTTTATCGACATGACCCAAGAAAGACAATGAATAGATACTTACCACCAAAGTGATCACCATTTTCCTTACAATGGTTGGGAGTCTTGCGACACAAACCACACTTATCTGAAAATTTTCCAAGTGCATGGGTCACCCAATTGGGATACATGGGATTCCTTACAATCAATGCCAAGGGAGCTACATCTTCATCTCCCAGCAGCATCCCCGCTTGAATAAAATTATTTTTGTTTGCACCAAGGAGCCCCCAGCTAATCGGCCCTTCGGCGGCAACCATGCGTAGTCTATCAGAAAGAGCCTTGCACCAATCGGGGGCCCAGTAATCCTCCTCACTCAGTTCAGCAGACTCTTCATTGGGGAGAGGAAATTCCCAGCCAGATCGACTTTCGACCAAGACCATGTGAGAATTCCAGCCTGTCACTTTGTCGGGGAGATTGATGAACAACTTGGGGGCCTTAGACCTAGCGGGAGTACTATAACCCTTGGTCCTCTTATCAAAAGCCACCCTGAAGAACTCCCTGAACACCTTCATACATGGTTCATACCCAAGAAGCGGCAAACCATGTCAAAACAAACTAATACTCGACAAGAATTGGCTCCTATCTGCATTGGGACAGCGTTCATACACTCCAGAAATTCGCAAATAAAGGGGTCTAGTGGGAGTCTCAATCCTGCTTCAAATTGGCCGTAGAAGAAGGCCACCCTAGTGGAATCCCAAGCCCAATGTTGCCAGCTTTGTGCCTTCTTCTCCTTAGGGTTGACATGAGTGATCTGGTAATTCCCTCTATCCACCTCATAAAAATTGTAGAGCAGCTCTACCCTGGACTCAGCCCCTTTACTTCCAAGCTCTGGTTTAGGAGCCTCATATCCCCTTTCATGGCGACCTGGCACGGCCTTCGAGCAGAATGCATCCACAATCCGACCAGAGGAGGAGCTCGCTGACGCCTGGGTCGACATATCTGAGGAAGAAGAAACAGGGGAATCAGTCCTAAGTACAGACTCACATGACCTATCTAAGGGCGACCTAGATTCCCCCGGGAAGCCTATGCTATTCCTAACAAAACAAGGTTTTTGGGGTCCCCTAATGTAGTGCATCACCAAGTGGTCTAACAATTCATGGAATAGATGGAAACCTACGATTCTGGGATCATCAACAAGTAAGTCAGCTAGTTCATCGCCTACAGGAAGCTCAAGCCCATGGAATCGCAAACCCCACCTAGTCAGAATGATGGAACATTCATCAAGGGGTATCTCCTTCCACTTTCCGCCTAGACACTTGTATACCCTACGGTTGGCGGCGCAATGGCCATACCAAGCCCCAGGTTCACTACTAAAAGTCCTAGCCATGGCAGAATCAAAAAGAGCATCAAAAAATTGAAGCCCTAAAGAAGACAAGAGGGATACCTTAATCAGTCTTGAAAGACGAAATTGTTGGGGAAGACAGAAGCTCCAATAAATCCTGTCGCTATTCCGATAATACCGCCACAAAGATACGAATGCAAAAGTTCTAAATGGGAAAGGATTCTGGCTTTTATATCTTCCGAATTTGAAAAGGAGAAGGAGATTCAAAAGATCATTGTCCAAATTAAATGAGGGAAACGGTTCCCAAGGCGGTTTCCCAAACGTCAGAATAGTAATCATTGCGGAATACGGCGCTTCACTAGATCCGACCGTTCATCGCCAGCGTCCAGGATTAGGCCACGTCACATGTGAACGACCATCTATCATGTCGACCGTCTACCTACAACCACCATCAACTCAGTCAGAAATTCCTTAACTTCCAAGTCGACAAAGTCAACTCGAAAGTTGGGGGCCACTGAACATACCAAAAGTGTCGAGCTGGACCAAGCAAGTCAAGCCCAATCCTCAAAGCCACTATTGTCGCGACATATCCAATGGATTAGGCCCAATCACCGTGAGGCCCAAGGCCCATTAACAGTATCAGTCGATCTAAGCCTATGGTCCGACCTCCAAGGTCCCGACCTAGCTTGATCCGAACCAATGATCCAAACTCTAATACGGGTACGAACCATGCTCTACCCGCCAGTCAGGTCGACCCTTCTTCAAGTGGCGACCTCGACCTAATTACCAAATGTCGAGCTAACTGAGGCGGACACACATGGGTCAAATCTTTCCATAACCGCATCCCTACAAATCAGGGGCAGTTACAGGCACGTTCTCATGACCAATAACTGCCGCTATAATCTCGGAGCTCATGTAGCACTACCAAATATACCACGTCATTACCTATAAATACTTCATCACTACCAACGGTGCAAAGGTAACTGTCATTTTGTTATCTGAATTCATTATTCAATGCATTTTGAGCTATATACAACCGTTATCTTACTCTCACGCCCGAGCGTCTTCGCCGGAGACACATCCGGCTAGTCGTGGGTTCTGATTTCAGGTCAAGGAGCCAGGTGATTAGTCCTGCCACGTGGAGGATTACTGATAATCACAATTCCTGCAGCATCAATTATAAATGGCAACATGTCACCTCACGTGAACAGTTGAATGAATAGTGTCATATGTCAAATGTACCATTTTGCTCTCATACATTTGTTCCTTTCTCATTTTGCCCTTAAAAAAAATTAATTAAAAAAATAAATAAATAAAAATAAATCTGTGTCCTTGGATACGGGCATGTACTAGTTTATTTTAAGGGCAAGAATGCTTCCCCAGTGGAGTTCAGAGCTCTGACTCCAACCTCGAACTTCATAATCATTTGTTTAAATAAAGAGGAATCGAACCTCCACGCTAGATTCCAAGAGATCTTGAGAGTGAATTGTAGTTCTAAGAATAGATTTTCTCAATTAAAAGTTTGTGTATATCTTATTTATCGAATAGGTCTGGCTGGATTTTCTAAAAAATAAATAAATCATTTCCATAACTTTTCACAAACCCGATTACAGTTGCGAGTGAATAATAAATGTCATGTGATGTCTAGAAACAATACTAGATGAGCTGAGTGAGATTTCTCTCGGTGAGTGAGACGACGACACATTCTTAACTATTTCCTGTTTAAGAGAATTTTATAGAAGTTAGGGTACTTATTTGAAAATAACAATGGAGCAATGCCTAAATATTAATTTAGCATAGTTTGGATTTGGAAGTTTGAATATTTACTAGCAGTACTCTCGTGCGATGCACGGCAAAATCATGTTATTGTATTTAACAATTAAAATTTAATATATAAAAGATTATTTTTCTCCACTTGTTTTGCTTACAACATTTTCTCATTCAAAATATTTTTTAAAAAGTTTATATTAAGAAATAATGGATTATTTTCTCAAATAATTCAATTTTAAAAATATAAATCCCAAAATAACTCACAACTATTTTTCAAAATGACCAATTTTTTGAATTCGTTACACGGTATAGCGAGTTTGTTGCGAGTTTAGTTTAATTAGGGTTACTCTCGTTGACGTTTAATTGGTAATTACAATAACCTAAATCATGAAACTCGCTACACGCTGTAGCGAGTTTAAAAAAAAAAAACACCGGTCAAGGAAGTTGTGACCAATGTCTGTCTTGCAAATAAATCCAATTTTGTACACCCAAGGTCCCAAGCGGTCACACTTCTACCTCTATTAAATACCTGTACCGACTCAAAACGCTTGTCGCTTGATGCCTTTTTGTGACCGGTCAAGAAAGTTGGGCATTTTCTCCTTTCTTTCCTTCAGCAATACTTTTCAGGTGATGCCTTTTTTTGTTTGTTTTTTTCCTTTTTCTGTTTTTGGGGTGGGGTGTCGGTTGGGGAATAATATTAGTTAACCTTTTTTTTTTTTTTTCAAACCGGTTAGATCGGTTTTCCGGTTAACTGGTTAAACTTTTTTTTTTTCAAATTAGGTTTTTTTTTTAAAAAATTAACAGAATAAAAAACAGTAACGAAAAAAGTTAATTTTCTAACAGTTTTTGAATAAAAAAGTTTCACATTAGTGGTGATGTCACCGGTTTCATTACTTCATTATCATCGGTAGAAGGACCGATTTGAACCGTGTTTTTCAAAAAAAAAATTGTTTTTTATTTGTTATGTTTTTTTTTTTGAACGATTGAACTTTTTAAAAATAAATATTAATTTTAATACGAAAGAAATATAAACGTTTGATTAATAAAAAGAAGGCAAAAGCCAGTTTTTAAAACGTCTGCAAAAAGTTTTTTTTTAATAAAATCAAAATGTTAGAAAAGCTGCCACTTTGAGTATTTGACGGTCATCAACCGGTTGATGAAAAAAAAATAAAAAATCAATCAATCGGTCAACAACAACAACAACAATTTGGTCAACAAACCCACGGTTGACACCCAAAAGCCATCAACCGGTTGATGCAAAAAAAATAAAATCAATCGGTCAACAACAACAACAATTCGGTCAACAAACCCACGGTTGACAATTGACACCCAAAAACAATCGGTCAACACACTCCCATCGTCAATCGGTCAACACTGTAGTAATAATCAACCTTAGCCTTGAGAAAAAAATATTTCTTATTTTGTGGGATTTGTTTCCCTTTAACAATTACAGCCGAAGACACTAATATTATAAACATTAATTTTTACAAAAAAATACTACATCGTCTAAAAAAATAAATTACTATCTTCGTCTCAATGAATATTTTATAATACTTTTTGTAATGCTCATTTTTTTGGATCGGTAAACACACAATCAACCGGTCAATCATCCATTCATCGGTTCATCTCCCAACTTTCCATAAAAAAAAATACTTTTTGTTAAAATATAATTTTAAAATAAAAAATAATTAGATTTTTTTTTCAAATAATTCTATTTTAAAAATCATTGGGATGAAGTAAGTAATGCTCATTTTTTTTGGATAAAAAATGTTGTATTATTTTTTGGTTATTCATTTTAAGTCGAAAGTAATATTTATTTTTGAAATAAATAATATAATTTTTTATAAAAGTATATTTTTTAAAGTATTTATTTGAGATAGAAAAAATAATATTTCTATTTAGTTTTCTTTTTTAATAAATATTATTTTATAATTTAAAGTGAGACGAAATTTGTACCTTTAATTTGGTTTGAATCGGTTGTGACCTATTGGTTACTTAGAGAAAGAAGTATGACTGATGGCACAACTTCGTATAGTTCTTTTCTACCGGTGCAGTTGGACCGGCTTCGTATGTTTGCTGTGTTTGTTTTTTTTTTTTCTTATGTGGCCCAACCCAATAGGTAAACAAAAAATTTTTTTTTTTAAACACACTCCAATCGGTAATTTGCATCAGTCAACAAACAAATATAACTTTTCATTAGTAAACACACAATCACATAAACACAAATATACACCAAAATGACAATAACCAACACAATACACCAAAATGACAATAACCAACACATCAAATTAATAACCATGATAAAATAAGCAGCAACAGGAACCATTTAAACAATAAAAGATAGCAAAAGGTTGAGAGAAAAAGAAATATATGTATTTCAAAAGAATCAACAGATTATACCTTGAGAACAACTTCATTGGGTTTTTCACTGATATCACAAAACACAACGGTCTCCAAAACATCAGCAAACTGCAACTCCAACCTATAACACTCCCCACCATGGTTCACCCAGAACTCAAAAATCTTCCTTTTAGGCATAACCCAAAACTTTACATACCCCCATGACTCCAGGACAGACATGCAGTCCACCTTGGTCATCAGCCCAGTATGAAGAATGCCATGATCGACCCGGTTTAGTGGCTGAACCGGGCGACGGATGACGTCATCGTGGGAATTGGAGACATTGAGGTTGAAACCCTTGAAGATGAGCTTAGATTGCTGAGAGAGGCAATGGCTTTGGACTTGGAATCTAGGGTTTCGAATTGGACACGGCCGAAACCCTTGGATTTCCAGTTGGTGTGCTCGGTGACGATATGAACGGCGAAAATGGAGCCTTTGCCGAGTTGGGAGTCGAGGTAATCGAGGAGGTCCTTGGCTATGGCTGATTTGGGGATGTTTGACACCCGAACAGTCGCCGTCAATTTCTCCCCGACGGCCATTGTTGGGAAAGTGTGTGATCGGGTGATGTTTTCACCAGGGGTTTATTGCCTTACCCGAGGGTTTTGTCTAGAAATTTGATCAGTAAAGTACTGTCGCCGGTCCGAAAAGTATGACCGATGGCCCAACCCAATCGATAAACAAATTTTTTTTTCTTTTTTGTCTCATGTGGCCCAACCCAATCAATCGGTAAACAAAAAAAATTTTTTTTTTTAAACACAGTCCAATCGATAATTTGCATCGGTCAACACGCAATCAACCGGTCAATCATCCATTCATCGGCTCATTCCCTAACTTTTCATAAAAAAAATACTTTTTGTTAAAATATAATTTTAAAATAAAAAATAAATAGATTTTTTTTTTCAAATAATTCCATTTTAAAAATCATTAGGAAGAAGGAAGTAATGCTCATTTTTTTTGGATAAAAAATGTAGTATTATTTTTTGGTTATTCATTTTGAGTCGAAAGTAATATTTATTTTTGAAATGAATAATATAATTTTTTATAGAAATATATTTTTTTAAGTATTTATTTGAGATAGAAATAATAATATTTCTATTTAGTTTTCTTTATTAATAATTATTATTTTGTAATTTAAAGTGAGACGGAGTTTGTACCTTGGAACCTCTCGCAACAATCGCCTAATCCAAATTGCCTAACAAATGAATGGCTGGCTGTACCACTCACACACACAGTAGTTATTATTTTTATTTCTTCCTTTGAAATTTGACATTGCCTAGCCTGCCTTGATCGATCCTTGGCTTCCCTTGCCTTTGACCGATCCTTGCTTTTCTTGCCTGGACCAATCCTGAACATTACTTTCTTGGTTATTCATTTTGAGTCGAAAGTAATATTTATTTTTGAAATGAAGATTATAATTTTTTATAGAAGTATATTTTTAAAGTATTTATTTGAGATGGAAAAAATAATATTTTTATTTAGTTTTCTTTATTAATAATTATTATTTTATAATTTAAAGTGAGACGGAGTTTGGTTTGATTTGGATCGGTAACGGGTCAAAAATGGAATTAACTTATGATCCTATCTATTTTGGTTGACCGATTGGCATGACCTATTTGGTTGACCGATTGGCATGACCGATTGTGCTTTCCATGGCTTGCTCTCGGTTGATTGTGTATTGACCGATTGGCAAATGACCGATTGGAGTGTGTTTAAAAAAAAAACTTATTTACCGATTGGAGTTTGTGTGTAGGTCTCACCCATCGGTTGATATGTTGTGTGACCGACTTACTGAACCTGTTGTGTGACATGTTGCATGACCTGTTGCGTGACCGACTTGCTCAACCTGTTGTGTAACCTGTTGCGTGACCTGTTGTGTGACCGACTTGCTCAACCTATTTAGGTGTGACTGACTTGGCTCAACCGATTATTTGTGTCAGTAATAATTATTTGCGTGATCGACTTGCTCAACCTTAATGAACGGACGCCAAGTGTTCCAATTAAAAAATAAATAAAAAAAAATCGTCCTGCATACACGCGCCTCTGTCGGCGCGTGTATGACACGCGCCAATTTTCGCCCAATCACAGCCTGCCACGCCAAAGGTGCTTCACATATTTTCAGTTTGCCACAAAGGGGAATGACTATTTTGCCCTCATTTGTTGCAACATTTACCACTGTCTTGATTCAAATTCGCCAAAATTTAAGAGAGTAATTACAAAAGTGCCACTCAAATTTTTGCAAAATTTTTGGAGCTTGGACTATTCATTGGATGACCTGCTTTAATATATAGATAGATTTGCGTAATAAGAATAGGGGCTAAAGCGAGACATGGAAAAGTAAAGGACAATTTTGAATTAACTGAAGTTTAGAGGGTGAAATGAAATTTTGGAAAAAAATCCTAGTCATAGAAGGTCCCCCAAGATTCAAATTCAAATTCAAATTCAAATTACGAAGTAAAAGTCATATATAAAAACACTAAATCTAATGAAGAAAATCAAATACTAACTGCATAACGATGGATAAGTAACGGAAGACATCGTCAAAAATAGAGAAAAAGAGTTTCCAGAAAAGAATCAACTGAATTATTTGTTGGTTTCTTTTTTGCCGGTTAGAGGGAGGGATTAGGAGTGGAGGGGTTTTCTTTGCTTTGGCGGTGATGAACAGGGAGTAGAGTTTAACTGATGATAACTGCCGTGAGTGGGAATGGGGGATAGAGAGGCGATGAATACCGTCAAATGACAAATGCCAGCCGTGAAATGAGAATTTCAAAATTAATCTGAGTCAATAAAATATAAAAAGTATGTTAATCATTGGATCATAGTCGTTATGAACAAATTTTAGCCCTTTTCTTGTTTATTTAAATAGGCAATTTTTTTTAACCTCTATTATATTAGACATTTGAAAGAAACATGAAGTTGTATTTTGGAGGCCAATCACACTTTTGACCCTGTGAAATTCCGTTTTTTAACATAGTTGTTTTTTAGAAGTTTTAACCACTTTGCTATGAATATAATGTATTGTCGGCAACAATGAGAGGCACACAGTTTACAATAATCAAATGTCAAGGTTCTAATTTATAACTGAAACAACGTCATCGGTCTAAATATTTTTTACTACCTTATAACAAACGGTCATAGTTAAACACTATCTGCCAAAAAAAAATCTCAGTTAAACTGTACACATGCATTTGGCAATCTCCACCATCAGCTCTTATAATACACTTTTTTTTTGTTTCAATGTAGCACGATACTTAGGACATTGCCACAATGCCAACATCTTCTCTGTAAGAGAGCTTCTCATGTCCCAACAATAATTTTTCTGGAGCTATTCTACAAATTTTAAACCACCTTTACTTATCTGCAGCAAAGCAAACAATTCACATTTCAATTAGCAAATCAATATTTCACACTTATAACTTGCTATCCAAATCTAATCTAACATAGTAGATAAATATAGAATAGAAAAAGACACAAAACAAAACAAAAATGCTACATTGTTGACAAAATTCAGAAACCAAGCTTAATGCTATTGGTCTGAGGCACAATCATCCTACAAATTTCAAGCAACTATTATTTACCCACATTAACAAAACAATAATTTTAGATTCAACTAAGTAAATCAACTGAACTAAACCCAACCACTAACATATGTACCTTCCAATTGAGAAGACTACCAACTTGGGAAACTGTCATATTATCAACATAGACTGGATATAACACCTTCTACCAAAACAGAATTGACTTAAACTCGAATGTTGCATAAGATATCGTAGAATCATGATCCGCCACCATACGCAGTAACATCAATCGGTTTATGAAAAGAAAACTAGGATGAGTACATAAAAAAATAGAATGCTGAATAATTAGGGCAGGAAACAACAAATCACAAACTTAAATCAATTACTAAGTCAAACTTGCAGTAACGAAGGAAAATATAAGAACAAAATCAAAAAGAATAATATCAATAGAAAAACAACAACATAGAAATTACCTTTTGGAGATACTACCAAAGATCATTAGTGTGAGAAAGATAATATTCAGTTAATTGAGTTTTCTGTGTGTTTTTCCCTAATTGTGTGTGTCTGGCATGTAAGGTGGAGCGGAGGTTGTGTAACTGATGTGGAAGTTGGAAATGGAAAGGAAACTTGGGTAGTTTAGGTTTAATTTGGCGTTAGATCAAAATCTAAGAATTGATCGTGACCCTTCTTTGTCTCGGCAGTTACCCCCACTGCCTATTGTAATATAGATTAAACTTTGTCTCCTATTTATTTCGTACTCAATAGCATGCAGCACATTAAGAGAAGATTTTCTTTAGTCGATAAACTTTTTCTTATACACTATATCTTTTTTTTTCATTATTATTTATTTTTCAGCTATTCATACACACCACATTCCATTAACGATCATATATCTCAAAATCAAAATATGAAATAGAAAAGAAATAAAAAACCCATTTAGGGTATCTTCGAAAGTGGAAAGAGCTAGTTAGTATCCCGTTGATATTCGACATATTATATAAATTTCAGTTTAAAAAAGTACAATGAAGAGACATATTTTAAATGCATTTAATTGGGATCACTGACATGAGTTTTGGAATTACAATTTGTGGAATAAAATCCCATGAATACAGAATAATGACTTTCATATTAATACAAAAATTAATTGGGTGTTAATCACATACTTGTTGAAACTATAACCATAGAAACTTACAACTATTGGAACATTTTTTCCTCTTCAATCTTCTTACTCTCATTTGCAATTTGTTCTTTTTCCTTCGTTGGCCTCCAAGAAAAATGTTCATGATAATATTGTCTAAAAAAGTGAGATTCGCCGAAATATTCAAGTGATGAGGTGAATCCATTCATCCGTTCTTTCCTGTAAGATTAACCCTCGTCAAAACCTCAAGCACTCGTAGAGAGTCGGACGAATTAGTATTGATGAGCCCGGACCTGCTGGACCGGGCCGACGCTCGGTCTGGTCCAAGAAACCAGTGACGTGGCATTCCCTAGACCGCCGGAGTCAAGACCGCAGACAGATAGACCCTTGAGGTCAAGACCGCGCTCCTCTCCGCATCATCCTATTCCAGACTGGAGGGATCCGAATCGCTGAATTGGTGCCCGCAGGAGGTATGACCGCTCCATCCGTGCCCGCGTCAAATACCTTTGACCGCGCCCAAGATGTTGACCGCGGGCTCATACCTGCCTCCCGGTTAATGGCAAACCTTACTGAGCAAGTTAGCTTACTGGCTCTGACATGCAAGTGGCTGGCTCACTCCCATTGCATTCAATGCGGCTCAGCCAGGCGCCTACAATGGCATTAAATGCGCCGCGCCGGATACACGGCTCCTGTCCACATCAACGACATCCCTTCTAACAGAGGATCCTCCTTCCCTGCCAATTAGATGCGGACACGTGTATGCGGTCAAATACCAAAGTGCCCCTTAGGGCTGACTTCATGGCTTACGTCAACGAGCAGCTCCCCATTGCCTATACATAGAAGACCTTTGTCCCCTTGGACAAGGTAAGTTCCAAATATATTGAGTAAGCCATATTATTCTCAAACCCTAAATACTCACACACACTCAAGGTATTCAAAGCCTTCTTTACTCAGTAATCTTACTCTCACACCCGAGGGTCTGAGTTGGATTAACATCCAACTTTGACCTTAACGGTGCTTCATTTGTGTTGTGTTCTAGGTACATCAAACCACTAAAAATATCCTGCCAGATATCCTTGAACCGCTTCTGAACCTGAATAGCTTGGCGTCATCAAGTATTAAGTAGTGTGTCACGCACATGACTCAGATGCAAGAGATTAAAAACGGTTATATTGTTTTATGTTTATACTTTCAATTTCTAATTGTATTTTTTATTTTTATATGTAATCTTGTTTTCCTTTACATATATAGATTTTGTTTTGCATGATCATTTTGTGAGATAATCCTCTCAAAAGAAAACACGTAATTGTCTATTTTTCTAACTTGTTTGAAGAAAAATAAGAAGCACTTTGTTCCTAAGTTAGTTCATTACGTAAGACGAATTCTTAGTTGTCGCAAGTATTTCCCTTTCGCTTTGAACCAATTATTTAGTTCATTTGGAAAAAACATGTTTACATGAAATACAACTAATTTTGATTTAAAAAAAAATTAAAGTTGTATACTATAGCGAGGCTCAATTACAAAAATAGAAAATTTAAACCGAGTACTCCCTCATTTCCGCTAAGGTTGCAACATGAGGGTTGAAGCACGTAAATTAAGAAAAGGGGAATAATGAGTGGTTGGGAGGAAGAGAGAGAATGAGTGGAGAATAATGAGTGGTTGTGAGGAAGAGAGAGAATGAGTGGAGAATAATGAGTGGTTGTGAGGAAGAGAGAGAATGAGTGGAGAATTATAAAAATAATAAAAAATTTCTTTTTTGGTAATGTTGCAACTTAAGAAAAATGTCGAAAATGGCAAAATATTGCAACTTAAGCGGAACAGAGGGAGTAATGATTAGTAATCACCCCAAACTCCCTATCTCTTCTTCTTTTCCATCTTTCTCAAATCTAAATCCTGTCATTTTCTTCAACAACAACACAATTCTTTTTTAATCTCAATTTGTTGAGATTACAAACTATTGTGTTGTTGATATAATTTCATTTTATCATATAATAAAATTATTTCCATTGTGAGAGCAGTTGGTTTCTCTCATTTGTGAGACCCATCGGTTTATCTCATTTGTTGGGAGCATGTGTTTGTTTATTTTTTGTAGTTACGACGATTTTCGCATTTTCTCGCAATGAGGTGAATGTCATAGTTCTAACCGTACAAGAATGGTTTGTGAATTTTGAGATGTCCGGTGAACGTTTACTCGTCAGCTCGAATTATATATATTAAGTGCTCAACGCAAAATATTATCGGAAGTGAAATTTCTTAATTGTCGCATTGAGACAGTTTCAAATTTTTTTCTGAATTGGAATCAAAACGTCTTAAGATTTAGATAAAAAATATTGTTCTTGTAGACTAACAAACAGATCTCTGCTATTGATATTTAGTGTGAGAATCCGACCTATTTAAAATGTCATCTCTTTTTAATTGAAAATGCAATTAAATTTGTCGTTTGCTTAATTTATTTATTTTACAAAAATAGAAGGGGAGATTTCTGTAATTATACCAAAAATCTTGTAGAATACGGTAAGTTCCAACGTGGAGATTGGAAAATTCACGCGCCGCATGTGCTGACCAGTCCCTGGCTCTTAAAACCCCACGCCGTCACCAAACCTCGACGACGTTGAAAAATCCCTTCCACCGCGCGATCCCCAAACCCCTGCATTTTCCAATACCTATTATCACCGGGAAAATGAGAAGAGCTTCCACCTTCGCCGCCTCCTCCGCCGCGGCCGTCGTTTTCCAATACAGGCTCTCACAGGCCTCCTTTTACCGCACCAGTACCGCCACCTCTTCCGCTCCTAGCCGTTGGTTTCCCACCGCATCTAACGAAGGTTCAGTGAAATTTGCGTCTTTGGGTCTCGTCGGGGCTCTGTCTGTTGTGGGGGCGGCCTCACTGCTCCAAGAGGCTTATGCCAAGGAGCCTGTCTCGGCCGATCGTCTTCCTAAAGATATTGTCCTTTATCAGTACGAGCCCTGCCCTTTCTGTAACAAGGTTAAAGGTAATTTGAATGTTTTTTTTTGTAGTTTATTTATTTGATTTGATATACTGCTTTTCTTATGGTAATTTTTTATTTGAAAAGTCAAAATTTGAAAATTAAGGTTGCAATGCTTGTAAGTTTGTAACTTTCTCCCCGCAATCCTGTGTTAGCAAGGTCGAATTAGCCGAAAACTGTTTATTGTTCACTTGAGAGTAAAGTATGTGTAAATTAGATATTTGAGTTTCTGAGTGGGTATTCATCGTTAGTGAAAGAAGGGAGCTGGATTATATTAGATGGTGCTTTATGTTCTTTCTACTTGTTGTCATTGTTTCGGAAATAGTATTTATCAGATTAGAATAGATTAAGGAAAATAATGTTAGGTAGAACATTCTGAAGTTGATAAATCGAATTTGAAGAATGGGAACATTTCTAATTGCATAGTTCACACTAAAGACTGCATTTGTCCCTTGGGTGACTCATGTTAAATGGTGGGTTGGAATTGTTGTATTATTGTCCCAAATGATTTTGGGACAATAATACAAGGACAAGCCAGAGTCCGAGTTTGGGATTGAATACTAAGAAGTTGATAAATCCAATGTGAAAGATGGGAACGTTGCTAATCTTCTGGTTCATACTTAAGACAGTGTTCCTGGATTGACTGGTTCATGTTAAAGAGTAGGTTGGAATAGCTGTATTATTGCCCAAATAGATGATAATTTTTACTGATTTTGGGATCAACACCAAGAGGCGAGAAGGATGCCAGCCGAGTTTGAGTGCTAATACTTAATATGCCTAAGAAAATTTAGTCCTGAATTTTATCATGTGTCGCTTGTGAAACATGCAAATAAACATATAGGGGAATTAGTTGTTTCATGGGTCGGCCCTCCAATGATGGGTATAGTTGAGGTGGTATATACACACAAGTGAGAAAACACGTAGGTATGTACGTTTATATAACCACACACATACATATTTATACGTAAATGAGCAAGTAATCAGGTGTCTACCTTTGATATGTACATTTTGGCATGATCACTCTTTTTAAACCTCGTAACAGTGCGAATCTTAGTTTGTCTTTGATAGTCTTGACACCGAGTAAGTCTCTGAATAATTTGACTGTTGAATTGTTTCTCTAGAGTATCATCACATAGGTTAATAGTTCAAAAAATTGGACTATTACATGTAAAGCTACAACTTTCAGTAATCAGAAAAGACAGAACATACAATTCTTTTCATTGGAGGTCGGTAGTTAGTAACGATATATATATAGCTCTTATAACACATTTTCTAGAGGGAGGCTAGTAGATGCCATTCTTTTTATATTTTAGAGTATGGATTTGAAGTTTTTTGTTTTGATAAGAAATTTTATCCCATATACTACTTTTCTTATCAAACTAAATAAACAAAGATTAGTAAAGAAATTTAATCAGAAAAGACAAAATATATGAGCAGATGGACAAGAAGTCAAAATAAATAGAAAAAGAAAAGAAATAATAAATGGTGAAGTTTTCTCTTCTGCTGAATCAGATTAGCGGGAACTTAGTCCTTCTGATAGTTCTTAGGAGCTCATGCAGCCGTACTCTACGTTCTCTGGGACCCTAGTGCTTTATTAATTGAAATAGGAAGATAAATGAAAAGAAGGGAAACAAAGAACTTATCTTTTTTGCCTTATGAAATAGAGTCGATGTTATGAACAAAACGTGAACAAAACCTGATTATTTTGCTCCCCTTCCCCTCAACAAATTATTAGATGAAGTGTCTTTTATTTATGGAGTCTACCATTGACAAGTTCAATAGGGAGCTTGTGTCGTAGTTTGGAAAGAGCATCCAAACAGTACTAAAATAAGGTAATTGGAAACAGAGCACAACTTTTCTCAATCTGTTGGACTTGTTGACGCACAGTCCTAATGGGAAAGGGAGTTGTGTCAAATTATTACAACTGCATGTGACATTCAATAAAAAGTGAACCATTTTGATATAAAATTCCGGTGTCCCACTTGAAACTCCTTCCTGTCTAACCAGAGTTGGTCATGTGATTTTTTTTATTTTTTTTGAATGCAGTCCCCTTCCTTTGTTCACTTAGCTCTTGATTCTTGGCTCCAACCAGTATCCTTCTTGAGTAAGATGTCCTCAAGTTCACACTATAGAGCACTTCTCCTAAAAAGATAGGACTTCTTTTATTTTTATCAATCACGGTCACACCTAAAATGCCATTCTTTCTAACCTTTGTGCATCAAGTTGCCTTGGGATAATGCAACATGTATGAATTATGAATGTATACTCCCTTTTGTCTAATAATTTCCCCATTTCCGTATAGTATTATCTGATTTAAATTACTTACTTTTTTTTTGGTTTGAGCATATGTGATTTATATTGTCCCAGCTTTCAAAATCAGGAACGGCATTGGTGAATGAGTGTGAGGTTCATGGGAGGAGGGCTTGTGAATAAATTGAGTCATGGTTGAAGATGAAAGTTTGGTTTTTTTGGTTTCCCATGAAGCTCACACTCATTCACCAATGCCGCTCCTGATTTTGAAAGCTGGGACAATATAAATCACATATGTTCGAACCAAAAAAATGTTACTAATTTAAATCAGATAACACTATACGGAAATGGGGAAATTATTAGACAAAAGGGAGTATACATTCATATTTCATACATGTTGCATTATCCCAAGGCAACTTGATGCACAAAACTAGGCCGACTTGGAGATCCAAATGGACTTAGAAATTTCGAGACAATTATCCCTGTTGATACAGAAAGCAGGTTGTGGCCTTATCCAACTCTTTTCATGTGCGAGGTTGATCGACGACTAGAGTACGCTGTGACAACCCACACTAATAGTGACACATTGATCTTGGGTTGTAGGTATAACGGACTTATGCAGTCAGAATATATGGCTTAGTTACCCTAATTACGACTAACGAAAATTGGGCCCTCTTAACCTAGAAAAGCATCCCACCTTTGTTAATATTTGGCAGTCCTGAAGATTGGGTTGCATTATAAGTGCACTCAGTTGTCCACGTCTGTCCCAAATTCAGCTTCCTATCCACCCGAGATCCCAATTGAGTCCCGAACTTATTGACTTCATGGCATGAAATCGCACTGAGTACACTCTAGATTTTCAGAATTCCAGTTGAAAAGACCAATTTAATACATAAACGACATCTACCCCAAAATCATTAGGACAAAAGTCCATCAGTGTCACTCTATCCTCCACCAGCTGAACACTGCAAGTAAAATACATTCCACCACGATCACAATTGATGGAATCATACCTTTCCTCCTTCATTTGAACTTGAATAAACTCTTGTTAAGTGCCCTAGTTTCATGTAGATTTAGCTTGGTCAGCAAGGAAATCACTCTCTGTTCTTTGAATTCTACCTTATGACATTCCTCACTTATGCACATCTCGACGAGATCTCCCCATGATTTTGTAAAAGAAAATCACCAATAATGGCATGGCTAGGTTTGAAAAAATATCACAAAGTTGGTATACATGAAGCTGGTCTGATAAACCAGTTTGAGATCGGGAAAAAATAATATTATTTGTCAGTTTTGTGAATCAATTTCGATGTAACCTTTTTTGGTCCATAAGTTCCAAAAATTTCTCTTTATACAGTTGCATACCAATCAATCATAAAAAGATAAAATAATTTATTTGAAGTAACATAATTAATTTTTCTATAACTAATTCTTGTGTATTATATCATGAGCCCATTTTTATTTGAGCTTCTAATAGGTTTTTATCTCATCTTTTGAGCCAGAGTATTAAATTGATAAGTTTTCCAACTAGTAGAAAATTAGGAGGCAAATTAAAATTTTAATTTCCCTCTTTTGGAGCCAAAACATATGTTGGTTTTCTCTCATTGGCTAATATTGTATTTTCCCACAATTTCAGCCTTCCTGGATTATTATGATGTACCATACAAAGTGGTGGAGGTGAATCCCCTTAGTAAGAAGGAAATCAAATGGTCCGAATATAAGAAGGTGCCTATATTGGTGGTGGATGGTGAACAGATGGTCGATTCATCAGGTTCTTATCTTTATGCCAGTTTTTTGTTTCATTTTTTTATTTATGTTCTGAAATTTAAGCTGGCTTATTATGACATGGAGCTGATAGAATTGCTATCAGTTGATCAAGGAACTGATATACCCGTTGAACTTGTATGTGACTTTGTCGCAGCTATTATTGATAAGTTCAGTGAGAAGGTCAGTCTGAAGGAATCTACTAAAGCGGTCACAGATAACGATGAAGAAAAAAAGTGGCGCCAGTATGTTCCTTTTTCGCTTTGAAGCTAAAGTTTGTATTGAAAAACTCAATAATTTGCCTATTTCATATGTCTGATTAATATAGTAATTTGAGTTCAAGTTCCCTTTGAAATACTACTGTACTGGAAAAGGATGAACAGTTGTTTACTCGGTTTCTTTGTCGTGTCAGTGATAACAAATTCAGATCTGCTGCTCCCACTGGTTTAGTTGCAACCTTTGAAAAGGAAGCGTAGTTGCATTTTACCTTTCTTGTCTGGTCACACTCAGAATAGCGTCTTCCTCGATAGATGGGTACTATTTGTGTTGTGTGTTGCTTGCCATATACTGTTAATAAAAGGTATTACCGAGTGTTGCTTCAGCTAACTGCTACCTAGGGAACTCCTCTCTAGGAATAGAAAACCATTAAGGAATGCCAGAATCTTCTGATTTTGTCTTATAAAAAAATTAATAAAAGAATCTTCTGATTGGAAAATGTAAAACGAAAAAAAAAGTAAATGTAGTCAACTTGATTGATGCCTACTCTTATTTTCTCTGAAAAAGAAAAGAAAAGGGTCTGTCCCTGAAAGCTTCACATTTCACAGTATGTCCCATTGAGGCCTGCCACATCCCTCATATCTGATGTTTCTTCATGCAAAACGTAGCTGGCCGTCTTCCCTCGTGCAATTCTCGAAGCCTCTTTTAATAGATGTTCTCTCTTAACATCAACATTGCAACTGAATGAGTTACTTTTGCAATATTTGTTCAAACATGTGTGTGGATGGCAATGGCTGTAATTATAGCTTATTGCCTTACCAGGGAGTGTGTTCAGCATTCTTTCCTTGAAAATGATGCACCAGCTGGTGAGGTTCTTCACCATCTCACATAAGCCTATCTGTGAATGAAGCATTCACTCATTCGGAGTCCCATTTATGAACTACCACTAAGGCCTCGTTTGTTTTTCATTTTCAGCTCTTATTCATTATTTAGATCTGAATGGGTGGGTGGATCAGACATAACACAATTCAGACTGTTTTTTTTCTCCATTCAGATCTGAATGCCTCTTATTTTTCACTTATTTTTCAGATGTAAAACTATCACTTATTTGCCTCTTAATTGATTTTTTTTTTCATATATATCTCTTCCATAAACTCGTAATTCCGAAAATACCCAACACAAACATTAGATCAATAACCATTCATACCATCTCTCTACTCGATTAAATGTCATAACCCTAATTTTATATGTGAAGTCAGATGAATATTCAAACAGCTTGAGTAATTCAGAAATCAGTATTCAGACGCTACCTCTTATCAGTTCAGCCAAATTCAGATGTGAAATCAGATTTCAGCGCTTAGCACTTAAAAATCAAACGCCACCTAAATGTCGTTGATCAATGGAATTCGTAAAAATTGGTTTTCAGTTAATTTGATCAGATGTAAAGTTTATTTCTATAATATTATAGTGTCCCCAATATAAATCCTGCAACCTTTCTGCCCTCAGAACAAGTTAGTGTCTGATATAAATATGTCCATTTTTTGTGATCAACTTGAAAGTTCCCTATCAAGTGGCAGTTTCCTCACTAGTTCAAATATCATGAAGTGAGCATTGGCTTCTTAGATCATGCCAGTCTAATTTTGTCATAGAAGTTTTAGGTTAAACTCTAGAGAAACAATTGTGCAATAGAATATTAGTTTGACCTGATAAAAGTTAGAACGGAAGTTCTCACTTCTAACAGGAAAAAGTACACTTATAATCACAGAGAAAAGAAATCAAATTGTTTGAAGCTTACTTGAAAAACTCCTCTAATAATGATCCCAATAGTGCTTAAACCGGAAGGTTCTGACATCCAAGTCAAAATTTAGAAGGGAAAGTATATTTTCTATTTATCCTCTTCAAAGTTTATTTTCTCCAAATCTCTTCGGTTCTCACTAGTTAATTTGGAGTTTGATGGTCAGTGAGCTACTGCATCAGCATTGTTTATGGTTGAGTTTTCAGATTGCTGAATCTTTTGGTTGCGGAACTCATTCTGTGTGATGGTTTCTGATATACTCCCTACGTCTCGTTTTAAATTACACTTTTTACCTAAAGTCTTTCCCATTTGAAACTTTACTTTCCATTTAAGGAAAATTTATAATACTTTTTTAATCAATGGGACCCACTTCAGACTCACAACAACTTTCCACTTACTAATCCCTACCCTACTTTTTCTCTCCTACCTCACTTTTTATACTCACAACACTTACTCCACTAACACTTTTCCTTAATTCCCGTGCCCAATCTAAAGTGTGTAATTTCAAAGGGGACAAAGAGAGTATTAATTATGTATTTGCTGCTTCTGTTATAAGGGGTAATAGTACTTTACTGCCACTAAGTTTACACAAAGTTGCAATGTAGGACCTATTCCATTTTTTGCAATTTAGTATACTATTTTCACAATTTATTGCATTCCAAGACAAAAATGGATGACACTTGACGAAAGCTAACGAAATAGACGGAAAATGTAACAAGCACCTTTTAAATTTACAATTTCAGCCCCTGAAATTCAATAATTCTATGAAAATATATTGTATCTATAAATTTTAATAAATAAAGCATTATTAATAACAACATATAAATAATTTCAGAATAATATAAATAAAATATTGACATAATATGTATGAAATAAATAGAGAAACCTTACTACAACAACAACATTACCCCAGTGCCGCAAAGGCTCTAACCTACGGTGGGTAAGGGGGGGGGTCGGATGTTCGCAACCTTACCCCTGTATTAAAGCACAAAGAGGCTATTTCCGGATGACCCATGATGAAAATTGTGTCGAAAATTGCATGGACTGACTGCTGCTTTATAACAAAGAAGCGTAGACAATTTATTGAGCCATTTTGCTTTAATCCATCATATTCCGAACTCCGAAGCCAAAAAATAGTGAGTCTTTGACTCCATCGGATTTGATGGAAAAAATATTTACACATTCTAAATTATACTCCCTCCTCTGTCCCACAAATCAAACCTTCTATTAACTCTCCCTCCAAATTTGAACCAAATCAAACTTTGATCACCCACAAACCTCAAACCCAACCCAAGTTTTCAAACCCACAACCCCGAAATTTACATTAAACAAGATTTCAAAACCCAAAAAGTTGCAAAGTTTAAATCGAAATCTGAAATGTAATTGCTCAACTTCCTCATGGGCAGATCTAAGACATGACAACTAGATTTGCCTAGTTTTCAGAGCAAATTGGAAAGAAGTACACCCTTGCCGGAGCTCACATTAGATCCAGCACCTGATGCGTCTACTGCCTCCACCTCATCCTAATACTCATCGACACAAAGCCCACTATTTCGGGAAAGGGAGGGGGCATGCGGGTTGAAGAAGGTGGGTGGGACTGGTGGGTTTAGGAGGGAACTAGCCAGATTGTTGAAGGTCGGAGGCGAGGCGCCAGGACGGGGGAGAAACTGTCATTATAGGCGGATTTGCAGTTTGCGAGGAGAGAGGCGCCATTGAGTGCTGCCGGAGAGGAGAGAGAATATTAGATTGTTGAAATACCAGATTTCGAATCTGGGTGATTCTTTGAATTTGATTCTTGAACTTTTGCTTAAAGGGCCCTAAGGATTTTGCCCCTTGATTCAGGTTTAGGGTAAGAAATTTTATGGAAGTTGAATGGAAAGTGAATCCTGCTCAACCCCCCCCCCCCATTTCTTAGAGTTAGAATCAACTCCTTGGGTTGAAGTTTCTTAAAAGAAGGATCCATGGCAGCATTATTTCTTTTTCTTTTGTCAATATTGAAGTGATTAAATCAAAGCTCAAATATAGATTTTGGGTTCTGATTGGGGCGGAGATTAGATTGGATCAGATTTTTTTGATTTTGTTATTGGTGGTGGTGGTGGTGATGGTAATGCTGGTCAATAAGCAAGAACTGATGAGGCCAAACAGAAAAAATGGAAAATTCCATATGTAAATAACATTTTTTTTTTCTTTTCTAAGGTTTCTCTTTTTTTCCCCATACATATTACTCCCTCCGTCCCACTATACTTGACACCCAAGGGGTGGGTTCAAAAACCAAGGAAAAAGAATAAAATAAAAAAAATGTGTGGTGGAAAATGAAGAGAGAGAATGAGTGGGGTAAATAGTAGTGTTGGTTGAATAAATGTGTGGTAGAAAATGAAGAGAGAGAATGAGTGGTGGGGTAGAGTGAATATAAAAATATAAAAACTTGGTTATTTTTGGAAGGTGTCAAGTATAGTGGGACGGCCCAAAATGGAAAGAAGTGTCAAGTATAGTGGGACGGAGGGAGTATATTATTATTTTTTTTTCAAAATCATTCATATGTTATTATTTAACTTCATAAAAGTATTAAACTTTAGGGGTTGGAAATGTAAATTTAAAAGATGTTCGTTATATTTTTCGTCTATTTCGTTAGCTTTTGTCAAGCGTCGTCCATTTTTGCCCTGAATTGCAATAAACTGTGAACATAGTGTACTAAATTGCAAAAAATGAAACTTTAGGTCTTACATTGCAACTTCGTGTAAACTTAGTGGCAGTAAAGTGCAATTTCCCCCGGGTATAACCTCTCTTTTTGAGATTAATTACCTTGTTCATGCCTTTAATGTGTATGGTAACATGCAGGTGGGTCGATAACCATCTGGTGCATGTGTTATCGCCAAATATATACCGAAATGTTTCTGAAGCTCTGGAATCATTTGACTATTTCACTAGCAATGGTACGGGCATACTGATATATTGTAACTGTACATTTGCATGCATACATATATCTGGGTGTTTAGTGAAAATTTATTATAGCATCACGAGTGGTCAAGCTTGGAATCCATTGACAACATAACATTCATTACAAGATGTATGGTGCATTAAATTTTTTTTGTTAGTTCTTCTGTTCGCCTAACTCGGTCATGACATTTGTTTTTAAAATGAAAAAGTTTAACTGACTATTACCTGTACCCATTGTCATTTCAATTGTGCAATAGAATTGAATAATTCAAGCTTCAGATTATACCTTCGGTTCTATTTAAGATTTGTTAATTCTGTTATGCTTATAAATCACCCTGGACCAGTAAACCAGGAGTGAATTTTTTAATCAATCCCAGATCAGTATAAGTTCTCAGGTCAAAAATGAACCCTGCAATATAATTGAATTCCTTAAAGTTGGAAAATGGAAAACTCACCTAAAGAATTCATTCAAGTACTCTTTATTTAGTTATATGTGATGTATTTAGTATGGTTGCAGATGTTGAGCTCTCACTGCTAGTTCTTGTTTAATTAAGAAACACAATATCTTTTTGCTTACCCCTTGTACAGATCTGCATTTTATAGGAGGCATGCATCTTAACATTTTGGTTGGGTGGTCACTATAACGTGCTTTATAATTCTCAATATTGTTGTATAATCAGGCAGCCCTTGGTGTTGGGAAGTAATTTTTCGCTTAGATCTTTCTTGATAAGCTTATAATTATGGACTAAACATTTAGTGTAGTTGACGTCAGTTTGGATCATTATCAAGAGCATATGATATTTTCGGCCATGAATCTGATTTTGTTCAGTCCCAATTCCTTTATGATTTGGAAAGATGTGTACCTAGTGAGCTAAAGGCTTATGAGAAGAGTGAGCAAGCCCAACTGCCCATCTCTCAAGCGGTCTTAAAACAATCTAAGAAGCACACTCTTGAATCTTGAGAAGGGAATTGATCATGGAGACGGGGTAGGACTCTAGGTTGTCGTTATCCCTTGTAGACAAGATTTCTTCAGATTATCTGACTACTAAACTGACAAACCCCCGGTGATTATGTTGATATAGAAGATGAGGATATTCTATGCTAGTTTTGTTTTAGCATGCTATCAATATAGTTCTATTATCTATGTTGCATGCCTTCCACATTATGTTATGAATCCTGTAGAGATAATTGAGCTACAAGTCTGACTAAGGGGCTTTAAGAAGGAGTTATATACACTCAGTCCTAGCATTGTCCCTGCCAGTTATCGGATGTCCGTGGCCTTAACAAATTGCGATTTGGCATACACTTCCATAGATTAGCCTGATTGGATTGAAAGAAATACTTGCAAGTTGGGTACCAGGTGATCTTGATTTGACCTGCACGAGTGATGGGATTTGGAACTCTTGATGGATTGTACAAGTGGCTCAATGAATCTAAAGGAGATGATTCTCATCACTTGCAAGCGTTTAGTTTGGAGGACATTTTAGAAATGTTTTTTGCCGGAAGTCTTCACTTTCAAACCATATCGACATTTAAGCGATGCAATCTCTCGTAATCTTGGTGATATCCCATTAGCTGCGTAGTTGAAGATGCTGGGTGATTAGAGCTGTTTTCTTGGGTTGATTTTCTTAACCTTCGCTTATAGGTCACTGCTCGAATCCTATTAGCATTTTTATGTCTTAATGGACCTTCCTTTTGCAGTATATCTGTGACCTTTAGTACATTTTTTTTATCCTGAAATTGCAGTATGTGATGAAGTATGTGAAGTACTGAAATAATAAATGAAGTTTGTATTATGGCCCTATATCTTAATGAGCTGGTGCCTTATCAAGGCACCTTTTGACCTCTTACTTTGCCTACAAGGCTACAACTGTGTGCCCACAAGTGTCTCTTCGGGTAGCCTCCAACTGTTCCATCAAAATTTCTATGCAGGGCTAGTATCATTGATGATAAGGTTGCCGTTTCCAGTATGATGGATTCCACAAGTTCTTTGATGATGAGTTTTCTGTTTCCTGCATGGTGGATTCAGAGTTTCCTGTTATAAATTATAATGATTGAGCAGCCACTCGTTGTAACTATGTGATTTTTTTGTCTTTTGCTACTCCCTCCATCTCATAAAGATGTTCCCATTTGTCATTCTGGCTTGTCCCAAAAAAATAGTCTCATTTCCCAACTTGTTAGGTTAAAATCATTGAACTTCCATTATTGCCAACCAAGGAAGAAGCGGAAGAGGGAAGAGGGAAGAGGATGAGAGCCATCCAAGGAAGAAGAGGGAGTAATGGGGTAATAAGTAAACTTCATTAAGGTTAGTGATAGAAATGAAATAAGTTGTTAAAATGTTTGAATAGTCAAATGGGACTATCATTCTGGGACGGAGGGAGTATTTTGTATTTTGTAATTCGGAATTCTTTAGTTGGTTCAGAAGGTTTCAGTTGAGGTTGATACTGTTGAATCATCAAAATATTGCTGATACATGCTCTCTCAAGTCTATTGAATTCTCCCCCCCCCCCCTTTTTTTCTTTTTCTACTACTCATCAGCCAACCCAGGATTTTGGTTGTCATTAATTACATAGAAATCTATAAATGTGTATTGTGGTAGATATGAGCTTGCTAACATGTGAGTCTTGGCGGATATACAAAGCTCGTATATCTCATAAATCTTGCGTTCTCAAATTTGGACCTTAAACCTTAATTTTCATCGTAAACTGTTGACGTCTCTTTCCCCCCCCCCCTCTTTTCCTTGTTTCTTTTGAATCCTTCAAGTGTGTAGCAGTTATTGCTGTGGCAACAATGTCGGTTTTGATAATTATTTTTGTTATGTTGTCATGTTTTGTTTTTCTTTGTGGTGGGCGAGGACTTGCTTTCTTTGGTGGCTTATCATGATTTCTTAGTAACTGTTCATCCTGGCTGAAATTTTAATCTTTGTGGAGATTCTAAATTGTCACTCTGGTCATCTATGTTTAGACAATTACAGCTTCTATGAGAAATATAAAGTGAAGTATGGTGGAGCTGCAGTAATGTACTTTGTGTCAAAGCAGCTGAAGAAAAAATATAACATTACGGATGAACGTAAATCGCTGTACGAAGCTGCAGAAACGTGGGTGGATGCACTCGATGGCCGGGAGTTTCTTGGTTTGTTTTTTCTGACCTTGTCTTGTTGCTTCTTTCTTGAATACTTACTGCAGATATGCAGCTAAAGCTGTACACGAGACCTCGCATAAAAACCCAAAGAATTCTTCACTATAAGGAAAGATGGTCCCATTTTATTTTTGCTGGTCAACTCACTTGAACTTTGACCAATTTTTTATAAAAAATGATTATGCTCATGAAATTTTACAAAATTGTTATGGACGCACTAGGCCAAAATATGTTTAACCCCCCAATGTGTACACTCATTCCCACTTTGCACCCACGTGCGATTTTTGTCCCAAGGTGGCACCTTAATTAACCATGAATCCCACTTTACCTCCTAGCACCAAACGACGTTAGAAATTTAACAGAAAATGATCGGATCATGTGCATATCATGTGAGGGCTACTTTGGTCATTCTCATATTAACTTTTTATTATCATTTAATTTATTATTCTACTTAATATTAGGTTTCTTATTTATATAAAGCATATAAATTATTTAAATAAAATATAACATAGTAATAAAATAAATTTCAGAAAATAAACTATAAAAGGGCAAACCCCGGTGCGCCAAGCGCTCCCCGCCAAGCGGGGGTTGGGAGAGGGAACCATTTGCTAGAGCCTTCCCCTGACAATTGTCAAGAGGCTGTTCGCCAAGGTTCGAACCCGTGACCTTATGGTCACCAAAGGAGCAACTTAACCGTTGCGCCAAGGTTCCCCCATAAAAATTCTATCCTAACTTTTTTTTTTAAAAAAAAGAAGAAGCAAAAACCCACTTTTTTCCTAGATTCCCCACCCACATTCACTCATCTTCATCTTCTCCGCACACCCCCACCCCACATCCTCTTCTCTTCATCTTGATTTGCAACTATGTTTTCCGTTGCTGTTGTAGACATTTTATCTCTATATCTCTTTCTATCTTCCTTATTTGTCAACTCAAATCCTACCGAATATGGTCAAATTAAGCACTCTTGCCGTCTCAAATCAATTCCTTAAAGTATCTGTAACAATCGATTTCAACCATTTTGATTGGGTGCCGAAAGACGGAATCTAACGATATTTGTTTAAATCCATTTATTTTGCCGTGAATTTGGGTATGTACAAACTGTGAAATTCCTCCGACGGCAGCAGCTTTGAGTCCTAAACGACATTACAATTTATACACCACAACCCCACATTCTCTTTCCTTGCTTGTCCGACTCTCCATCCCCCCCCATCCATATTCGACCTCCTTGACCAACTAAGTCCCTCAGATTTTGAATTTCCTCGATCCCAGATCTGGGATGTTAGCTCTTGTTTTTTTTTTAATCTTGATGTTGTTGTTGACGGTGGCCAGTTTTAGGGAGAAACGGCGATGGTGGTGGTGAACGGACTTTGGGGAGGAATGGTGGTGCTGGTTATTGGTTGGTGGGGAGGGTGGAGTTGAGTTAGAGTGACCAACAATAAGAGGACACCAGTGTCCTTCTCTTTACAAAATTAACCCTCACGTGACTTGCACATGATCATTTTTTGTTAAATTTCTAACGTCGTTTGGTGCTAGGGGGTAAAGTGAGATTCATGGTTAATTAAGGTGCCACTTTGGGAAAAAAATCGCGCGAGGGTGCAAAGTGGGAATGAGTGTATACTTTGGGTGGTTAAACATATTTTGGCCGACGCACTACACAGAAATCTATCAATAACAACTGTTAAAATTTCATGTGGATAGTCAGATGTTTATGAGATTTTGGTTGTCTAATTGTTACTAATTATGCTCTTGACGATGAAATCTTTCAAAATTGAGTTGACTTAGAAATGAAAAAAAGATAACACTTTCTTTCTGGGACGGGGAGGGAGTATCTCTTCTCCCTAATCCTCGATTTAAGCTTTTAGTCATTAACTATGAAAATATATTGCATACTCTTAGAAAACTAATGTGAACCCACAAAAGCCTAGTTTACCCTCACCTAACTAAAAGTTTTCATATTGGCATTTACTTGAATATCATTTTTCCTTGACCATCTTTTTTATTTTTCATTGCTTCAGGTGGGTCCAAGCCTAATTTAGCAGACCTAGCAGTTTACGGGGTATTAAGACCAATACGGTACTTGAGATCTGGTAAAGATATGGTGGAGCACACTCGGATAGGCGAATGGTATGGAAGAATGGAACAAGAGGTGGGCGAATCTACCAGGATAAAGGCGGCCTAAATTGGTATACTTCATTCCTTTTGGTATGCACAGAGAGACCTTCAAAGCTTTGCATACCCAATCATATTATTAATTACTCGGTAGAAAGAGCAAGCACCTAATTATACGGATGACATTTTGGTCCTCTTGTTTTTTTCTTTTGAATTTAGTTGTGGTTTATTTGATTATTCTGAGAATAAGATTGGCACGGCGTGAAACTGGCGATTATATGTTTCTAAGAAGTTGCAGAATAATAGCTTCATCTTGGTTTATTTTGCCAGGATTTTCCAGTGTAATGAACTTGGAAGGAAGTAGTCTTTGTCTGGGTTAAATAGGGATGCTCCTCTTATCCAAAGTAACCATTTTTTCTAAATTCCTTATTGACAATAATAAATTTAGGAGTTTACACTTTTGAACGGAATAAAATATGACGGGCTCAGCCCACTCCTTCAACATCAATTTATGGGCCCCACAAGCCCTCTATGCAGACCAAGTCAAAGGCTATTAAACTAGGTACAAACCTAAGTTTGACTTGGGTCAAAGATTCTTTTATCCAGCGGTCAAAGATGTCTTTATTCAACATGCCAAAGGAAAGATGCTTGCTTTTATTCAGCATGCTAAAGGCTTCTACTCACTGGATAAGGGCATTGAACAGTGAGCCCACTTTAAAGTCACACCCACCTCAGTAAAGGGTGGTGGACTACCAATAATCCCCACTCATATAAATAAAGAGAGCACAGCCAAGTAAGAGGTCTCAGGTTCTACACTCTCTCTCCTTAAAATTACCCATGCCTTCCCTTCCGGTTTATCTCAATATACATGAGCTTATTCTCACGCCGGAGGGTTTGCGCGGGATCAACCCCCGCGCCCCTAACGGTGTCTGTTTTGCAGATAGCCTGTCCGTTCGTCCAGAATCCAACGCCGCATTCCCGAAGACTGATTGGGTACCCCGGTTCCGTCCATTTTTTGCGTCATCAACTTTAAATTTGTTGTTGCTAATAGCGTAGTATTAGAATTTAGGGTTAAACTTAACTTGCTAGCTATTTGCAATAACAAGTTTAGTTTAACCTTAAATTTCAGACTTATACTTAGTTGACATGGGTGTTATTTTTCTGAAATTAAAATGAGAGAGAGAATGAGTGAAAATAATAGTAAGTGATTGTTTTTTTTGAGTATAAAAATAAAGCATCAAAGAGAATGAGTGAGAGAAATAGTATAAATATATTTTCATTTTAGAAAGTCCAGATTAAATTAAGGTGAGATAGACAAAAATGACTAAAGTGCCATTTGCAATGAGATAGAGGAAGTACTTTTTTTAAAATAGAATATATTGAGAAAAAAAATATCCCATCCAGTCCAGATTAAGTGCTCTTTTTTAACTGTTAACCATTTTAATAAAAATAATAATTATTAAATTTATCATAGTTAATTATTTTTTTCTCATATACTCTCTCCGTCCCAAGAAACACATTTCCATTTTGAATGTCCCATTTAAAAATAACCACTCCCAAAATAAAAACTTTTAATAATTTTTTATTTGTAAGACTCACTTGTCACTCACAATAACATGTTCACTATTCGCAATCGCCAAAATCTCATAAAAAACGCATTTTTTTAAGTTAAGAAAAAACGGATTTTAACTTTTAAATTCCAGTATTAGTGTAAAAAATGTCAATGTAAAGAGTAACAGTAAATATATTATTAAGTGGCAGTGTAAAAAAATGCAAGCGTTAGTGTAAAAAAGTGTCAGTGTTAGTACAAAAAAATGTCAGTGTAAAAGAGTGTCAGTGCATTTATTATTAAATGTCAGTATAAAAGAGTGCCAGTGTAGGGTAAAAAAAAAGTGTCAGTGTTAGTGTAGAAAAATGCAATGCATGTATTATTAAGTGACAGTTAGGGTGTGTTTGTTAACCAAATTAAGCATTAATTCTAAACATTTTAAGAGATTATAAAATTAAGCTTGTTTGATAAAAAAATATCAAATCTCTTAAAAAATTAAAAATGTCTTAAAAATAACTATTAATTTTAAGCTGGAGTTGTGAGTTTTAAAAATAGTTCTTAACAAGGTAAGAGGGGGAAAGCGAAAAAAAGGGAATGAGTTCGAACCCATCTATCAACATATTTGATTTATTTATATTTTGGTATAACTAAAATTTTCTTTTGTTGAAATAATTATTCATAAATGATAGTTTATTTATTTAATAATTATTAAGCTATTGAAATAATATATTTTTTATTTGAGTTGGTCTTATGAAAAACGCGTTTTTTCTGGCACTTAAGAAAAACGTGTTTTGTGTTTCCCTGTTTGTGCCAGTGCCAGTTTAACAAAGTGACAGTGTGACAAAGTGCCAGTAAATGTGTAACAAAGTGCCAGTGTAAAAAAGTGCCAGTACCATTTTAACAAAGTGCCAGTGTAAACAAAGTGTCAGTGCATGTGTAACAAAGTGCCAGTATAAAAAGTGTCAGTGTCAGTTTAACAAAGTGTCCGTTACATTAACACTGGCACTTTGTTAAACTGGCACTGGTGCTTTTTACACGGGCACTTTTATATACATGAACTGGCACTCTTCACACTGGCACTCTGTTACACTAACACTGGCACTTTGTTACACTAACATTTTTGCTGGCTCTCAAAAACACAAGCACTGGCATTCAAAAACACATGCACTGACATTCAAAAACACATGCACTGGCACTCAAAAACACATACATTGGCACTCAAAAACACTGATAATAATTTTTGCTGGCTCTCAAAAACACAAGCACTGGCACTCATAACCACATGCACTGGCACTCCAAAACACATGCATTGGCACTCCAAAACACATGCACTAGCATCTAATTACCCAATCTCCTGCACACCATTCTACACCTTGCTGGCACTCACCATTAACCTTGCTGGCACTCTACCAACACACATTTCACGCACATTTTCGCAAATAACTACAGAAGACATATCACCGTCCGTAATTTAGAACACCATTAATCAAAGACTATCATAAAAATGAAAAATTGAAATTGAAATTGAAATTGAACCTCCACATTGAAGCATTTTCACGAACACAAGAGAGTCGCATTTGCAGAAATGGCGAACAATGGGGAGAGGAAAATTAAATGTGAAACTTACATTGAATCGCCGGAGACAATCTGAAATTGTTGTTGCCTCAAGACTTGAATCTGTTTTCTTAAACTTGATAATACAGAGAATTAGGGATTTTCATTTGACGGACTCGTCGGCGTCGGAGGAAGGGAGTAAGAATTCTAGTTCAGGGGGTGTGGGGGAAGGAATTGGAGGCTACATCGAAAGGAATTTCAAGCGGGAAAGGGACGCCGCCGGCTATTTGCGTTTAGAGAGAGAGAGAGAGTCCGTTTAGAGAGAGAATGACAGTAAAACGCATTTTTTGTTAAGGTTAAAAAAAACGCGTTTTTTATAAGTTTTTGACTTTTATTTTTAAGAAATAGGAATATTTGTTTTAGAAAATATGAAAAAAAATAATTGAAAAGAAAATAATTAAAATAATATTTTTGAGTGTTAGTTGAAATTTTAATTAAATTCAAAAATACTCCCTCCGTCCCACCTTAGTGTAGACTAAGGTGGTGGGCACAATAACTAAGGAATATTATTAATATAATAAAAATGTGTGGTAGAAAATGAAGAGAGAGAATGAGTGGAGTGAATAGTAGGTTGGTTGAATAAATTGTATGGTGGAAAATGAAGAGAGAGAATGAGTGGGTGGGGTAGGGAAAATAAAAAATAATAAAAAACTTTCTAATTTTGGCAGTCTACACTAAGGTGGGACGGACCAAAAAGGAAAGAAGTCTACACTAAGGTGGGACGGAGGGAGTAAGTGATTTGTCATTATCAAACAAACATAAACTTTTATAATTCAGTAAATTAATGGTTTCAGATCTATTTTTTCAACTCTACTTTTTCAGATATTAATTTTAAATTTTACCAAACATGCACTAAAAATAATTTTTCCTTAAGTTCATATAAAAACTAATTTTTTATAAGAGCAACTATTTACGATCCCATATTTTTTATATTACTTTTCATATTCATAACACTAACTTCACTATTTTTATTTAAAAAAAAAAAAAATTCATGCAAAACTAATTTTGTGCTTTTTTTTTGTGTGTGTGTGTGTAAAACGTTGGGAGTAAGTATTACTCCTTCCAAATGTTCCAACTTTTTTTTTTTTTGGCGTTTCATTTAAAATGTCTCAATTCAAAAAAGAAAAGTTTTTTATTACTTTTTTATTTGTGGGATTCACTTGTCATACTTACAATAAATATTCACTAACTATTTCCTATCATATGCGTTTTACATTATATACTGTATTCCCTCCGTCCCGCTAATATTAGCACACTTTCCTTTTTGGGCGTGCCGCTAATATCCGCACACTCTCAAAAAGGAAACTTTATATTAATAAAATATTCACCCAACCCCACTCATTCTTTCTCCTACATTATTTTAATACTCACAACACCATTATAATTTATTACACCCTCCACTCATTCTTTCTCCACTCATTCTTTTACACTCACAACATTTTATTAAAATATCATATTCCTTAATTCTCGCGCAAACAATGTTTGTGCTAATATTAGCGGGACGAAGGAGTATACTCCCTCCGTCCCGTAATACTTGACACAGTTACTGTTCCGCACGGGAATTAAGAAAAAAATAAAAAGGTTGATGTGTTGTGAGTGTAGATAGTTAAGTAGGAGAGAGAATGAGTGAAGAGAATAGTAAATTATAATGGTGTTGTGAGTATTAAAATAATGTAGGAGAGAGAATGAGTGGAGGGAATAGTAAAGATTCTTTGCCATTTTAGGAAGTGTGACTTATCAGTGGGACGCCCAAAATAGAAATGTGTGTCAAGTATTGGGGGACGGAGGGAGTATTTATTTCTTAATTTCCGTGTAGAACCTATTTTGGGACATTTATCATTGGACGAGGGAGTACTTTATTTAACAAAATTACTTAAAATCCCCTTGGTAAGCTACCCGCTACTAGGTCTCCTCCTCGTTCACCCCCCTCTCTGTTATCCTCTCCCCCCAATCTACACACAAACACATACACATCCTGTCAACGATTCTTATTCGAATTCGTAGGCTTTTTACTTCATAACAATCTACTGAAGAAGTGAGTAAATTTTGAATCTTTAATCTATTATCTGATTAGGTAGAAGAAGATGGCGTCGGCGTCATCAAATTTGTGGGTGTTATTGGGTTTGGGATTGGCTGGAATACTGTTAATGACGAAGAAATTCAAGAAAGTTGTGAAGGAAGATTTTGGGGCGTTTATTGAGAAGTTTCAGCTCTTGCCACCGCCTCAGCCTGCTCCTCCTAAAGCTCCTCACCCTCTCACCGGTCTTTATTTCGCTGTCTCCGATTTGTAAGCAATCTTCAGCTCCCTTTTTTTGCATGTTATCTTATTAAACCCTGGTGGGTTTTAGCGGAAATTTTGTAAAAAGTGAACTTGGGATTGGTTTGGATGAGATTAGTACAGCTACTTTAGTCTTCGAATATTTGGTAGAGGGTTAATTATCAATATTGTTTTTCTTGGTGTATGTATATATATTTTTATTTTTTTTTGATATGAAATTTGAGCTACATGTGTGGTTTGATTTTTTTTTTTTTGGTGGGGTGGGGGGGGGGGGTGGGGAGGAGTGGCGTAAATTCCCTGCTCATTGTTTGGTTATGTGGGAAATTAGATTAAGAAGGCAATTGGAAGAAAAACAAGTATAATGATAACATCAATTTTCTTTTTATTAAATATTTTCATTCCTATATTAGAGAATGGATTGCATTTTAGGAGAAGAGATGATAAACTATGCAGGGACGTCGGCGTTGAGTAATTTAAATCATATGTAGTTTGTTTGGAAGTTACTATAATGATCGAAAATGCATGCTCGTCAAGCATCGCGTATTTTAAAACATACAGAGTTTTGTTTTTGTTGTTTTGGAAATTACTATAATGAACTGACCAAAGTTTGTTATTTTTACTTACCCTTCGTGGCCTACCAATTTGTTCCTATTGTCTCTTCCTATTATCCAATATTTGTAGGGGTACAAAGGTGTCATTTTGTTGCCTAAAAGGGGAGGAAGCTGTATTCCTTCAAAAAAACATATTCCCCAGAATCTTGCTTTCGTTTATGGATCAATCCAAATTTATAGTTTTTCCATTTACATTCAATGCAAAGAATTCATATAGAAGGATACAACCTTATAAGGCCTTCTGTAAATTACCCGCTTATGCTTGTTAAATCAGAAACAAAATCCTGCAAATGTGAAAAGGTTGTTTCTAATTAAGTCAGCCATCAGGAAAACAAGACATGCTTAAAATACTATGGAGGCGAGTCATAACAATGAGAACATGTGGCTGTTTTATAGCCTCATTCTTCCTTGCACTGGTTTCCATAAATATCTTAGCTTTCCGAAGGCGAGTATGTGAAACAGTCTTGCCAACCATTAGTTAACATTTATAGATAAGCTGTCATTGATCATTCAGGTATAAACTGTTTGTTCAAGCATCGGTTGCCTTTAATATTATAATTTGAGAGATGTATTGTAGAATGTTATTGCTGTCATGGAGGCACTTTCATGGGGGTTAACCCAGCCCCACTCCCAAGCACACACGAGTTTGAACAAAATGAGTTTAACTAGATGGGTTTGTTGTTGCCAACGGAATAAATGTACGAGAAGATGAGCAAAGCTATATACTCCCTTTGAATTAATAATTGCTTGACCAAGTTGTTTAGGAGTATCAGGATCGTAAGCTTGAAAGGGTGGCATAATGAAACCATGTATCGTTCAAAGCGGGCTAATTATACTGGGGCGGCCTTTCTTAGCACCGGTTTCATTTCATCATTGTTCAATGTTTAATGGGACCCATCTTCTGTAGATACTGGAAATAAGTCTTCCAGTGATGATTTTAGTTTCTTAATTCCATATTTGTCATCATGTACTTCTCTCTTCTTTCTTTACAAACATTGGTCGTTTATAAAAATTGTAATGTCACCCATCTTAGATCTTTTGCTTAAGTATGTTCCTTTTTATGTATTTGGTTGCTATCTTGAACATATATGGTTATTTGTACAAGGGTTTATGATACTATAGTTTCCTGGCTATCTACTTGTAATTCTTACGAACTTTTGATTATCCAGATTCAATATTGAGGGATTTGTTACTGGATTTGGCAATCCAGACTGGGCAAGGTCACATGAAGCTGCTGTACAGACATCTCCTGTAGTTGCAACACTTGTCGATGGAGGTGCAACATGTATTGGAAAAACTGTTATTGATGAAATGTCATTTGGGTTTGTACTTGACTCTCATCCTCATAATTTTCTTGTTATCATCTAGATGAACGTGCTTCAGGAAAAAATCGTAACCTTTCTGTTCTGTGAACATAGCGGGGTTAAATATGATCACTACTTCTACCTCCTGTTTATAATTCCATGGTGTTTGTTTCTGGAATTTTACCTCTACAGTATTTCTGGAGAAAATAAGCTTGTCGATACACCCATCAATCCCGTTTCTCCTGCCCGTGTACCTGGAGGATCATCAGGTGGAGCAGCTGTAGCTGTTGCTGCTAAACTTGCTGATTTCTCGTTAGGTAAGTTCTTTCACTATTCTTTAAGAACCTTTAGCTTATTTTTTATCCATTTTTATTTTTCGAAGAGTTTATAAAATGAAAAGGCAAAACCATATTCAAGGAGGGTTTACTCAAACACGCTTTAACTATATATTGAGAGTCTGGTTGACATATTTTCATATTAAACTTTGATACCTACCGTTTCTAGATTGAGTTTTCTACATTTAGTGACTTACAGGTTGTTGGATAAGGAGCCCACTCCAAGCCTAGATAGATTAGAGCTTAGATAGGTTTAGGTTTATTTAAATCTGTTATTTTATCCATCAGGAAGTCAGTTTTATGGGCATCAGTTCAATTAGCAGGCAACTATTAGAAAGGACCTGTGACATGTATGCATAAGCAATTATTTCTTCTTATTGAAATTCAATGAATGTGGAGACAGAATACGGAGAGGCTGTAAGAGTTGGTGTATAAATTATTCTTGCTTGTAAATACTCAAGTACGTCAGTTGTTAAACGTGACATCACGCTAGAGGTATATCCAAAACCTTATATGATATTTACTTTCTTCGAGTAATACTGTAATACTGAACAAAATAAGTTCCGATGTATTAGGGCTCCAATCTCGCTCAAAAGAGCATGCACAGTCATATCACTTGGCCTGGCTTATCCGGATCATTGTTTGACAAATTTAATAAAATGCTCTTCCTTACTTTTTTCCTCTCAGTTTATTTTGTCATTGCTAATAGTTTAGGTTTGTTTTGAAAGGCTACTATGGTTTCTGTACCATTTCATGGCTACTGTGGTATTTCTTAGTTAGGAATGTGCGCTTTGTAATTGACAGTTTATGACAGGTGTTGATACGGTTGGAGGTGTGAGGCTACCCGCAGGATATTGTGGTGCACTTGGATTTCGACCTTCATATGGCTCTGTTTCACACTTGGGGATTATTCCTATTTCAGCTAGTCTAGACACTGTTGGTATGTATTATATATTTTTCTCCATCACTAACCTTTATGAAGTACTGAAATGAAAATTCTATTACATTTAGTAGTACTTCTAATGAATTAATTTCTTATTGTTCATGTTAGTGCACAACCACATTCTTCTTTCAGTTTTCCACTGAAAGTTTATATCTCAACTCCGCATATGAAATGTGCTTTGCTGATTATTTATTGCTGATTCAGTTGCTACTGGAAAAGAAAATATTAACTAACTTAAGTTATTTGACTTGACAGTAAATTCTAGGATTAAGCTGTCTTGTAGGAGGGCACTTGTTGATGCATATTTGGACATATTCATTACCTGATTAGATCTGTCTTTGGTTTACTGTTCAAGCCCCAGCTCCTTTTGTCTTTTCGCCTTCAATAATCTTTGCTTTGACTAATAAGTTCACCATTGCAGGATGGTTTGCAATGGATCCTAATGTATTACGTCGTGTCGGACACGTGTTGCTGCAAGTGCCATTTGCTGTGCAGCGTAATCCTAGAAATGTTATTATTGCCAATGACTGCTTTCAGTTATTAAACATTCCTATTGACCGAATTACTCAAGTGGTGATCAAATCCACGGAGAAGCTATTTGGGAGTATGTTCCTGCTTTTTTGCCTATTTCTAAGCTGTTATGTTCTTTTTCAGCATATTTAAATTCTTCTTGTTTTTTTTCTGCATAAATAACAGAAGCATACCTTTTCAGGGCAAGTTCTAAGGCATGAGAATCTAGAGGATTTTATTGGTTCAAGAGTTCCAAGTTTAAAAGCATTCGCTTCTAAAAAGTCAAATGGTGAAGTCAAGTCTTCTTCGCTAAAATTGCTGGCTAATGTGATGCTGTCAGTTAGGAGGTAAGGTCTCTTTTCATTACTTCTGAATTGTTTTACTCTATGATTGGGACACAGTCTGAGTTTGTTTTATGTTTGAATCGTGTTAGCTTCTTTGTTAACTTATATATTAGCAGTATTTTTTATTGAATATTTTTTGTTTCTTGGAGTGGTACTTGTTGTGTCAGCTGGGTAGCCACCAAAATAATGTCTTTCTTTTTACCTTTTCCCATGTTATTCCTCCTATGTAAATTTGCTACGCCGGTTTGCATGACATCTCAGAAGTGTGCTTTTTTGTTTTTTCACAATTAAAAATGTTGTACTCTCATTCAGTTAGAAGAGAAGTTGAACAAGATTATTGAGGCTACTTCATGATATGTAGAGAAAAAGAAAAAGGGAGATCTAGGCTTTCAGGCTTAGGGTTTGTAATATGGCAAGAACATTTGCAGTTTAAAAATTGGTAAAGGCAAGATCTGGACCGTTAAGGGAGAATTCATAATTTGTGATTACTGGCCAGTTCATGCTAATTCGACGCGTGGACAAAATTTGAAGGTGACACTAATTATATAATTTTTATAAATTCGGAGCTTTTGGGTTAGTGGGAAATCCTTGGGATGACAGGTTATGATTTTAGGTGAACAAAAGTAAATGTTCAGATAATAAAATTAAAGGGAGCAACGAGAATAGGCTGTCATCTTTGCTTCTTTGTAAGCTTTGAGCTAGGGAGGCCTTTTAAAGAGTTGATTTATCAGATTTCAAATTCAGGTGGCTGTGTTTCATGATGTAATTTGTGGAATGTTTTGGCCTTCGGGGATGTTAGTTATCACTCTGTTGCAAATTCATTGTTCCCTTTTGAAAATTTTATGTCCCGAAATGACTGTCCTTTCTTGGATGAAGTTCCTAAATATACAGCCTTTGCCATCTATCATGTCCCAATTTGCCCTTGCAATACTATAGTGTGAACATTCTACTATGGAAATGGATCACAATACTATAGTAGTTCTTCATATTGCATTTCAACTTGTGATCCATTATCTTACATATATTCATCTTTTCTTTGGTGATGTTATTCTCTTTAACTTCTGCTATTCATGGTTTTTGGTGCAGTACAAGATTTTCTTTAAACAAGGGGATGAATATACGTATTTTGTTTAGTTACACTAATCAACTTTTCTAGGCTGTGTTTTTGACATATATGCTCTTGCGATCCTCTAAACAGGCATGAATTCAAACAGAATCACTATGAATGGATCGATTCTGTGAAGCCAACTCTAGATTCTCTTATCTCAGCTGAACTTCATGAAAGGCTGGAGTTGGAAGATAAGGAAGTTGAAAACTGCAGCGTGGTTAGGAATGAAATGCGCTCAGCTCTGAATACCCTTCTAAAGGTATTAATAACTTTTGTATTAAGAGTTCAGCAAAAGGAAACTATTTTCAAAAGTTAATGATGCATCAAGTTTCTATTAATTAAATTAATGCTCGGTTCTGCCAAATCTGCCAGTTCTGAAGATCCTTTGTTTTTTCACGTGTTTTGGCCTTTAACTCTTGCTATTACTCACTAAAACTTGTAATATCACGATAATGTCACCTGGTGATGCCAGCTATATTTCCTTGTTACTGGTAATATTGTTTCGACAATGAAACTTGTACGCATAAATTCCATACTTAGTGCTCTAATTAAGGAAACGAATCTTGTCTTTTTTTGTTGGTTTGATCGTATTTTTAATATTTGGCATTAGTTTATTCTGAATGTTAGTCTTACATTACTGCTTGCATGCCCCAAACCATTGCCAACGTCTGTAAGCCTCTGTGAATTTTTGTAACGCCTTTGCTACTGCTTCCCAGTCACCACCTTGTGCAATGTGTTCTTAGCAATCAAACTTTACATGCTACCGACTTTCTCCATTATATGAGCTTAAGTAAATGGCTCAACCACCATTGTTTCAGCCATTATATATTTATTCTTTTTATTGTCACTGTTTTTTAATTTTTTTTCTTTCTCTCTTCTTTTCATTTTCTAAATTTTATTCTCACCTATTTCTTCTTTTAACTTTTTTTCTTCTTACATCTTTTCTTTCACGATGACATATGAGGATTCATGTTAGCCGACCTCAAATTATTTCGGGACCAAGGCTTTGTTGTTGTTGTTGTTGTAAGGGTCCACCCTTTCTAATGCCTGATATTTGGTTGAATTTTGGACAGGATGATGGAATTCTTGTGATCCCCACTGTTGCCCGCCCACCTCCAAAACTGGGGGCCAGAGAGCTTTTATCAGAGGACTATTTGACGAGTACATTTACTCTGATGAGCTTAGCAAGCTTGTCAGGTTGCTGTCAGGTTAATTTCTCTCTGTCCCTCTCTCCCTTTTTTCGTGTTGTGTGGGGTTATGTGTGTTTGTGAAACACACTTCTACACATGCACACTCGCAAGCAGGTGTTTCAGTCCCTTTGGGCAGCAAAGTTATCAGGACTGACATTCTTAATCCATGATTA
This sequence comes from Adenophora triphylla var. japonica, assembly GCA_022495995.1. Classification (NCBI taxonomy): domain Eukaryota; kingdom Viridiplantae; phylum Streptophyta; class Magnoliopsida; order Asterales; family Campanulaceae; genus Adenophora; species Adenophora triphylla. The sequence goes on from JAFEMH010002399.1 coordinate 246,766, forward strand.
TTTTCTAAAAACGCTCTATTGTTTGTTTGGTTTTATGATGATATTTCTTCATTGCTTCAGTTGATTCATTTGAGGCTGATGAAAAACTAATGATGGTTTTATTTCCATCTCTGTGGCATTGTAGGTTGCAATACCATTAGGGTTCTATGAGAAGTCCCCTGTTTCAGTATCCTTCATAGCAAGACATGGCGGTGATCGCTTTTTACTAGATACTGTTCAAACCATGTATGGATCGCTGCAGCAGCAAGCGGATGAAGCTGGAAAGCCAAGACCATCTGGTAGTGTTGTCAGCCAGGAGACTTCTGCTGAGATAGCTAAAGAAAAGGTACTCGGCATTTCCTTTCACTTACTTTGGTTATATTTTTCCTTGCACCATCAAGCGCACTATATCATGTTTTACTTGTTTCATGATTCTTAACTAAAAAAAAACACATTTAAATTAAATCCATTCAATTAAAACATATTTCACACAAATGCACAATACAACCTATTCATGCCTATCGTTTTCCCTCAGTCATGATCATTGATATGTACTCTCAAGCTTCAATGAATCATTTTGGTGTTTCTTGGTCTCTATCATTTCTAAACTCAGTGACTAGATTTTTGTAAATATCAGGGTAAAATAGGTCGAGATGCAAGTACAAGAATAATGAAATTGAATTCAAATTATTATGTTGCGTGATGAGTTGAATTATAATTTGTTGATTAGGGCAGGATTAGTACATAGCACATTGACGTGGTTTTATGCTTGTTAAGCTTATCCATGTATTATAGTCAAAGTTGATCCATCAGTCAACTTTGTTAAAGACATTGACGGGTATGGTTCACGTGTAGTTCACATGCTTCTCTGAAAGGTAATTGACGGGTATGGTTCACGTGTAGTTCACATGCTTCTCTGAAAGGTAATATGAAGTACTCGAGTCAAACAAGGGAAACTACGTACCCGAGTTACTGAAACCCGTAATAGTGGTATCAGAGCGGAACCCCAACCGGCTTGTGAGCCTTGCCCAAGGAACGATCTGGGTATTGTTTGGGCTTTGCCGGGGACGACAAGGATTCGAGTGGGGGAGATTGTGTTATTCCTCATCCCACATCCGAAAGATGTGGACTTTGATTGTCATATATAAGCCTCCACAATACTATTACTGGGTGCCAATAACATCCATGAACTTTTGTGTGGGTCTGTGGTAAGCCAAGTGACCCAAGTTTTTTGTGCTCAGCGGTCAGTGCGTGGTGCTTATGTAGGTGGACCGGGTTTTCTGGCTCGGTTCCAAACAATCTTAAATTGGTAAATAACATCCTTATAGGTACACAACCAAATTCGCTCCTATGGAACTGTTATCATTCAGCAATTCACGTTAACCCTTCATTAACAATTTATCAGCGAATAAATTTTTCCTTGTATTTGGTAGTCATCACAACGGGACTAGGAAGTAGCATTATAAATACAAATGGACACAACAAGCATGATAAAAAAAATAGTTACATGATTCTTCTTATAATACAACAGTGTCAAGCTGTTCTTATTCTCATTTTGGCTCAATTTTACATTGACAATGAAAGGTTTGGATCTCATAGAACATGCTAAAGATCTCCAATCATTTAAACGCCATAATAATGAAGAGAAAAAACCTTCGGTGAGAAGGTCTTCCTGTTATTTGATGAGTATAGGGAGTGCTAATAACTTCCTGATATTTGATGAGTATAAGGAGTGCTAATAACTTGATTACTAACCAACCAAAAGAGTGAGATAAGCCAATTAATTCAAAAGCAGCATGTTAAACATTTGTGGGTACGATCAATTTTTTTCCTATTGCTTATCATTATCTTTGTTACCATCTGTATGGATATAGGGTAACCAAGCATATAAAGACAAAAACTGGCAGAGGGCTATTGGCTTTTATACGGACGCTATTAAACTCAACAGCAATAGCGCGACATACTATAGTAATAGGGCTGCAGCATACCTGGAATTGGGAAGGTAATGCTTTCTTGTGCACTTAATTGAATACTCTTTGTATTTGGATTAAATTTTTACTCATGGCTTTTCTTTTCCGTACAGCTTCCTCCAAGCTGAGGCCGATTGTACCAAAGCGATTGAGCTTGATAAAAAGGTGATTTTTTTTCATGAATGATCATCTTAATAAATAATCTGATCATGGTTAGTTGAAAGGTTGTGTTGTACAAGTAAAGCTTATCCGTTTTGCTTTCACATCTTTTAGTCTCTCTCCATCCTAGTATACTCTTATTATTGATGAACAGTGAATATTCTCTTGAGGGCTATAACAGTATAATGTCCGTTACAGATTTTGTTTTTGGCTCTCTACCTCTTTAACTCACATGGACAAACAGAGATCTTTTCTTGTCTCCACACTTTACCAGTTTAGGAGTACTATTTTGAGATACTTAACCATGTTGAAGTTGTTTTAGTTAGTTTGCTGGTTGTGTTTGTTTGCTGGAATTTGAACTTTTTTGGCAAATACTGCAGGCAACTCAATTGACCTGATAGTTTATCACCATTTTTTTAATATTCATTATTATTATTATTGTTATTTTGGTATCATCTTATTGTTTGTAGGTTTATAATATGATTGTCATTATTATGTGTGACTTGGAGGTCAGGGCTTCCATTTAGGAAGACCGTACTGGCATACTATACGTGAACATGTATAACTTTATACATTGAACCCCACAATGGCACGAGTCTCATGTAACTTCCAGTCCCCTTTATTTTTTTGTTTTCTTTTCTTTTTCCCTATCAAGTACCTTGATAAAGAATCGGTAAAAATGCTCCATTTTTGTTCAAAGTGCTATACGTTTGTAGTATTTTACTACTTACGAAAAATATAAGATGTCAGCATTAGTAGACCCTTCCAGAATAAGAGTCTCCTTCCTTAGACTACATGTCATAATAAAGTCTGACTCTACGTGCATCGCAAATTAGTCTCTTACAGCTTTTATCTATTAATTTATTTAATGCCCTCAACCCACATTGAAAAAAGATTTGGATTTGATTGTGTTAGATAAGTTCGACCCACAACTATTAGACCTCAACATCATCCATGGACTTCTGAGTGGTCCTGTGTGGGCTTGTTCACCCAAGGTGCTTGTGCTTAGTGGGTCAGTGCGTAGTGCTTTTGTTGTGGACCATTTTTTTGGGTTTGGGTCGTTATATTTTTCAAAATAGTAATAATTCCTGTTTGTGGTTTGAATTTTCCCACAAATCATGAGTAGCCAAAAGTTATACCCCATATTATATGCCACTAGAACTTTTCTCGACTTAGTCATTAGTTGCTTAAGACGTGGACGTTTACTCTCTTGTAGCACTGATAATTGGCCTTGGTAGTTGGTATACACATTCTTCTTTACGAGCATAACATAATTTTTAACACTTTTCTCCTTTTTTTCAGAATGTAAAAGCGTATTTAAGAAGAGGCACAGCACGAGAGATGCTTGGTTACTATAAAGAGGCAATTGAAGGTCAGTTAATGGATAATACTATGGACATAAACCAACTTGTCAATTGAGTTAAATCATTTACTGATGTGCACATGTTATTTTAGGTTCTTGATGTTTTTCTAATGGTAATTAATACGGACTAGTTGATATTTATGACTGTTTTAATTTGCAGATTTCAGATACGCTCTCGTGTTAGAACCAACCAATAAAAGAGCGTCTTTGTCAGCTGATAGGTTAAGGAAGTTGTTCCAATAGATTTTTGTACTAGCTAAATTACCTGGAGAAATGCTTCATAGAGTGCCGTTCCAGAAAAAGAACGTCTCGGAACATATGGAGAAATATGGGTTGGCCAGAAATGGATGTGAAGTAGTATACTTGTAAAGGGCATCCCAAAGGTTGGGGTTTACTATTGCAAAATCTAGCCACTATTTAGCTGTTTGAGGATTCTGTTTTTATTCGGGGATGTCGTATATGTCAATTTTGTAGTTAATGCCTATTTTTTACTCGATAGTTTAAAATTGTCATTGCAACTCTAGTCTTCAGGTGGGGCTAAGACGGTTTTTCGCTATGACTTACTTTTTGAAATGAAGCTTTTTCAGTGCAAAGAATTACTTGGTATGCAAAACCTGTAGTAAGGTATACTTGTGTGGATTTTCTCTTCGGTCCGTTTTCTTGCAACTTCAATAACTTAAATATTGTTTCTATCAAGATTAACCATCCAAACTTGCTGTTTTGATTCTGAATCATCTTAATTTGCTTAAGTTCCGTTTTTAACCATTCATATATTTTTTTAGCAGTTTTAACTATTTTATATTCTAGATACACTCATTATTCGCAAAAACTAAAAGCAAGTACGATAATTAAAATTGCAAAAAATATACACTAAATATCTCTACTTTAAGGGATAGTGTTGGGTTTTTAGCCATCTAACTTGGTAACAATTTAGGGGATCGAACAAATGGCAAATCAGTAATTCCTGTGACACCGAAGTGAGCGACCGCGCCATGAAGAGGGTGCAATCGCTTAGAGTTTCTGAAAATTTGGTGCGATCGCGCGCTAGAAGGGGGCGACCGCGCGCATGTCCGGATTGGGCCTGTTCAGCGGCAAACTTGGTGCATGACTCTAAAGCCCTGAAGGGTTATGAACATGCAATATAAATAAGCCCTACTCCCTAACAGTTTTTTATGATGTAATTTCTAGTGTGATAGAGATCAATAATTCTATATGTTTCAATGGTTTTCGTGTCTCTGTTTCTCTAGATCTAAGGTTTGCATAATTGTGAATTCTTGTGATCAAGAAGTTCGTGCATTAGATTATAGATTGTATTTGGTGATTGATAGTTGATAATAATATTCTTGCCCTCTGCCCGTGGACGTAACTAAATTGATGAACCATGTATATCATTGTGTTGTGTGATTTATTTATTCTTTCTTCCACATAGATCTGTTATAACAGATAGTAAATATGTAGCTATATTACAATGATTATAAATGCAAAAAATTTACATGAATGGCTAAAACTGGAGTTGGACAAGGTATTGGTTAAAATCGGAGCTCGAGTAAAGTATGATAGTTCAGAAAATCGGTGTGCCTTAGTTTTAGATTATACTCCATTTCACTATATCTGGTAGTATATCAAGACATCATAAGAGAATTCATTATAGGTTTAGAATAGAATAAATGTTGCATTTGGTCAATTAAGTTTTGATCAATATTTAATAATAAATAATTTATCTTTATGAAAATTTATAAATAGTTATAAATAGTGGTAATACCTCTATTTCAATTTATTTTTCTATAATTGTTACTACCTCTATTTCAATTTATTTTTCTATAATTGTTACTACCTCTATATTCTTTAGACATAAGTTTTTTTTTTTTAAAAAAACATGTAAACTCTTGTTAGGGGTATAAAACCATATTAATGACTTTTGATGGGGACATTGTACAAAGTAATGTGTAATGGAGTATATTCTCACTTCACGTTAAAAGCTTTTCAATTGAAAATAAGATGAATACATGGGTATAAAAGATCAATGAACCTCGGTTTCAATGATTACAAATGCTTGAGTAAAGGCATCTACAATGGTTAAATTTTTAGGGGATCGATCCTCCCTTTTTGTTTCTCACCCATTGTGAAGTCGGGGTTCGATACCCAAATATAGAAATGACTCCTATGCAGAGAAGCCATTATTTTCTGAATGGTGGAGCCCACAACCCAAATAAATTTTCTTTCTCTCTCCTTTATTGCTGTTTTCTCTTTTTTTTTTTTCATTTCTTTTTCTTCCTTCTTTCTTTTTCCGTTCTTCAACCATTGTGGAGGAAAAAATAAAAATGAGTAGTTTTGTTTTTTATTATGTGGCACCTATGTGTCATAAAATAGAACCCATAATGGGTTTTCCCATTGGAGATGCCCTAAGACTCTGAGCAACATGTGTTTGCTATGGTGTCCATGATATAATTATCAAAGTTTTCGTAGCTCCGAGTTTTGGGTTGTTGATAGTTATAAATAGTTATAAATAGTGAGAATATACTCCATTTCACATGCAATGCAAGAAAGGATTATAAATAGTGAGAATATACTCCATTTAAAAGTGGCCTTGGCCCAGTGGTATGTTGGTGACTTCTCGAAGGGGAGGTCACCGGTTCGATTCCCCTTAAGGGGAATTTTTGTGGTTTAATTCCTACCTTGGGTTTTAGGGTTCTTTGGAGCCCCCGGGGCACATCCGTGCAGTTAAGAAAGCAGCATTGCTGGGCTTATATCCTCAGTGTAGGAAGTTCGAATCTTGGCAGGAGCAGCTGGAGCAGCCAATTGGTGTTGTAAGAGTGATGCAATTGCCTCGGCAGGAGCAGCTGGAGCAGCCAATTGGTGATGTAAGAGTGATGTAAATGCCTTGTAGGAGGGCTCCCTTGGGACTCTGGAGTATAAGTGATGTAAGAGTGATGTAAATGCCTTGTAGGAGGGCTCCCTTGGGGCTCTGGAGTATAAGGGGTACTGACACCCTGACTGCATAGGGCACATCCCTCGATTTACCTCTGCTAGTATTCTGAGGGGTCGGTACTTGATGATCCAAGATTAGTCCGACAAAGCTGGAAACCTGGGTAAAAAAAAAAAAAAAGTAATGGGAATTCAATGCTTTTAACTCAAAATGGACAATTATTTTGATCAAAAAATTGCCCAAAAAAGAGTTATTTGGGAACGGTGAAAATACGGAGTAATAAATTTTCCTTTTTAGTCCCTCTCTTTAGCTTTCCAAATAAATATCTTATTTTAGTTAAAAAATAAATATCATATTTTTGTGTCCAAAAAATTGATTTACAATGAAGTGGGTCGGAGGGAGTATATTTTGATTATTTGATGAATTTAGATTATAATAGATGACATTTTCTCAATTATCTAGTGATTAATTTCTTCCTACCCCTCTAATAGCCCAAATTTTAACCCATAAAAATCTATCTCAAATTTAAAATTTCAAACTCATTAAAAAGTCCAAATCAAAACTCCTTTGACTATTTTAATTTTAATTGGGAGTCCTTCCGTTAAATTGAGCAACCGCCATGTTAGGTCACAAAACTTGTTTCATCCTTCGCATCAATCCTTGTTTTTCCTTTCAATCTCGTAGAAATTTACGGAATTCCGTCAAATTCCGCCGTTTCTTGGATCCAAGTGTGCCGAGATTCGTTGTTTCCGCGTCTCTAGGCTCTGTACTGACGTCCGGGAACGTAATCGCTGCCTCGGCTGCAGTCGGCTCAGGTTCTGTTGTTCATGAAGCCGTTACGTCGGCGATTACTCAAGTGGCTGTTACTGCCGTCGCTATTGCTTCTGGTGCTTGTCTTTCTACCAAGGTCGACTTTTTGTGGCCCAAAGTGCAGGAACAACCTGGTAAGCCACCCACTACTTTTTCTTGTGTGTGTGTGTTAGGGAGGGGGATAATTTAGTTTTAAGCAAGTAATTCGAAAAAAAAACTTAATTTAGTTAAGTATTAGAAGTGTCCTGTATAGGACCATTCAAAGGTCTTTATAGCTGTGTATATTATGTTCCCAGATTCTATACCATTTGCTATAGGACCATTCAAAGTGTTATGACTTAGCAGGTGAAACGGGGTCGTTTTGGAGTATTTGCAATTATAGCCGTTGGAATAATTGTTTCCGTTAGTTTTACGTCGTCGTTTAGCTTAGTCAGTCGTTATTAGCAAATTAGTTGATGTTGCAAGGGTATTATGGTCCAAATTAGATGCTGTTGGTTGAACCCATGTGACAACGCGTATTTGTTGTTGGTGTGGCAAGGATCAAGCATTATGATGAATAACAAATTTCTCTCAATTTCTCTCTCCTGTTCTTACTCTCTGTTCTCTCTCTATCTCCATTTCTGATCTAATCTCTCCCTTCTCCTGTCAATTTCATTCTTATTTCTCTAAAATTACTTATTGTCATTGCTTGGGTCGATTGGTGTTCATTTCCATTGCTGAGATCATAACAAATCTGGTATCAGAGCTTTCTTAATCCTGCGGCGGTAGAAATGGTGGATACACGTTATCAGGAATTGGAGACTGGAGTGAGGTCATGCGAAGAACAAATCACTGGACTCAAATCGGGACAAGATGAAATGAAGGAGAACATGTCAGCCATGGGAAAGGACATCGAAGAAATACGTAATATCCTCATGAGTATGAAAGGAGGTCAGGATAAAGGAAAGGTTGGAGGAACGAAGGAGCCAGCTGGGGGTAGCGGTTCGAATTCGATTCTAGGGGTGCATCCCTTGGACAGAAGCAATAAGGGGAATACTCATGGAAAGGTAAACGAAGAACCCTTCATTGTAGAAGATAATAGCACTCCAATTAAGGGAATTAGATATGGACATGAAGTAAACATTGATAAGAACTTGAATGACGGGTATAAGAAACAATTAAAACTGGAGTTTCCAAAGTTTAATGGTATGGATCACAGGGGATGGATACGCAAATGTCACAAGTTTTTTAAGTACAAATCAGTGCCTCTCCATGATAGGATCGAATTGGCTACAATGCATTTTGAAGGCTGTGCTGAGTTTTGGTACCAAAATTACAGTGAGGAGATCGATTGTTTGGCGTAGGATGAGTTTGTGCAATTGGTGGCGATCAGGTTTGGACCGCAGGCTCATCAGAATATTGAAGGGGAGTTCTCCAATCTGCAGCAAACTACCACTGTGAGTGAATTCCAAAGTCAATTTGAAGAGCCGAGGGCTGTGATGAAAGCTGAGAATCCAGCTTATACTGAGAAATTTTTTGTGAATAACTTCATTAAGGGACTCAAGGAGGATATAAGGTATAGAGTACAAGCTCAATTCCCTACTTCACTAGTTCAAGCAGCAAGCATAGCCAAAATTGAAGAGACTCATTGGGAGTTTACTAATAAGAAGACCAAAGCAGCCCTATACAAAAGTAGCCCATCATTTTCACCATTCAATACCACTCCCAGACCCAACTTCAGCCAAAATTCAAACCCTAACAGGTTTGGTACCTTTCCAACCACCAATAAAATCCCTACCCAAAGTAATTCTTCAGTCAACCAGAATTCCAAGGCTGATGTTAGCTATGGAAAACTCAGGCCACCCATTAAACAATTAACTCAGGAGGAAATGCAGATAATAAGGGACAAAGGGCTATGCTACAATTGTGATGAGGTTTACAAGTTTGGTCACAAGTGTAAGACTAGGCAGCTTTACATGATTGGAGTTTGTGATGATGAAGATGGGGAGATTTGGCATGACACAACTGATGTTCCCATGGATGATCCAGGTGGAGAGCAAGGGAAAGAGGAGGAATTAGAGATTTCATTACATGCTCTCTCAGGCAGTGCTGGACTACAAACCCTCAAATTGTTGGGCAAAGTGAACAAGAAAAACTTCACCATTTTGATAGACAGTGGGAGCACACACAATTTTCTGGATGAGCAAGCTGCAAGGAGGTTGGGATGTGTTGTGGAGCACACCAAAGAAGTACCAGTTGTAGTAGCGGATGGTAGTAAAATCAGTAGCCAAGGGATGTGTAAAGGCTTCAAATGGACCATGCAAGGAATAGAATTTGAAACTGACATGAGGGTGATTAATCTTGGAGGCTGTGATGCAGTTTTGGGAATTCAATGGTTGAAGAAATATAGTCCCATAACATTCGATTTTTCTGAGATGACAATGGGGATTATGAAAGAGGGAAAACAAGTCACATTGTATGGGGTAGAGGACACCACAGCAATTAAGTTCATGAATGCTAATGCAGTTAGGAAAGCTTTACAATCATACCCATGTGGGGCAATAGTGCAGCTATACTCAATGACTATAGAGCCTCAAGAAGGCCAAATACAACCTCAGGTAGAGTTCTTTGCTGAGAGAGTTCAATGATGTTTTTGAGGAGCCCAAAGGTCTACCACCTGAGAGAGTTTTTGATCATGGAATACCATTGAAGGAAGGCAGCATGGCAGTAAATAAAAGGCCATATAGATGCCCCTACTTTCAGAAGACAGAAATTGAAAGGATTGTGGCTGAGTTACTAGCTAATGGGGTAATTCAACATAGCTGCAACCCCTTTGCATCACCTGTGTTACTAGTGAAGAAGAAAGATGGGACTTGGAGGATGTGTATAGATTACAGAGAGCTGAACCAACTGACAATCAAAGATAAGTTCCCTATACCTGTGATTGATGAGCTACTGGATGAACTTCATGGGTCAAAGTACTTCACAAAGCTTGATTTAAGGTCGGGTTACCACCAAATCAGAGTAAGGGAAGAGGATGTGAGTAAGACAGCTTTTAGAACTCATCATGGGCATTTTGAATTCAAAGTTATGCCATTTGGATTGACAAATGCCCTAGCAACATTTCAAGCTTTAATGAATACTGTCTTTAAAGAGTATTTGAGGAAATTTATTTTGGTGTTCTTTGATGACATATTAATTTACAGTCCCACCATGGAAGCACACCTTGATCATCTCAGGTTGACATTGGAAATATTAAGGGAACAACAGTTGTATGCGAAGAAGAGCAAGTGTTCTTTTGCAGTTGAACAAGTGGAGTATTTGGGACATATTATCACTGGGAATGGGGTGGCAACTGACCCTAGTAAAATCGAAAGTATGCTCAAATGGCCTACTCCCAGTTCTGTTAAAGGATTGAGAGGCTTCCTTGGGTTAACTGGGTACTACAGGAAGTTTATTAGGCATTATGGGGTCATTAGTAAACCTCTTACAAGGTTACTACAGAAGGATGCTTTTAAGTGGGATGCAGAGGCTGATAAGGCCTTCAGAGCCTTGAAGATAGCTATGACCAGTGCACCAGTCTTAGCAATGCCAGATTTCTCGAAGACTTTTGTGATGGAGACAGATGCTAGTTATGGAGGTATTGGAGCTGTTCTTATGCAAGGAGGAAGACCTATTTCCTTCATCAGTAAATCCTTGGGACCAAAGCAGTTGGGTATGTCCACTTATGAAAAGGAATTCTTGGCTATTTTGTTGGCTGTGGAGAAGTGGAGGCATTATCTTTGTGGGCAAACTTTTCAGATCAAAACTGATCATGAAAGTCTTAAATACATTATGGATCAAAAGGTGACTAGCATGTTGCAACAAAAGTGGATTTCAAAGCTATTGGGGTATGATTATACAGTGACATATAAGAGGGGTGTTGAGAACAAAGCTGCTGATGGCCTTTCAAGGATGTTTGAAGAGCAAGGATTCATGGAGTGTAAAGCAATATCAGTGGTTCAACCTAGCTGGGTGACTGATGTATTAGCTAGCATGGATGGGGATGAGGAGATTCAGAAAATAGTGGAGAGTTTGTTACTCAATGGGAGTGAATTTGCAGATTACACTTTCATCAACAACATACTCAGGTTTAAGGGCAGGTTGGTGTTGGGATGTAATGGGGATCTTAGAGAAAGAATTGTGAAAGAATTGCATAATTCTCCACTTGGTGGTCACTCAGGTATACAGGGAACTATTAAGAGGGTATCTCAATATTTCTTTTGGCCAAAACTGAAAGCTGATGTGCAAAGGTGGATATCTCCTTGTGAAGTTTGTCAACAAAACAAAAATGAAACCATACACCCTCCAGGTTTGCTACAACCCCTCCCTATACCCACTAGGCCATGGAATGATATCTCAATGGATTTTGTGGAAGGCTTACCTTTATCTCAGAATTGGGACTCGATATTGGTGGTAGTGGATAGGCTTACAAAATATGGCCATTTCATTCCCATGAAACACCCATACACAGCCTATACAGTTGTCAAGAGTTTCTTTGATCACATTTACAAATACCATGGCTTACCAGTGACCATTACTTTTTTTTAACTGACAGAGACAAAATCTTTTTGAGCCAATTTTGGCAGTCTATTCTCTCTGTTGGGCACTACACTTCAGCTGAGCACTGCATACCACCCCCAAACCGATGGTCAAACTGAGAGATTGAATAGGTGTATTGAGCATTATCTGAGATCTACAACTAGTAGCAAACCAAAACAATGGAGCAGTTGGTTAACATTAGCAGAGTGGTGGTACAACACTAATTACCATACGGCTTTGAAGATGAGCCCCTTTGAAGCATTGTATGGTTATGCTCCCCCACAAGCATTATTCAGTCATGAACAATATACAAAGGTAGAGGCAGTCACAGAGTTCATTAAAGAAAGAGATCAACAAATCAGATTTATGAGGGAGAGACTTACAGAGGCACAGTCGAGAATGAAGCAGTTTGCGGATAAGAAGAGAAGTGAAAGGGTTTTTGAGGTGGGAGATTGGGTATACCTCAAATTGCAACCTTACAGACAATCTTCTTTGGCATTGAGGAGGAATATGAAGTTGGCCCCAAAATTTTATGGTCCCTTTCAAGTGCAAGCAAAGGTAGGCAACACTGCCTACAAACTTTTACTCCCAACCACGGCAAAAATCCACCCTGTTTTTCATGTTTCACTCCTCAAACCCAGAATTGGAAGCCATGTTGTACCAAATCCTTCTTTACCTTACATTGGAGATGACGGCCAATTTTTAATTGAGCCTATAGCGATTTTGAACAGACGATTGATCAAGAAAGGGAATCAGCCTGCGGCTCAAGTGCTCGTACAGTGGTCGAACACCTTACCTGAGGATGCTACTTGGGAGGATTGGCCAGTTGATCGCTGCGAATTTTCCAGATTTTAATCCTTGAGACAAGGATTGTTTGAGCAGAGGGGAATGTTATGACTTAGCAGGTGAAACGGGGTCGTTTTGGAGTATTTGCAATTATAGTCGTTGGAATAATTGTTTCCGTTAGTTTTACGTCGTTGTTTAGCTTAGTCAGTCGTTATTAGCAAATTAGTTGATGTTGCAAGGGTATTATTGTCCAAATTAGATGCTGTTGGTTGAACCCATGTGACAACGCGTATTTGTTGTTGGTGTGGCAAGGATCAAGCATTATGATGAATAACAAATTTCTCTCAATTTCTCTCTCCTGTTCTTACTCTCTGTTCTCTCTCTATCTCCATTTCTGATCTAATCTCTTCCTTCTCCTGTCAATTTCATTCTTATTTCTCTAAAATTACGTATTGTCATTGCTTGGGTCGATTGGAGTTCATTTCCATTGCTGAGATCATAACACAAAGGTGTTATAACTTTGTATATGATGTTGTTAAGTCCTATACCAGTTGCTATAGGACCATTCAAAGATCTTAATGCGTTGATATAAGATTGTGTGAGGTCCTATATCACTTGATATAGGACCATTCAAATGTCTTATAGCTTTGTATATGATGTTGTTAAGTCCTATACCAGTTGCTATAGGACCATTCAAAGTTCTTAATGCGTTGGTATATGATTGTGTGAGGTCCTATACTACTTGCTATAGGATCATTCAATGGTCTTATAGCTTTGTATATGATGTTGTCAGGTCATATACCATTTGCTATAGGACCATTCAAAGGTCTTATAGCTGTGTATATTATGTACTCAGGTCCTATATCATTTGCTATAGGACCATTCAAAAGTCTTATAGCTGTCTATATTATGTTCCCAGGTCCTATACCATTTGCTATAGAACCATTCAAAGGTCTTATATAAGAGTAATTATAGTCATATACCTTTAGTTATAAGACTAATTTTAGTCTTATTTTTTAAGGTATAAGACTAATTTTAGTTTTATACATTTAGGTGTAAGACCGACGGGGAGAGTGTATAAGACCGACGGAGTGGAGGTACTGTATAAGACAAATTTTCACATTTTAAAGTAACGTAAAAATTTGTGTTTTTTTTTTTTACTCTTAAATTTTAAGATATAATAGTAATTCTAGTCTTATACCCAAATATATACTTAATTAAATTTTGAATATTGAATCTCATTAATTGATTGTGAAATCTCTTTTTTTTTTTTTTAAATTAATTTTCCTCCACAGTTTATACTAATGAAATATATTGCAAAATTAAACGTAAACAAAGCATTGGTCAAGCGGTTAAGACCTTAGTTTATAGTGGAGGGTCTAGAGTTTGAATCCCACACTCTACATTTTGATTCAATTTTTCTAAAATAATATAGAAAAGGACGGGGTGGGCTAAGCGGGTTGTTTAGGAACTGGACGGGAAGGAGGGGTATTCTAGGTATATTAATTACAACGGGTTTATGAGGAATTTCTGATCTCGATCGGGTATTTATGGGTTTGTGATCTCACTTATGGGTCTTAGGGTCCTTGGCTCTTATCTAATTTACATTGTATCTAAGAAGGTTCTTTCACTTGCTTATCAAACCGTTATTTCACGGGTAAAATATATCATACCCGTGATTGCTTATGTATACGTACTCATGAGTACGCTAATATACACCATCCTTCACAACTTGTTGAACTATTCTTCCATAGAGAGAAATGACTAAATATCAAGCCCAATCATCCTCACAATCCAAAGCAAAAAGTTCATTTAGCTGTTCATCTCTCCATTGTGGCAATGCTTTTTGTTGCTCAACTGGATCTTTTCTCACAACTTCTTCCGAACAGTTTCTGACAATATTTTGGTCTGACAGATTACCTCCATTTGACATTTTCTCACTGCATTCGTCTTCACTGATCTCCATCATACTGACTGCTTCATTGAAAATTTCTTTGGCGCGACTCTGTCTCCTTGGCAAGGACTCTTTTCCCAAATTAGCTTTTTGGGTTATGTTTATGCCGCTTTTGTTGCTGCAGTTGACACTTCCTAGAAATGGATTCCTTTTTTCTTGACGATTATTATCAAGTAAATTCTCTCTTTCAATGCCGCTTGTTCTAATTACATTCATTGCGTCTTCGGCTCTTCCATGTTCCAGAGGATATTCCTTACCTGACACACTTGTTTCTGCTCTTTGCTCTGGATTATGAAAGTGTGTTAGTCCAGAAGCCCAAAATTCACTAATTGCATAAGAATGTAAATCTACTGTATATCAAATCAATTGCATTTGGAGCTGTGTGCATGACAAGCTTATGTTGTTTCCCAAATACTCCCTCTGTCCCAAAATGATTGTCCAAAAAAATTCAAATTTGCTCGTGAACAAGAGTAAATTTGGACATTTAATTCATTTTGGGACGGAGGGAGTAGATTGTTTTTAGTACGCACCAGTTCCGGGAGAAGCATATTTGACAGCACATACTGCCGGAGAATCCTTCTGCTGCAGTGGAGATCCACTGTCCTTACGGAATACCTGCAAACCAAACGAACACATCACTGGAATGTCAACATAAATTACAGTCAACTTTTAATAGAGTAACAGAGGAGAGCACTCTCCTCATCACACCGTTTTCGATTTCCCTCTTAGTTATTCCATTCCTCCAACTCAAGTTTCCTCTTACGCCAATTGACCAGTTACATGCTAAAGAATGTCAGGTTTAAGACCCTTTCTACGGTAATGCCATCCTTCCATTGAGCATAGCCCGTAGATGGGTATGGTTAGGACAATCATAATTTTCTCATTGATTTTCTAGATTATCAAGTTGGATGACAAGAAATGTGTCCTTCAATAGTATGCCATTCTGAATTGTCTTATCTGTAACTAGAGCCATCAGGTTCAGGGTTGTCCTAGATCCAACAAGCAAACACCTTCAAATTCCTGAGTCAGATCAAGAGCTGTCCCACCCTGATTCCACATTATGGGAGACTAACAAAATGTACTCCCTCCGTACCAAAATGATCTTCCCATTATTTGCCGTTAACACGAAGGTACTTTGAGCAATAATTTTATGTTGATCTAATCATCCTAATGAAAATTTAAAACTTGTTATCGATACACCATTATAAATACCATCGATAACAATATTTAGATGTTCATTCGGATAATAAAATCAACCTAAAATTATTGCTCAGAGTACATTCGCGTTAACAATAAAAAAAGTAGGAAGATCATTTCGGGACAAAGGAGTAGTAACCTAACATGATACAGTTACAGTTAATAAAAAGTGATAATATAACCTTATCCCACAAAAGTTGAAGCATGAAACAGAGCTGAATTGCCTGATTCAGTGGAGTCAAATACGGAGTAATAATTCTGCAGATACTATACAACTTTCCTTCAAAAGATGGTCTACATCAGATTAAATACATCTTAAGCTAGCTTTCCCCATAAATTTGAAATTTGGATAGCTTCTTGATGCTCATTAAAACCTTTCCTTTCTTGTGAACCTTAGGAGCAAGCATTCATGTATTCACCTTTTTTTATAAAAGCATAGTAAAGTTAAGACATGCAAGCTATGTTACCCGGACTCTTCAAATATGTTGAAGTACCCGTGTCCGACACGCATCGTGTCCGACAAGACACCCTGACACCCACATTTTCATTCGGATACGACACGAAAAATTAAAAAGAAAAAAAGGAGTGAGTTGACTTCATTTATAAAAAATTTACAAGTTTTAATATTGTTTTACTTAATTATACGTTATATCTTAGCAAAAATAAGAGTGAGTTGACTTCATTTATAAGTAAAGTATATAAATAGACTCAATATATTTTGTTATTAACGTATCCCCGTACCCGTATCCTAATTTTAGGACAGTGTCCCCGTGTCCAATTTTTTGAGAAAAAGTGAATCCGACACTAGGATCCCTACCCGTGTCGGATACCGGATCCCGAGTCCAGGTAACATAGCATGCAAGCTAGCAAGTTTATCTGACTGACATTTCACCGAGTGTGGGAGAGCAAGGGGACAGAGCACTTTGCTCATAGATGCATTACCATATAATTTCCAAAGAATGCGGCGTATTAAAAGAATGTGTACCTTCAAGACATTGCTGAGAGTGATGTTAAGATAATGTGCTGACCGTGAGGGGGCAAAAACAGCAACCTTAAAATTACAAAACAAACAATTAGATCGAAGTAATAATGACGATTCCAAATGCCGAATCTCTGGTACAAAATGCTGAATATACTAGCTGACATGATTTACTACATCATACCTTAGTAATTATCGGAATAGAACCAACATATATGTCCTTCGCAAACTCACTCTCAGAAAGGACTTTCCGGTGAATGTAACCAGTTATTGTACCCGTAGGATCCTAAGAATTTTACCCCAGTTAGTAACTCAAAAAACACATTCCCCCATACAAGAAAGTATACTAAGCTCATATCCTAACCTTCAAAGTCACCATAATATCACCAAGACCATTTGGCGTGCAGGACTTAATAACGGCAACAACCTAATTGAACATACAGAAATATATCAAAATAACTAAAGAGAAGACATTTAATAAATTATGCGCAATTGTTCATGCATTAAAAACAACAAAAAATCTAAATGATCAATTATCCTTATACCCATTTAACTATAATTAATCCTGATATTATACCTGATCAATCCTGCCAATATTGAGGCATTTCTTGATAGAATTCAAAGGGGTAGTAGTAGCAGGAATGATGCAGTATGAGCAGTAACAACGAAACAGAGGATTCCTGGAACTGAGGCGGGTGCCTCATCCTGAGCCAGGCGGGCGCCTCGGCGGCAGCGGGGCAGGGCTTCAGCAACAAGGCCTGGCGGCTGGAACTCTCATTGGGCTTCAATAAGTTTAGGGTTTTAATGTTTTATTTTAACGTTTTATTTTAATTATTAATTTAGGGTATTTTAGTACTTTCTTTTAAAAAGTTGTATTAGGGTTTTATAGGATTCTAGAACATTCTTAAATTAGTATTTAAACAATGTTAGGGTTATGTTTTGAGGCAGTTTTTGATGATTGAATAAAGAAAAGAAAAGCTTGAAGCTTTCAATAATTGTTTCCTGTCATTATATTGTTCGGTCATTCTATTCTCTTAGCCTCAGTTTGCTATCATTTGGTATCAGAGCTCCGGTTCGCATATCAATGGCTGAACGAGGAAGCGTGGTTCGTGGTGGACGTGGTGGCGATGGAGCACCAGGCAAATGGGAGCCCCAAGAAGATTACCATCGCATGACGACGCCGTCGCAATATCGAGATAGAGGAGGTACGAAGACGGATTCAAATACTCCAGATCCGCTTGGATCGCAGAGAAAAATTTCTAGCGATGAGGGGTTCAGATCCGGTTGTTACAGCCGAGGAAAAGGAGTACTATCAAGAGTGGATGGATTCCCTCGGCCAAAATCATGGACTTCATGATAGGTATGAAGCTAACCGTTCGAGGAATGACGATATGAGGATCGAAATTTCGAAAATCGAAGGTAAGGCAATTCCTAATGATTCCTCTGATTTTTGGATTGATACTGTTGGGTGTCAAGAGGTTTGTTTGTCGAATCTTCAAGTGAGGAAAACCTTGTTGATTGGTCAAACCCCCCTCTGTTTGATGCAAATCCTGAAGATTCGATTGAGTCTTGAATGGATACTGTTAATTTTAAAGAGGGTTTTGTGATCGATTCTTCAAGTCAAGAAGACCTTGTTGATTGGTCCAAACCACCTATGTTTGATGGGTTTCGTGGTGATGTTCCTCAAGCAATGACATCCGATCTTGTTGATGGCGTTAACTCAGTTGTTGAGTCAGAGAAAGAGGCCGAGGACGTAATTGCTAATCAAGGGGCAAACTTGGTGTGGACGTTTGAAATAGTTACTGTTGGTCTTAGGTACAAAGACCCGTTTGACACGGATTTCCCCCGTTCTTCTATTCGATACATCATTCAGAAATTGATTATTGAGTTTTTTGTATCAATGAACTGGGCTGATTGGATGGATGTTGTCACAAGAGCAATGAAGTTTAAAGTTCGTCAAGGGTAAAGAATTCCTTTTGCAGATAGAGTTCGAATCATACGCGTTATCGTAGTGTTCCTATCGAGGGTATTGACTCGAGGACGAGTCTTTTCTGAGGAGGGGAGGATGATGCAGTATGAGCAACAACAACGAAACAGAGGATTCCTGGAACTACTGAGGCGGGCGCCTCATCCTGAGCCAGGCGGGCGCCTCGCGCGGCGGCGGGCGAGGCTTCAAAGAATAAGGCCCTTGGGCTGAACTCTCATTGGGCTTCAATAAGTTTAGGGTTTTAATGTTTTATTTTAACGTTTTATTTTAATTATTAATTTAGGGTATTTTAGTACTTTCTCTTAAAAAGTTGTATTAGGGTTTTATAGGATTCTAGAACATTCTTAGATTAGTATTTAAACAATGTTAGGGTTATGTTTTGAGGCAGTTTTTGATGATTGAATAAAGAAAAGAAAAGCTTGAAGCTTTCAATAATTGTTTCCTGTCATTATATCGTTCGATCATTCTATTCTCTTAGCCTCAGTTTGCTATCAAGGAATCATACCATCGTCAGTACCTTCAACATAAGAATGCATATAAACAGAAAAGCCCAAACTTAGGCAATAATAAATGGAAATACCCTCGCCCACAAATAATTAAAATTAAAGTTAATCAGTACTACCAACAGTGAGGAATTCAACTGCAGAGAGCCAAGGATTGCGCTGGAAATCTTCATCCTCCTCGGCATCTTCAATAGCTCTTCGTATGTACTCCTGTGTCGCAATCGGGGTTCCATGAGAAGAGAAGCTCTGACGATCTAGGGTTTTCCGGAGCATGGCGGACTGTACGGCACCAGCGGGACCAGAAATAAGAGGCGGTGACGGATGATGTACTTGCGATTGAAGGGAAGAGTCTAGGGTTTGTGAGGGTTGAGGGGAAGGAGAGAGATGACTTGACTGAGATTGAGCGGCGGAGATATGGTCGGAGGAGGAATCGCGACGGCGCTTGCAAGGGCGGAGGAGGAGAGAAGGGAGGTCGGAATCATCTACATCAAGCGCTTCCCATGGATCCATTTTTGGGGTTTTCTAATGTGTGAACAGTTCTGGCGCGGGAATTTGATTTTCTTGAATTAGGTCCATTACTACCCAGTGTAAAATATCTACCTGTAATATAAATTTTTGGGAAAAATACCAAAAAGTCCCTTTAAAAAAAAATTCAATCCAAAAAACCCTACAAATAATTATTCTATCAAAAAAATCCCTTAAACTAGATTTTCAATATCAAAAAGTTAAAAAATTAACGATTTAACTGATTTCATTAATTCAAGAATTTAAAATGCTGAAAACTTGATTTTCTTTTCGATTATGAGTTTTACAAAGATAAAATTTATCCATCTTGAACAATAATAGTAATAATAATTTACAAATAATTATATTACTATTATTAATATAATTGTAAAAAAAATAAAGTAATAATTTAAAATAATGTTGATAGTGATGATATAGTGAAAGTAATTCATAATTACTATAATTATATTTTTTTAATTTTTATACTTATAAGTTATAACAATTAAATTTAATAAGACAATGTAATTGCTTTTCTTATTATTATTGTACATGGGATTAAGAATTATCTTATTATTATTACTTTTTATAATAATATATTTTTTAATAATTATGTTTTTATTTTTTCTTTTTCACTACTCACACACACACATGCATGCACAGAAGTGCCTAGGAGATAAATCCTAGGGAGAGAAAGTCTTCCCTCTAACTTCTGGGGGGATCGAACCCATGACCTCCAGGTTGGAAGCTATGAGCTCTAGCCAGCAGACCAAATCCCCATGTGTTGTTTTATTATTTCTGAATATAATAAGCCTTGCATTCTAGGAGTCGGAAACGCAGGTGACACCTCACTATTTTTAGAAAACAAATTTTCATCTTTATAAAAGTTCCAAACATAACGATATTCGTTAAATAGTTAATTTTTGGACATTTTGGTTTTGAAAATTGATTTTTATAACTTTTTAGATTGAATAATTATTCTTATGACTTTTTGGATATGAAAGTTTTTCATAGGGGGGTATTTTTTCCTAAAATTTTTACTACAAAATAAAATGTAAAACATGTCCAATTAAATGTATTAAAAATCTAATTTTTCACTTTTAATTTTGCAAAAATATAATAAACTATACTCCCTCCGTCCCACGTAAGTGTGGATTTATTTCCATTTTGGTCCGTCCCACATCAGTGTGGACTGCCAAAAATGGAAACAAATATTCACTATTCCACCCACTCATTCTCTATCCTACTTCACTTTCACACTCACAACATTCTCTCTCCTAACTATTCCTCCTACTCATTCTCCTATTTAATTTTTCATACTCACAAACACCTCCTCCACCTATTTCTCTCTCCTACTTTTCCTTAATTTCCATACCCAAAAAGTTGATCCACAGTTACGTGGGACGGAGGGAGTATATAAAATTGAAAAAAAAACAATAAGAGACAATATTATTTGAAGAAGAAATCTTAAAAAAGGTCATTCATTTTATGACAAAAAAGACATTCAATTTGGACAAACAAAATACAAATTTTACACAAACTACTAAATGTTTTACGGTACATTTGCTATAACATGATTTACATCTATTATGTAACACACACACACCCATACGTTTCATTACAAACTACACATTTTTTTCATTTGAGAAAATGACAAATTAGGATCCAAAATTTAGCGGGGTGTGCCAGTTGGGGTCTAATATTCCAATTTTGTCAATTTAGAATGCAAAGTTAACAATATTAGTTCAGTTAGTTGGAGGTCTTTAAACTAAGGGAATTTGCCCCATAAGTTAACAATATTAGTTAATTGTATTAAAATACTCCATAAGTTCTCATGTTGTATTATGTATAATACAACATTTAGTTATGCAGTAGTTTAAAATCATAATACTGCATCCGCACCACCGCCTCCGCCACAGCCCAGCTTCACCGCCGCCGTCTGCTATCGCCGCATGCCGGATTCCTATCAATTTTCGCCGGAATCCGGCAATTTTGGCCGGAATCTGGCCGCCGATCGCCGAAATTCGGTCGCCAGTCCATGGGCTTCGGACTCCGGTCACCGGCGACCGCCGAAATGCAGTATTATGCCTTAATTGATGTTGAATTTTCGAAACATAATACAACATCATAATACAACATGGGGAAGGAACTTATCGGGCATTATGAAACTTTTTTAGAACTTATCGAATCGGGCATAGTCCCTTAAACTAAAATGCAAACAAAACTTAGTTAATTCACACGTGCTTGCACATGCACTTAGCGGAGTTTATTTCACGTGGAGAATGCCATCGTTACGTTCACCCACCACCAGTCAATAAAATCCACTACCTCCAATACTCCTAAAATCCAGCCACCACCATTCCTCAAAAATTCGGCCACCGATATTTTTTGTAAATCCAGCCACCACCATTTTTAAAAAAATCGGCTGCCACCACCCCAATTCTCTTAAAATCCGACAACCACCACTATTAACATAAAAGATTGAAAAAAAAAAAAAACCAAAATTTTAACTTCTATAACATTTAAATCTCGGGCAGAGATTGAGAAGGGAAAACATGTAGGAAGGGTGTGATAACAAGAAGGAAAAGGGTAATGGAGGAGGGCGGACATGGGAAGGGGTAGGAGGGACGAACAGAGGGCGGTTGAAGGGGAAAAAAGGTGGACAGAGGGCGGGGGAGGAGGAAGGAAAGACGGGGATGGGTGGTCTGGTTCGGGAGGAGGGGATGGAGGGTGGTGATTGAATTGTGGGTTGAGTTGCTGATCGGAAGAGGTGAGAATGAAAGAGGGAAGGGGAAGGGTGGTTGGGAAAGATGAAGTGGGGGAATATGGGGGAAGAACCTGGACATGACACGAGGGTTTTTTTTTGGTTAGTTAAGTTAGATTATTTTTCCATTAATACTTGTTTTTTAGATTTTTACTTTTTTATGGTTATAAAAGAAGAAAAATATATTAATTAAAGAAATATCTTATTATCAAAAGTTATTTTCAAAATAATTTAACATATGAGATTTTTAATTTTTAAAATTATTATGCTTTTTATTTATAAAAAATGGATAAAATCTTGGTATAAAACTAATATTTTTGGTAAATGAGATTTTTTTGTTAAATTTGTTTTGAAATTTTAATTTTTAATATTCAAAATATGTTTTTATTTATGGTAATTAGATTTTTAGGTTTTCAAAAATGTTCTTTTGTGAAATGACAAAATGCCCATGCGAAAAATCAAAACAAACCTCAGTTAAGTGCATGTACAAAGCATGTGCGATTTAACTGAGTTTTGTTTGCATTTTAGTCCAAATACCCCTAGCATTGTTAACTTTTAACTTTAAATTGTCAAAATTGAAACATCATACATCGATTGACACACACTCCCCAAACTTTGGATCCTAATTTGTCATTTCCACTTTTCATTTAAGGTATCCCACTACAAATTCGTCCCACTTGAAGATTTACCATTTGAGTTGGACACAATAATTAAGAAAAAAGTGAAGAATATGATGTGTTGTTAATATAAATAGTTAGGTAGAGGAGAGAAAATGAAGTAAGTGGGTAATTGTTTTGATTATTACAAGTATGTCCCATCTATATTTTAAAAAAGATGAACCTTTAAGTGGGACACTTATTTGGCAAATAAGTGAACCTTCAAATGGGACGAACGGAGTACACACTTTTTAAAATGAAAATATTTCATTATTTTATATTAATGAGATCTATATGTCATACTCACACCAACTATTTAATTATTATTTACTACCTCATTTTCTCTCTCAACCCACTTTTCATAATCACAACATCTAATTTACTAACCCTTTTTTTTAATCTTCAAACAAATAGTAAGTGTAGTTTATTAATGTATTCTCAATATAAAGGGAGGAATACAATAATGTATCAAAAAGTGAAACACATACACAAACATTGTCATCATTTTTTTATTTCAGAATACTTTTGGTTTACTACCAACCTCCCCCATATTATATCAAATAATAGAAAAGGATATTAAAAAATCTCTCATACAAATAACAAAAAACGAAGAACCTTAAACATGGACAAATTAAGACCCTTTAACCGGAAGGAAGAGTACTTTAGAATACAATGAATTGGAGAAGTGACTGCAATTGCAAGACTTTTCTTTGACATATGAATAGGAAAAGTGACATTTTTATTTTTAGGAAGAAGCCTATGAGGTGTTATCTTTTGTTCTAAACAATTTGCATTAATTTGCAAAATAGTTGGATAAGGTAATTGTGCAATGTTATAATATGGTATATGCAAAACATAGTTTACCTTATATTTTAGTTGACTATCTTCAATGTTTTGTAAATGGCCACGAGCAATTGGTTCATGTTTCTTCGGTGTGCATCTATGCGTGGTGTAATTGGTTGTTTTTTTGTGTTTTACTGATTTAGTATATTTCATGTATAGATCTTTTTAGTTAAATTATACTCCCTCCGTCCCAGATCAAGGGTTCATCTTTCCCTTTTGGTCCGTCCCAGATCAAGAGTTCATTTCCATAAATGACAAGTTTTTGAATATATTTATACCCTTATCATCTTCATATATTTACAAAAAAACCATTCATTATACCCTTATAATTTTAACATATTTACAAAAAAATCAATCATTAACTTACTATTCCTCCCACTCATTCTCTCTCCTATTAAAAAACCAATCATTAACTGCTATTCCCTACCTTATATTACAAAAAAATCATTCATTATACCCTTATAAAGTTAACATATTTATAAAAAAAATCAATCATTAACTACTATTCCCTATCCCACATTTAACTTTTATTCATTTTTAAAAAAATTTCTTAAGAAGCGTGAAATTCACCCCGTATACCCTTGGTCTGGGACGGAGGGAGTAATATATTTAGTGTTTTTTAAGCAAATGGGGGATGTTGCATGCATGATAAAGACGCAACACACTATATTAATATGATAAATCATGACGAGGCACAAATTTATTAATGAGTTGGTGGTTGGGGGTGGTGTAGATAGTATAGTTTCATTGTGCAGATGAAGATGAAAATGCTTTATGTTGGTGATTCATATAGAATGCTTAAAGTTTTCTACCTTTTTATCAATTGCCTAAGTGATTCAAATTTCTTTCTGTCTCTTCCTTTTCTTTTTTCTTTTTCTTTGTGTGTGTTTGGTGGGGTTGGGGGTGGGAGTGGCGGATAATGGGGTGAGGGTGGCCTATAGATAGTATAGAGTGAAGATGTTGTATATGTATGATACTTTATTTAATATGAAGTAATTGAAGTTTTTTTTTTATCATGGAATATTGAAGTTATACCATTGGAATCTTCCAATGTCGCCCCACATTTTAGTCATTGTTTTGGCTAACAATTGTCTCATTGTTTCCAAGTTAGTATTAATGAGTTTACTTAGAAGAAGATAACATGCAGTCAGTAGTGAGTAAATGAGTAGGTTACGAGAAAAAGAGTAACTGATCGGTTGGGGGAATTGATATGTGCCTTGGCACGTGGGTTAGTACTAGTATATACACATTTCTCATAAGTACACCCCTTTCAATAATATTTAAAAAAAATATTCTTATTCCCTTATTCTTCTCCGACATCACCACTGCTCTCCATGCCACCACCATGCCACCACCACTATTTCATCCATATCACTGTTACGAAAATTATAACAGAAATTCAAAAAGTCTTTTTTAAAGAATTAACTGAAAATAAAATAAAACCAGAATACGGAAAGTTGAGACTTGTGTTAGACACAATCTCTGTAAAAAGTAATTGCCCCACACTGGTGCTAATGGTTACTAACAATCTTCTCATAAGATGCAACGACTTTAACTGTCGTTAATAGTTAATAGGAGCACTCCAAATTAACGACTTCGGCAAAAAATCTGAATGTTTGGAACTCTGGACTTGAAAGGAATTTATGCTCGATATGTTCTCTGTCTCTAATTTGCTATTGAATGTTTGATGACTGGATGAATGAAATCGTCAAACATGGGGTCCTTTTATAGTTTTTTAGGAGTTGTGGTGCCTTTTAGGTCATATGCACAATTCAGATCGGATGGATCTGGACCATTCGATATGATCCTGATCAAGGCACCAGATTGAACAGAGTGACCCACGCCCAATCGAGGAGACGCGGATCCTCCATCTGAACCTACCCATTTCCATTCGAATGGACACATCCACCCCTTGTAGGCCTGCCCCACCTGGGCTGCCTTGATCGAACCGTGCACCATGTCGAACTAGACTGGCCTTACTTATCCGAACCAATGCCTCAACCGAACTGCCACATGCACTCGAGCTAGCTGAGCCACAAATCTTGACTGAATTTCTCAGAAGTTCAAGGCTCCATACTCCCGGTGACCGGTGCAAAATGCAAAGTGCATCTCTAAAGCGCCATTTGCGCCCTCAGGCTCTCGGATGGTGCTTGTGGTTCAAATTTGAGCTAGTCCAAAACTAGCACAATTGGGCCACTTGTATTTGGTTGTCATCACAACGGGACTAGGAAGCAGCATTATAAATACAAATGGACACAACAAGCATGATACATATTTGTGGAAAAATAGTTGCATGATTCTTCTTATAGTACAACAATGTCAAGCTGTTCTTATTCTCATTTTGGCTCAATTTTACATTGACAATGAAAGGTTTGGATCTCATAGAACATGCTAAAGATCTCCAATCAATTAAACACCATAATAATGAAGAGAAAAAACCTTCGGTGAGAAGGTCTTCCTGTTATTTGATGAGTATTGGGAGTGCTAATAACTTCCTGATATTTGATGAGTATAGGGAGTGCTAATAACTTTCCTAACCAACCGAAAGATTGAGATAAGCCAATTAATTCAAAAGCAGCATGTTAAACATTTGTGGGTACGATCAAATTTTTTCCTATTGCTTATCATTATCTTTGTTACCATCTGTATGGATATAGGGTAACCAAGCATATAAAGACAGAAAATGGCAGAGGGCTATTGGCTTTTACACGGACTCTATTAAACTCAACAGCAATAGCGCGACATACTATAGTAATAGGGCTGCAGCATACCTGGAAGTGGGAAGGTAATGCTTTCTTGTGCACTTAATTGATTACTCTTTGTATTTGGATTAAATTTTTACTCATTGGCTTTTCTTTTCCGTACAGCTTCCTCCAAGCTGAGGCCGATTGTACCAAAGCGATTGAGCTTGATAAAAAGGTGATTTTTTTCTTGAATGATCAACTTACTAAACAATCATGGTTAGTTGAAAGGTTGTGTTTTACAAGTAAAGCTTATCCGTTTTGCTTTCACACCTTTTAGTCTCTCTCCATCCTAGTATACTCTTATTATTGATGAACAGTGAATATTATCTTATGAGCTATAATGTCCATAACAGATTTTGTTTTGGCTCTCTACCTCTTTAACTCACATGGACAAACGGAGATCTTTTCTTTTCTCCACACTTTTCCAGTTTAGGAGTACTATTTTGAGATACTTAGACTACACGTCATAATAAAGTCTGACTCGACGTGCATCGCAAATTAGTCTCTTACAGCTTTTATCTATTAATTTATTTAATGCCCTCAACCCACATTGAAAAAAGATTTGGATTTGATTGTGTTTGATAAGTTCGACCCACAACTATTAGACCTCAACATCATCCATGGACTTCTGAGTGGTCCTGTGTGGGCTTGTTCACCCAAGGTGCTTGTGCTTAGTGGGTCAGTGCGTAGTGCTTTTGTTGTGGACCATTTTTTTGGGTTTGGGTCGTTATATTTTTCAAAATAGTAATAATTCCTGTTTGTGGTTTGAATTTTCCCACAAATCATGAGTTGCCAAAAGTTATACCCCATATTATATGCCACTAGAATTTTTCTCGACTTAGTTATTAGTTGCTTAAGACGTGGACGTTTACTCTCTTGTAGCACTGATAATTGGCCTTGGTAGTTGGTATACACATTCTTCTTTACGAGCATAACATAATTTTTAACATTTTTCTCCTTTTTTTCAGAATGTAAAAGCGTATTTAAGAAGAGGCACAGCACGAGAGATGCTTGGTTACTATAAAAAGGCAATTGAAGGTCAGTTAATGGATAATACTATGGACATAAACCAACTTGTCAATTGAGTTAAATCATTTACTGATGTGCAAATGTTATTTTAGGTTCTTGATGTTTTTCTAATGGTAATTAATACGGACTAGTTGATATTTATGACTGTTTTAATTTGCAGATTTCAGATACGCTCTCGTGTTAGAACCAACCAATAAAAGAGCGTCTTTGTCAGCTGATAGGTTAAGGAAGTTGTTCCAATAGATTTTTGTACTAGCTAAATTACCTGGAGAAATGCTTCATAGAGTGCCGTTCCAGAAAAAGAACGTCTCGGAACATATGGACAAATATGGGTTGGCCAGAAATGGATGTGAAGTAGTATACTTGTAAAGGGCATCCCAAAGGTTGGGGTTTACTATTGCAAAATCTAGCCACTATTTAGCTGTTTGAGGATTCTGTTTTTATTCGGGGATGTCGTATATGTCAATTTTGTAGTTAATGGCTATTTTTTACTCGATAGTTTAAAATTGTCATTGCAACTCTAGTCTTCAGGTGGGGCTAAGACGGTTTTTCGCTATGACTTACTTTTTGAAATGAAGCTGCAAAGAATTACTTGGTATGCAAAACCTGTAGTAAGGTATACTTGCGTTTTCTTGCAACTTCAATAACTTAAATATTGTTTCTATCAAGATTAACCATCCAAACTTGCTGTTTTGATTCTGAATCATCTTAATTTGCTTAAGTTTCGTTTTTAACCATTCATATATTTTTTTAGCAGTTTTAACTATTTTATATTCTAGATACACTCATTATTCGCAAAAACTAAAAGCAAGTACGATAATTAAAATTGCAAAAAATATACACTAAATATCTCTACTTTAAGGGATAGTGTTGGGTTTTTTGCCATCTAACTTGGTAACAATTTAGGGGATCGAACAAATGGCAAATCAGTAATTCCTGTGACACACCGAAGTGAGCGACCGCGCCATGAAGAGGGTGCAATCGCTTAGAGTTTCTGAAAATTTGGTGCGATCGCGCGCTAGAAGGGGGCGACCGCGCGCATGTCCGGATTGGGCCTGTTCAGCGGCAAACTTGGTGCATTACTCTAAAGCCCTGAAGGGTTATGAACATGCAATATAAATAAGCCCTACTCCCTAACAGTTTTTTATGATGTAATTTCTAGTGTGATAGAGATCAATAATTCTATATGTTTCAATGGTTTTCGTGTCTCTCTGTTTCTCTAGATCTAAGGTTTGCATAATTGTGAATTCTTGTGATCAAGAAGTTCGTGCATTAGATTATAGATTGTATTTGGTGATTGACAGTTGATAATAATATTCTTGTCCTCTGCCCGTGGACGTAACTAAATTGATGAACCATGTATATCATTGTGTTGTGTGATTTATTTATTTTTTCTTCCACAGAGATCTGGTATAACAGATAGTAAATATGTATCTATATTACAATGATTATAAATGCAAAAAATTTACATGAATGGCTAAAACTGGAGTTGGACAAAGTATTGGTTAAAACCGGAGCTCGAGTAAAGTACGATTGTTCAGAAAATCGGTGTGCCTTAGTTTTAGAATATACTCCATTTCACTATATCCGGTAGTATATCAAGATATCATAAGAGAATTCATTATAGGTTTAGAATAGAATAAATGTTGCATTTGATCAATTAAGTTTTGATCAATATTTAATAATAAATAATTTATTTTCATGAAAATTTATAAATAGTTATAAATAGTGGTAATACCTCTATATCAATTTATTTTTCTATAATTGTTACTACCTCTATTTTCTTTAGACATAAGTTTTTTTTTTAAAACATGTAAACTCTTGTTAGGGGTATAAAACCATATTAATGACTTTTGATGGGGACATTGTACAAAGTAATGTGAAATGGAGTATATTCTCACTTCACGTTAAAAGCTTTTCAATTGAAAATAAGATGAATACATGGGTATAAAAGATCAATGAACCTCGGTTTCAATGATTACAAATGCTTGAGTACGTAAGACTCTGAGCAACATGTGTCTGCTATGGCGTCCATGATATAATTATCAAAGTTTTCGTAGCTCCGGGGTTTGGGTTGTTGATAGTTATAAATAGTTATAAATAGTGAGAATATACTCCATTTCACATGCAATGCAAGGAAGGATTGTAATGGAAATTCAATGCTTTTAACTCAAAATGGACAATTATTTTGATCAAAAAATTGCCCAAAAGAGAGTTATTTGGGAACGGTGGAAATACGGAGTAATAAATTTTCCTTTTTAGTCCCTCTCTCTTTAGCTTTTCAAATAAATATCATATTTTAGTTAAAAAATAAATATCATATTTTCGTATCCAAAAAGTTGGTTTACAATGGAGTGGGACGGAGGGAGTATGTTTTGATTATTTGATGAATTTAGATTATAATACATGACGTTTTCTCAATTATCTAATGGATTAATTCCTTCCTACCCCTCTAGCCCAGATTTTAACCCATAAAAACCTATTCCAGATTTAAAATTCCAAACTCATTGAGAAGCCCAAATCAAAATACCGTGGAACTAATTCTTTATTTTATTTTTTACAAATTTGAACATTCATTTAGGAACGGAGGAGTAAACAAAAATGTAAAAAATATTGAACAGTACGTTCATTTTGAAACTATTTTTTCATTTGCATATTTGAATATTCACTTAGGGACGGATAAGTTGCAAAAAAAATAATAAAACTTTTGAACAGTATATTCATTTGGAGCTATTTTTTTTTTCAAATTTAAACATTTAGGAACGGAGGCGTAAAAACAAAGTAATTTTGAACAGTTGTTGTATGGGTTGACAGAAAATTTTAGCTTATTGGGTTCAAATTACTTTGTTTTTGGCTACGCACCTTCGTTCCTAAATGTTCAAATTTGAAAAAAAAAATAGTTCCAAAATGAATATACTGTTCAAAATTTTTTACTTCGTTTTTTTTTTTCTACTCATCCGTCCCTAAGTAAATGTTCAAATTTGCAAATGAAAAAATAGTATCAAAATTAACGTACTGTTCAACATTTTTACTTTTGTTTACTCCTCCGTCTCTAAATGAATGTTCAAATTTACAAAAAAAAAAAAGTAAAAATGTTAAACAATACATTTATTTTTAAAAGATTAATTTTACTTTTGTTTACTCCTCCGTCTCTAAATGAATGTTCAAATTTATAAAAAAAAAAGTAAAAATGTTAAACAATACATTTATTTTTAAAAGATTAATGCATTTTCTGTACAGTTTAGAGAATCTGATGCTTATATACTGTTGGGTATGCATGTTTTAACCCTCCTATTTTGTATTAGATTTGATTGATACCATAACCTCCTGTCTATTTTAAGGACTTTAGGACCCTATGTAATGAAGCTTAGACTTCAATTTTTTAGCTAAGTCCATTTTATAGAATAGGTTAATCTTAGGCTTGAAGTATGACACAAGACTCATTGGATGTAAGGTTGCAGTTCCAGCAGTATTCAAAACCGCCCCTTAGAACCGCACATGCAAACCGCATGTATGATTCCTTGAATCTGCTCAATGAACTACCTCAGTGCAAACCGCTTGTTGAACCGCATCATTGCAGTTCACCTACAACCGCATCCTTGCAACCCCCTGGTGTAGCAAAACCGCACATTCCTAACCGCGTCTCACCAACCGCATCCAATGATTGGCTACTTGAAGTGAACAACTTTTTATCCGTTGGAATCCACGTCAGCAATATCAAAAGTCAACCACCATATCTTGTCACGTGATTTAATGTCGGAAAAGATCCGAGGATCTTGAAAAGGTGACGAGTGTCCTAACCTCATTGCTTGCATTTGGAGCACGATCGGCTTTATCTGCGGCACTGTACTCAAAGGACAAAAGTGGTTCTTTGTGGACCAATAGGATTGCATCAAGTCTTGTCCTTACAACGAGTGTATCCAACGGCTAGTTTCTTGATGCTTGGGTATAAATACCCCAATCTTCACCATTTGAAGATTGCTTGAGAATTTGAAAGTCTTGTGTTCATAGAAGTGAAGCTACGCCGAAATTATTCAACCCTTTGAATCTTCATCTTCATACTTCAAGAAATATTCCTAGCCCGAAATCAAGCCTTAACACAATCAAGAATCATTGTGCTCTACATCTCACGAGATCTAAAGAGCCTTGATCTTGTTCTCACACACTCACCTCACTTGTTCTAATCACATAGATTAAACACTTGAGATACTGCTGGTTATAGTTTTGGATTTGTTCTTCATAGAAAAGATTTTATTGTACTTTGTAATCTCACAATACTTAATATAAAATCTCTCTTAGAAATCCAAGACTAACCATCTTGGTAGTGGACGTAGATCGTTTATCGATTGAACCACTCCAAATAGCGTGTTCTTACCCTACGCATTTATATTTCTTGTGCTTGCTAATTATTTATCTTTGTCTCGTTTGATCTTTATTTAGCTATCCATTATTGTGAAATAGTGTTTGGAGTTAACAAAGTCAAAACCACACGTGTTTGTAAGCTTGCACTTCCCAAAACCGCACCACCAAAACCGCATTTTACAAACCGCATCTCAAAACCGCTTTACACTCTATTATTCCATTGTGCATTTTACACTATCACTTGCAGTCTATTATCAAGCTGCAAGAGGATTTTGTAAGCAAGAGGTTCGATCTTTAAAAAGAGGGCGAAAAATTTTAAACGGCTATTCACCCCCTCTAGGCGTATTTTCACCCTTGTTGCCACCTTTGGGACCAACAAGTGGTATCGAGCTAACACATTTTAAAACCACTATTTTTCAAGCTTAACGGCTTGTGTGCCGATTCGATATGGCAACCTCAAAGACAATGACTACCGTTAACTATTCACACATTCCAATATTGGACGAAGACCACTTTGACATCTGGAAGTGCCGAATGCTTATTCATTTGGAAACCATAGATGAAATGCTTTGGTGGAGTGCGTGATCAATGGCCCTCTAATTCCAATGAAGGCTAACAACGATGCAACCACCAATGCCGAAACTCCGCAGGTCAAAAAGCCAAAAGATGAGTGGTCGGATGAAGAGAAGAGAATAGTTGCCTTGGACGGCAAGGCGAGGTTCATCATTTACGGAACCCTCCCGTATCAACTCTACGAAAGTGATGTACCTCAAAACCGCAGCGAGATGTGGGATGCCATAGAGAGCTACCTCGAAGGTGATGAAGAGTGCAAGGAAAACAAATTATACCTTTGTTGAAAGATCCTACAATAACTTCAACGTAAAACCCAACGAAACCTTGCGTCAAACCTACGATCGCTATGTTGAGGTAGTTAATGCTTGTAGATCTCTTGGTAAAACTTTAACCGACAAGGAAATCAATATGACTTTCCTATACGCTTTAGGTTCTAGATGGGTAAATAAGGCTACCTCTCTAGAAGACTCCAAAGTATTGGGTACTTGGTCATTAAGTAACTTGTATGCCAATCTTAGAGTCTATGAACTTAAATTAAATCATATTGAAGAGATAGAAGGAAAAACCAAATCGCTTTCTATGTACGTAGTGGAACATGAAGAGAAACCATCCACATCCAATCAAACCCTTTGATCCTTCCATATCAACCTCATCACTCATCGAGATGGATGATGATGATTTTGCCATATTTGTGAAAAGATTCCAAAAATTTAGAAAATCCTCAAAACCTTTCACAAAATCATTTTCAAAAGGCAAACCTCCTGCAACATTTTCTAGAGTGCAGATACAAAGAAGAAGAGTGACTTGGTATGCTACAAGCGTAGGAAACCTGGCCACTTTGCATCCGAGTGTCCACGGCCTAAATATGAATATATGAAAAAGAAAACTTTTCCTTCGAAATTTTCTCATCGTAAGGGAATGGTTCTTTGAGGAGGAAGAGAATTCCAAGGAATTAGCAACTTGGATTGAAACAGTTACGAGGATGGAAGTGACGGTGAAACCGAAGAGGTTAACCTGCTCGCTTAGTTGCGGAGCAGCTTCGATGACTCGGATTACGAATCATTTGAGTTGCATGATATGGAGGAAAAGGAGGTTTTTGCAAAACTTCCAAATTATAAATTGGATGATGATATTAAACTTACTCCTAGCATTAAGATAGGAAATTGTTCGTATTCACGTCCCATTTTCTCATCTAAAAGCTGCTCCACCTTCAAAAGCTATTCCAAAGAAAATTTTGAAAAAGGTGGTGGAAGAGGTTTCTCCCATGGAACATGAAAAGATGTTCAAGGAAGGCGAAATGGTGATCCATCAATTCTCAAATCTTAAGAAAGCCTTAAGCTTAGCTCATGATGAACTTAATCTGTACAAGACGGAGAAAAGCGTGATGAGGTCTGAAATTTCTAATCTTAAGGACCAAATCAAACGAGATGACTCCTCTTGCTTGATCAAAACCGCATCCTTGAAACTAAGGTTCTTTGCACTTCAACTCGGGAATGATGACTTGGTAACCCAAATCGATGATCGCCAAAAGATTATTGATTCGTGGCTCAAGTCTCAATCCACCAAGGATAAAATCTTGGACTTCCAAGTTCCTCCTGGAACTAAGGATGGTCTAGGGTTTGGATACGAGGAAGAGGAGAAGTGTGCATCCTCGAGTGAAAATGATGAGGAATTTCGAAGCCCGACTAAAGAAATTCCCAAGGAGAAGCATGCTAAGGGTAAGGGTAAAGCAAGACAAGTAAATTATGTCTACCACTAATGGAAAGCAATATGGGAAGAATTACGTGTTAAAACCTAAGAATTACGTGGAAGCACTGAAGAGGAAATGGCTTATGGAATTGGTAGAATCCTGCTCCAACCGCCACGGTGGAAAAGGCGGTTACGCTAACTCCGGAGTCGACCGCGCTTCTTCTTCGACCGCTCCTCCTGCTTTCAAAAGCGGGAATAGCGTTCCCGGGAAATACGTGGTCAAACCAAAGCCTGTTCCCTTTGTATCGGTGGAATGTTAGCCGGAACCACACCTCCCAAACCGCTTCCTTGTCCCCAAACCGCATGCAACTCCTAAGAAGAGTAAGGAGTTAGTAAAACCTCATGAAGCTTGTAGCTATTATAAATGTTACGTGTGTGATGGTTTAGGTCACAAGGCTGCAGAATGCCTTTTGCGGTTCACATCCAATGCCGGGAAGAGTAAACCTCCTTACGTCGAAACAGTGTGGGTCGTAAAGGGTTGCTAACTTCGAGGACCCAAGGAATAAAGGGGGACCTCGTTCTTAATGTTTACATTTCGGGTCCTCTGCTTCATGGTGGTCACTCGAGGATAATGAATGGTATCTTGACGGTGGGTGCTCAAGACATATATTTGGAGATAGATCATTGCTTGAAGATGTCGTTGAAGCAAGTGGTCCATCTCGTAACCTTTGGTGACAACAACAAAGGCAAGACCATTGGATATGGTGTTATAAGGAGAGGAAACCTAACTATTGAGAAGGTTTCTCTTGTCGATGGACTCAAGCACAACCTCCTTTCAATTTCTCAATTTTGCGACAAAGGAATGCTTTGCAACTTCACGTCATCAAATTGCTTTATCAAAGATAGCATTTCCGACGTCACCCTACTCACAGGGATTCGTAAGAGTAATATTTACACTATTGATCTAAATTCTGCATGTAGTATTACTAATCTCTGTTTTGTAGCTAAGAATGTGAGCGAAAATAGTTGGCTATGGCACAAGAGGTTGAGCCACTTGAACTTCAAGTATCTTGCAAAGATTGGTAGGGAAAACCTCGTTCGCGGTTTACCTAAAGTGGGCGACCACCATCCGAGAGAAATGCGGTGCATGCCGGCAGTAGCGATCCGCGTCGTCTTTCACCAGCAAGACCGCTCCTTCAACTTCAAGATGCTTACAACTGCTTCACATTGATTTGTTTGGACCCGTAACCACTGCCAGCATTGGAGGAAATAGATATACCTTAGTGGTGGTGGATGATTACTCAAGATATACGTGGGTTGAGATGATGATTTCCAAAGATGACTGCTATGAGATTCTCACCGCACTTTTTAGACGGCTCCCAAACTTCGAAAAGGAAGACGACATCGTTAGTGTTCGATCGAGATAATGGAACGAGAATTTAAGAACAACGGTGTTGCTCGGTATTGTGATGACCGTAGGATTGATCACAATTTTTCCACAGTGGTGTTCCACAACAAAATGGGGTTGTGGAAAGGAAGAATAGGACGTTGATTGAATTTGGAAAGACAATGATATACGAGCGAAGCTACCTCAGTATTTTTGGGCTGAAGCAATCAATACCGCATGCTTCACTCAGAACCGCTCCCTCATCAACAAAACCCATAATAAGACTCCCTATGAGCTTTGGCGAGGAAGAACCCCCAATATTGCATTTTTCAAGATCTTTGGCTGCAAATGTTTTGTCCTCTACAACGGAAGAGAAAATAGAGGTAAATTCGGAGCCAAGGCCGACGAAGGTATTTTTGTTGGGTATGCTAAACATTCAAAAGCTTTTCGTATTTTCAATAAAACTAGTTTAAAAATAGTTGAGTCTGTCCATGTTACTTTTGATGAGCATTCTCTCCTTGAGCCACATTTGGCTCCAAATGTTCTTGATGATTTTGTTGAGCATAATGAACCCGGGTGAACCATCTCAAACCGCACTTTGAACCTCAACCGCAAAATCCGGCACCCTCAACCGAAATTCCCTCAAACCGCAATTTTCAAACCGCACTTTGAAGTTCCTACTCCGGATGCAACTCCAAGGAAGATGAAGTTGAAAATTCCCTATCCGGCTTATAGAACCTCTTCGTCAACTTACCTTCCATGACTTATTTGAAGGATCTAACGATGTTCCAATTGAAGATCTTGACAAACCTCGATCCAACCGGACTTACCCCAGAAGGTTCGTGAAGTCGGCGGTCACCCCCTCACTAATGTGATTGGTGATCTGTTTTCCGGTGTTCAAACAAGGAGATCAAATTATGACGAGCATACTTCTCTTTTATCTCAAGTTGAACCCAAGAAGATTGATGAAGCACTCCAAGATTCCAGTTGGGTCGTTGCAATGCAAGAAGAACTCAACCAGTTTGATAGATGCAAGGTCTGGACTTTGGTGCCTAGACCTCAGGATCAAGGAGTAATAGGAACTAAGTGGGTATTTAGGAATAAGATGGACGAGAATGGAAGCATCACTAGGAATAAAGCAAGGTTGGTTGCACAAGGATATAGGCAAGAAGAAGGAATTGATTATGATGAAACCTTTGCTCCGGTTGCAAGATTGGAAGCTATCGAGAATCTTCTTAGCCTACGCCTCTTTTAAGCGTTTCAAGTTATATCAAATGGACGTAAAGAGTGCATTCCTCAACCGCTATCGCAAGAGGCCGTGTATGTTGCCCAACCACTGGATTTGAAGACTCCAAATTTCCCAATCATGTCTACAAACTCCAAAAAGCTTTGTATGGACTTAAGCAAGCTCCAAGGGCATGGTATGAGACTCTTTCTAAATTTTTACTAGAAAAAGGATTTAAACGTGGTAAAATTGATACAACTCTTTTTATTGCCA
Organism: Adenophora triphylla var. japonica; assembly: GCA_022495995.1. Taxonomy (NCBI): domain Eukaryota; kingdom Viridiplantae; phylum Streptophyta; class Magnoliopsida; order Asterales; family Campanulaceae; genus Adenophora; species Adenophora triphylla. The sequence continues at coordinate 283,985 of JAFEMH010002399.1, forward strand.
AATATAATGAGCATACTTTACTTGTTCAAATTTATGTCGATGATATTATTTTTGGTTCTACTAATGAGTTGCTTTGTAAGCGTTTCGAGAAGCTAATGAAAAGCAAGTTTGAGATGAGCATGATGGGAGAATTAACTTTCTTCCTCGGGCTTCAAATCAAGCAATGCGAAGAAGGTATCTTCATCAGCCAAGCTAAATACACCAAGGAGTTAATAAAGAAGTTTGGATTAGAAAATGCTAAAGCATATGATACTCCTATGGCCACCGCAATAAGCTAGATAAAGATCTCGAAAGGTAAGAAAGTTGATCAAACTTTATATCGAGGTATGATCGGCTCATTGCTTTACTTAACTGCTAGTAGGCCGGATATTATGTTTAGTGTACGTGTATGTGCTCGCTATCAAGCGAGATCCTAGAGAAGCACATCTTATTGCGATCAGCGTATAATCCGCTATTTATCCGGAACCACTAACCTTGGACTTTGGTATTCCAAAGATTCGAACTTCGATCTTGTATGTTATTCAGATGCGAGATTATGCAGGCTTGTACTATTGACAGAAAAGCACTAGTGGTACTTGTCATTTCCTCGGGAATAGACTAGTTGCTTGGGGCCGCAAGAAGCAAGCTTCGGTTTCAGTGTCTACCACAAAGGCCGAGTATATTCTTCTTGGTAGTTGTTCTTTGTCCAAATCCTTTGGATGAAGCGGCGGTTGGTAGACTATGGAATCCATGAAGGGAATTGCCCCATCATGTGTGACAACACCTCAACTATTTCAGTCTCCAACAACCCTGTCATGCATTCCAAGACCAAGCATATTGATATCAAGTATCATTTCCTCAAAGACCATGTGGAGAAGAGGAATATCCATTTAGAGTACGTGGGAACAGACAATCAGATTGCTGATATCCTCACAAAGGCTCTTGACTCCAAGAGGTTTTCTTTCCTCAGAGGAGAAATGGGTATGCTTGAACTTAAATAAATTCCATTCTTTTTAAGCTAACTTGGGTGTTGAGTATAGTTTCAAGGCCATGTTGAAACCGCGTGCATCAAACCGCAAGGATGTCCAACCGCACTGCAGCCAACCGCTTCACTCAAACCGCTTGCTGCAGCTCAACCGCTTGGACCTCAACCGCGTTTCAACTTGGAGTATTTTCTAACTTTTACTTATGTTAAAAAAAAAAAAAAAAAAAAAAAAAAAAAAAAAGCTGTTCAAATTCTTTTTATTTATTTTTCAGTCCTTATATCTTTCTTTAAGGGTTTATTTGTAAATGTTTTCTCACGAAAATTTAAATTTTAAGAGCATTCAATGCAAAGGGAACATTAGCATTAAATGGCCTTCATGTCATTATCATTGGTTGATGTGTGAAGCTGAAAGGGTGCTAATTTGCAATGATTCACTGAGTTGGTGAAGCTAATGTGTCCTTTCAACTGCCAAACCCTAATCCTTTCCTATAAATAGAAGACATACCTTACCTTTTCAAACTTTTCAACTGTCTTCTCTGTGTATACGTACTATCTGTCAGAAATTTACCAAAGACATTCTTCATAACTTCATAAAATTCTAAGTCTTTCTTCATCAATGGCACCCAAACCCATTGAAGATATGGTATGATTTCTGAACTTTAAACTCTTTTATCTTCTGCAAATCTTACATGCTATTGAACTGTTTCTGCCATTGATGAACTTGAAAAGCTTCGAACAACCATAACTGATTTTTCTTCATATATGCTTCATTTGTTGATCATTTTGCATAAAATTTGTTGGGTTTTGTTCGGAATCTTGCCTAGATTAAGATTATATACTTTATTTCATGATCTATACTTGATTTGGGTACTGATTTTGAATTTTAAACTTCTTAAGTTTGAAACCCATTTCTGTATTTTTGCATTTTCTGAGTGATTATGAGTAAAGTAGAAAATTTTATTGTTATATTGTTAATCTACTGCTCAATGTGATCATTTTGACATGTTATTTGTTCATTTTGGTTAACATTTTTCAAATCTTTGTTCTTGGTGTTCTTCGTGTTCTTCATGCATTCATGTGACTGTTCATCTCCATTTTCAGAAAAGTTCTTATGTTTTGGTTTGACCTAATTTTTCAAACTTGTTTTTTCATACTTAGAAAATTTCTGAAAATTTTACCTTGTTGCATGCTTGAACCGCATGCCTTATAACCGCATGACATATGTTTTGAAACCGCACTTACTGTTGCTGATTTCATGTTTCAAAACCGCATATTATTTAGTCTCAAAACCGCATCTTTGAAAACCGCATATTCTTTTGAACCGCATACTTAGAAATTACTTAAGTATTACTAAGTATATAAATTTGGACACCATAACCTTCCTCTCTAAGCACCGCTTGCAGTGTGGGATAACCTTGGATTACAATGCCACGTACTAAGTATATACTTTTGTATTTTTCTTATTTGTTTCCTACCTGTGTTCACAGTTTCATTGTGGTTGGAAATTTTCATTTCCAAAACCGCACTATTGCCAACCGCATGTGTGCCCCAACCGCATATGAACTGTGACTTTACTAAAATGCTCTAACTTGTGTGTTTTATTTGTAGAATACCAAGTATTTCCTGCCAGGTTGGGAGATAAATGTAGAATACCAAGTATTTCCAAGTCACCTTACTCACATCACACCCCAGCCATCTCAATCTCCAACCTTAACCGCGACAGAACTCCTTCCCCAAACCGAGTCAATACCCCTCCTCCTGAAAATTCTCCTCCTCATAAATCACCTACTCCTGACCGCCTTCCTACTCCGCCTCCTCAAACCTCACCCATTCCTGGAACCGCACCCTCGCCCACAAAGAACCCCTCTGTTTCTGTCCATTACCTCTCATACCAGTTCTTCATCAAATTCCAACCCTATAACTTCTGGTATTCCAAATGTTATCATTCCACCTCCTCCAACCGCACCTATCTCAACCGCACCAATCCCCTCAATACCTATCTCAACCGCACCCATTCCTTCCATCCCAATTCCAACCGCTTCTATTCCTTTACCTCTAACTCAACCAATTCCTACCTTCTCAACCGCACCTACAACTTTACCCCAAACACTACCTATTCCTCCGTCAACCGCTTCGACCACTATCCTGCCACTCGTATATTTCAAACCCTCCTAAACCCTTTACCTCAAACCGCCCCTCCAACTCAATCTCAACCTCCTCCATCAATTACCCAAATTCCAATCCTTCAAACCGCTCCTTCTGACTACCTTCAAATTCTTTCCACCCTTCAACTGATTCAATCTCAGTTGATTGTAAACCAAGGCCTTATGCTTAAACTCACTGAGTCAAACATTGCCTTAACCCAATCCAATGCCAACCTTGAAGCCTCCAACCAAACCCTTCTTACCAAAGTGGACTCTCGGACAGCTGAAATGGCTATCCTAAAAGCTCAATTGCTTGATGCCATTAAGGGAGAGAGTTTCTACTATACCAACCGCACCTTCCACCCAAACCGCCAAGCCGTTAAAACCGCGGCTACTGAGTGTTTTCAGTGGCTTTAAAGAAGATCTTGCCCGGAGTGCTTAAAGCAATGGGAGATCTTTGTTTCAAAAACCCGACTTCATGAAATGCTTTCCAAGCTTTACGATGAATTTATCTCTTCCACCAATGTTGCTCTTACCTCCTTTATGAATTCCATTGAAAATTCCCAACCGCATGACAAGAACCTCAACCGCAAAGAAGCCTCCACCTCGGCCGCCCCTTCTCAAACCGCCTTGGATGAATTGCGGCTCAAAATTTTAAATGAACTGGACTCCCTTAAAAGACAGAATAAATGTTGATCTCAACATAGTGGGAGACAGTATCAAAGAACAGTAACCACCTTTGATGGAGATATCTCTTTCGGATTTGAAAACCTCAAGGCGGGTTTTAACCTCAAAGTGGACAATTCTATAAAGGAGTGAAATCAAACCCGAATGTAATCGTTGATTTGGATCCATTGAAAGATACTTTATCCACTCAAACAAAGTGACCATTCAAGATGAAATCTTCACCTTTTTCAACTCTTTGAAAGCCGGTTTGAAGCTTTTTCTACTCAAATCAAAGACAAGTGTTGATGCCAACTCCGGATCGGTTGATCTTTGTTGGAACTGCTGCTGCTGAATCTGTATCCGCTCTCAAGTCTGTTGAAACCACTCTTGCAAGGCAGGTTGAAGACCTCAGAGCTTTAAGAAGAAATATCAGAGGTGAAAGCTCAGCCTTCAGACCTTCTTCGGGGACCGCGGTTGCCCAACCGGGAAGTGAATCAGCAGAGAGCAACCGCGTCATCAACATCAACCGCCTCATCACCGACCGCGTCAGCATTAGGACTTCTCTTTTGTAACTCCTTTATCTTATTTTGCTGAACTCTTTTTTTGTTTTGTTGGACCGCACTCCATGTATTTTTGTCCAACTTTCTTTTTTTGAAACCTTTGTATTTTGCTTCTCTACCATTGTAAGTGTAACCGCATTGGTAGTAATGAAAAATGCATCATTGGTTCCAAAACCTTGTTCATATCAAACTACTTGTTTGTAGAACAATGAAACCTCTTATGGTTTATAACCTCATTCAAATATTTTCTAATTTAAAATCACTATTTTGAATTGATGTTTAAACATTCAGTTTAAACCGCACTTTGAACTTAAACTCACAATTTCTTAAGTGCACTGAATGCATTTCTATACTTTCCATATTGTAAATTTTTATCTTTTAGAAAGTATAGAAATCTATAGCTTAAGCTAAGTGTGTGCATTGACTTGGGACATGAATTACCATGTTAATTCTTATGGACATGTTCTTACCAAGTACAATGTTTGCTTTTGCTATAGTAGGTAATGGCATCAATCAAATAGGGGGAGATTGTTGGGTATGCATGTTTTAACCCTCCTATTTTGTATTAGATTTGATTGATACCATAACCTCCTGTCTATTTTAAGGACTTTAGGACCCTATGTAATGAAGCTTAGACTTCAATTTTTTAGCTAAGTCCATTTTATAGAATAGGTTAATCTTAGGCTTGAAGTATGACACAAGACTCATTGGATGTAAGGTTGCAGTTCCAGCAGTATTCAAAACCGCCCCTTAGAACCGCACATGCAAACCGCATGTATGATTCCTTGAATGCGCTCGATGAACTACCTCGGTGCAAACCGCTTGTTGAACCGCATCATTGCGGTTCACCTACAACCGCATCCTTGCGGCCCCTGGTGTAGCAAAACCGCACATTCCTAACCGCTGTCTCACCAACCGCATCCAATGATTGGCTACTTGAAGTGAACAACTTTTTATCCGTTGGAATCCACGTCGCCAATATCAAAAGTCAACCACCGTATCTTGTCACGTGATTTAATGTCGAAAAGATCCGCAAGGATCTTGAAAAGGTGACAGTGTCCTAACCTCATTGCTTGCGGTGGGCACTGATCGGCTTTATCTGCGTGGTGTACGAAAGGACAAAAGTGGTTCTTTGTGGACCAATAGGATTGCATCAAGATCTTGTCCTTACAAATTTGTATCCAACGGCTAGTTTCTTGATGCTTGGGTATAAATACCCCAATCTTCACCATTTGAAGATTGCTTGAGAATTTGAAAGTCTTGTGTTCATAGAAGGCTGAAGCTGTAAATTATTGACCCTTTGAATCTTCATCTTCATACTTCAAGAAATATTCCTAGCCCGGAAATCAAGCCTTAACACAATCAAGAATCATTGTGCTCTACATCTCGCATCTAAAGAGCCTTGATCTTGTTCTCACACTTCCTTTCACTTGTTCTAATCACATAGATTAAACACTTGAGATCTGGCAGTTATAGTTTTGGATTTGTTCTTCATAGAAAAGATTTTATTGTACTTTGTAATCTCACAATACTTAATATAAAATCTCTCTTAGAAATCCAAGACTAACCATCTTGGTAGTGGACGTAGATCGTTTATCGATTGAACCACTCCAAATAGCGTGTTCTTACCTTACTGCATTTATATTTCTTGTGCTTGCTAATTATTTATCTTTGTCTCTGTTTGATCTTTATTTAGCTATCCATTATTGTGAAATAGTGTTTGGAGTTAACAAAGTCAAAACCACACGTGTTTGTAAAACTGCACTTCCCAAAACCGCACCACCAAAACCGCATTTTACAAACCGCATCTCAAAACCGCTTTACACTCTATTATTCCGCTGTGCATTTTACACTATCACTTGCAGTCTATTATCAACTGCAAGAGGATTTTGTAAGCAAGAGGTTCAGTCTTTAAAAGAGGGCGAAAAATTTTAAACAGCTATTCACCCCCCCCTCTAGCTGTATTTTCACCCTTGTTGCCACCTTTGGGACCAACATATACTATCCCAAGTTGTTGTGCTAGTTTTCTTAATTAAGGTTGCATGCAGTTCATGCACCACTGATGGTTAATTTTTTTACTCTTTCGTCCCTAACCTAAATGAATGTTTAAAATTATAAAAAAAAAGTTAAAATATTGAACAGTACGTTCATTTTGAAACTATTTTTTCATTTGCAAATTTGAACATTTACTTGGGGACGAATGAGTAGAAAAAAAAAATAAAGTAAAATTTTTGAACATTATATTCATTTTTGGAACTATTTTTTTACAAAAAAAAAAAAGTAAAAATGTTGAACAGTACGTCCATTTTTGAAACTATTTTTTTTTTCAAATTTGAAAAAAAAAATAGTTTCCAATTAATATATTGTTCAAAATTTTTACTATTTTTTTTTGCAATTCATCCGTCCCTAAGTGTTTTTTGCAATTCATCCGTCCCTAAGTGAATGTTCAAATTTGCAAATGAAAAAACAATTTCAAAATGAACGTACTGTTCAATATTTTTACATTTTTTTACTCCTCCGTCCCTAAATGAATGTTCAAATTTGTAAAAAATAAAATAAAAAAATAGTTCCACAACGGAGTTAAATACCTAAAAGGTCACTGGCCTATAGAAATCTTTACAAAAAGGTCCTAATTAACGGTTGATGGACGGAAGTTTTAACGGAAGGACTAAAAGGTCCCAATTAAAATAGTTCAAGGATGAAAAAGACTTAGAAAATAGTTCAAGGACTAAAATGTCCCAATTAAAATAGTTTAAGGACCAAAAAAGTATTTTTCTCACCAACAAACAAACAAACAAACTCCACTCAGAAATGCTATCATGCGATTCATCCACAACCGCCATGTTAGGTCACAAAACTTGTTTCATCCTTCGCATCAATCCTTGTTTTTCCTTTCAATCTCGTAGAAATTTACGGAATTCCGTCAAATTCCGCCGTTTCTTGGATCCAAGTGTGCCGAGATTCGTTGTTTCCGCGTCTCTAGGCTCTGTGTACTGACGTCCGGGAACGTAATCGCTGCCTCGGCTGCAGTCGGCTCAGGTTCTGTTGTTCATGGAGCCGTTACGTCGGCGATTACTCAAGTGGCTGTTACTGCCGTCGCTATTGCTTCTGGTGCTTGTCTTTCTACCAAGGTCGACTTTTTGTGGCCCAAAGTGCAGGAACAACCTGGTAAGCTACCCACTACTTTTTCTTGTGTGTGTGTGTGTTAGGGAGGGGGATAATTTAGTTTTAAGCAAGTAATTCGAAAAAAAAAAACTTAATTTAGTTAAGTATTAGAAGTGTCCTGTATAGGACCATTCAAAGGTCTTATAGCTGTGTATATTATGTTCCCAGATCCTATACCATTTGTTATAGGACCATTCAAAGGTCTTATAGCTTTGTATATGATGTTATTAAGTCCTATACCAGTTGCTATAGGACCATTCAAAGATCTTAATGCGTTGATATAAGATTGTGTGAGGTCCTATATCACTTGATATATGACCATTCAAATGTCTTATAGCTTTGTATATGATGTTGTTAAGTCCTATACCAGTTGCTATAGGACCATTCAAAGGTCTTAATGCGTTGGTATAAGATTGTGTGAGGTCCTATACTACTTGCTATAGGACCATCCAATGGTCTTGTAGCTTTGTATATGATGTTGTCAGGTCATATACCATTTGCTATAGGACCATTCAAAGGTTTTATAGCTGTGTATATTATGTTCTCAGGTCCTATACCATTTACTATAGGACCATTCAAAGGTCTTATAGCTGTCTATATTATGTTCCCAGGTCCTATACCATTTGCTATAGAACCATTCAAAGGTCTTATATAAAATTAATTATAGTCATATACCTTTAGTTATAAGACTAATTTTAGTCTTATTTTTTAAGGTATAAGACTAATTTTAGTTTTATACATTTAGGTGTAAGACCGACGGGGATAGTGTATAAGACCGACGGAGTGGAGGTACTGTATAAGACAAATTTTCACATTTTAAAGAAAACGTAAAAATTTGTGGTTTTTTTTTTTTTACTCTTAAATTTTAAGATATAATAGTAATTCTAGTCTTATACCCAAATATATACTTAATTAAATTTTGAATATTGAATCTCATTAATTGATTGTGAAATCTCTTTTTTTTTTTAAATTAATTTTCCTCTACAGTTTATACTAATGAAATATATTGCAAAATTAAATGTAAACAAAGCATCGGCCAAGCGGTTAAGACCTTGGTTTATAGTGGAGGGTCTAGAGTTCAAATCTCACACTCTACATTTTGATTCAATTTTTCTAAAATAACATAGGAAAGGACGGGGTGGGCTAAGCGGACTCTACATTTTGATTCAATTTTTCTAAAATAACATAGAAAAGGACGGGGTGGGCTAAGCGGGCTGTTTAGGAATCGGACGGGAAGGAGGGGTATTCTAGGTATATTAATTACAGCGGGTTTATGAGGAATTTCTGATCTCAATTGGGTATTTATGGGTTTGTGATCTCACTTATGGGTCTTAGGGTCCTTGGCTCTTATCTAATATACATTGTATCTAAGAAGGTTCTTTCACTTGCTTATCAAACCGTTATTTCACGGGTAAAATATATCATACCCGTGATTGCTTATGTATACGTACTCATGAGTACGCTAATATACACCATCCTTCACAACTTGTTGAACTATTCTTCCATAGAGAGAAATGACTAAATATCAAGCCCAATCATCCTCACAATCCAAAGCAAAAAGTTCATTTAGCTGTTCATCTGTCCATTGTGGCAATGCTTTTTGTTGCTCAACTGGATCTTTTCTCACAACTTCTTCTTCCGAACAGTTTCTGACAATATTTTGGTCTGACAGATTACCTCCATTTGACATTTTCTCACTGCATTCGTCTTCACTGATCTCCATCATACTGACTGCTTCATTGAAAATTTCTTTGGCGCGACTCTGTCTCCTTGGCAAGGACTCTTTTCCCAAATTAGCTTTTTGGGTTATGTTTATGCCGCTTTTGTTGCTGCAGTTGACACTTCCTAGAAATGGATTCCTTTTTTCTTGACGATTATTATCAAGTGAATTCTCTCTTTCAATGCCGCTTGTTCTAATTACATTCATTGCGTCTTCGGCTCTTCCATGTTCCAGAGGATATTCCTTACCTGACATACTTGTTTCTGCTCTTTGCTCTGGATTATGAAAGTGTGTTAGTCCAGAAGCCCAAAATTCACTAGTTGCATAAGAATGTAAATCTACTGTATATCAAATCAATTGCATTTGGAGCTGTGTGCATGACAAGCTTACGTTGTTTCCCAAATACTCCCTCTGTCCCAAAATGATTGTCCAAAAAAATTCAAATTTGCTCGTGAACAAGAGTAAATTTGGACATTTAATTCATTTTGGGACGGAGGGAGTAGATTGTTTTCAGTACGCACCAGTTCCGGGAGAAGCATATTTGACAGCACATACTGCCGGAGAATCCTTCTGCTGCAGTGGAGATCCACTGTCCTTACGGAATACCTGCAAACCAAATGAACACATCACTGGAATGTCAACATAAATTACAGTCAACTTTTAATAGAGTAACAGAGGAGAGCACTCTCCTCATCACACTGTTTTCGATTTCCCTCTTAGTTATTCCATTCCTCCAACTCAAGTTTCCTCTTACGCCAATTGACCAGTTACATGCTAAAGAATGTCAGGTTTAAGACCCTTTCTACGGTAATGCCCTCCTTCCATTGAGCATAGCCCATAGATGGGTTTGGTTAGGACAATCATAATTTTCTCATTGATTTTCTAGATTATCAAGTTGGATGACAAGAAATGTGTCCTTCAATAGTATGCCATTCTGAATTGTCTTATCTGTAACTAGAGCCATCAGGTTCAGGGTTGTCCTAGATCCAACAAGCAAACACCTTCAAGTTCCTGAGTCAGATCAAGAGCTGTCCCACCCTGATTTCCACATTATGGGAGACTAACAAAATGTACTCCCTCCGTCCCAAAATGATCTTCCCATTATTTGCCGTTAACACGAAGGTACTTTGAGCAATAATTTTAGGTTGATCTAATCATCCTAATGAAAATTTAAAACTTGTTATCGATACACCATTATAAATACCATCGATAACAATATTTAGATGTTCATTCGGATAATAAAATCAACCTAAAATTATTGCTCAGAGTACATTCGCGTTAACAATAAAAAAAGTAGGAAGATCATTTCGGGACAAAGGAGTAGTAACCTAACATGATACAATTACGGTTAATAAAAAGTGATAATATAACCTTATCCCACAAAAGTTGAAGCATGAAACAGAGCTGAATTGCCTGATTCAGTGGAGTCAAATACGGAGTAATAATTCTGCAGATAGTATACAACTTTCCTTCAAAAGATGGTCTACATCAGATTAAATACATCTAAGCTAGCTTTCCCCATAAATTTGAAATTTGGATAGCTTCTTGATGCTCATTAAAACCTTTCCTTTCTTGTGAACCTTAGGAGCAAGCATTCATGTATTCACCTTTTTTTATAAAAGCATAGTAAAGTTAAGACATGCAAGCTAGCAAGTTTATCTGACTGACATTTCACCGAGTGTGGGAGAGCAAGGGGACAGAGCACTTTGCTCATAGATGCATTACCATATAATTTCCAGCAATGCAGCAGTATTAAAAGAATGTGTACCTTCAAGACATTGCTGAGAGTGATGTTAAGATAATGTGCTGACCGTGAGGGGGCAAAAACAGCAACCTTAAAATTACAAAACAAACAATTAGATTGAAGTAATAATGACGATTCCAAATGCCGAATCTCTGGTACAAAATGCTGAATATACTAGCTGACATGATTTACTACATCATACCTTAGTAAGTATCAGAATAGAACCAACAGATATGTCCTTCGCAAACTCACTCTCAGAAAGGACTTTCCGGTGAATGTAACCAGTTATTGTACCCGTAGGATCCTAAGAATTTTACCCCAGTTAGTAACTCAAAAAACACATTCCCCCATACAAGAAAGTATACTAAGCTCATATTCTAACCTTCAAAGTCACCATAAGATCACCAAGACCATTTGGCGTGCAGGACTTAATAACGGCAACAACCTAATTGAACATATAGAAATATATCAAAATAACTATAGAGAAGACATTTAATAAATTATGCGCAAATGTTCATGCATTAAAACTAGGGGTGTGCGTGGGCCCAAAGCCCGCAGGCTTTGGCAAAGCCCGGTATGAGCCCATTTAGTTTCGGGCTTAAATTTCAAGAGCCCAACATAGCGGGCATTTAGCGGGCTCAAATTAACGGGCTTTTGCGGGCTTTAAGCGGGTATTTAGCGGGCTCGGGCTTGACGGGCCCAAATTTAAAGTATCAAGACGAGGATGCAAGTTAAAGAGCCCTGAGTAACGGAAAAACCTAACATTAATTTATGACACCTTCAGGATATCTGTCAAAGCAAAGGTAACAAGGATAGATTCAAGGCAGACTAGAATGCACCTCTACTACTACTAGATTGGCTGTTTGAGCTTTTTTTTTTTTTTTTCGATTCCCCATTTTTAAATGTTATCAGCATTGGATAGGCAAGTCAATGTAGTTGAAGGCTGTGATCTGAAATTTGTAAATCCAAATGGACTCACATTAGGCCAAATAATGGATGTATTCCTCTCTTTATCAAAAATAAATGTCACTTTATTATGATTCCTAGTTGTGTTCGTAATTGAAGTTCAGATCTGCAAACTATTGTTGCAAGAGTTGCAGGTCCATTTGTTTGCATCTAAAAAGATTGTTTTAAATCTGTTACTCTAAATGGGTTTTTAGTGTTTTTTGAAGGATGCAGGCCGGGCCGGGCCTAACGGGCCGAAAAAATATGAAAGCCCGATCTCAGCCCAAACCCCGCGGGCTTTCAAGCCCAGCAGGGTTGAAAACCTTGCGGGCACGGGCCTTGCGGGCTTTGCGGGCTTTGCGGGCTTCGCGGGCCGGTGGACGGGTCTGCACACCCCTAATTAAAACAATGTTAGGGTTATGTTTTGAGGCAGTTTTTGATGATTGAATAAAGAAAAGAAAAGCTTGAAGCTTTCAATAATTGTTTCTTGTCATTATATCGTTCGGTCATTCTATTCTCTTAGCTTCCGTTTGCTATCATTTGGTATCAAAGCTCCGGTTCGCATATCAATGGCTGAACGAGGAAGCGTGGTTCGTGGTGGACGTGGTGGTCGATGGAGCAGCCGTGCAGCGGAGCCCCAAGAAGATGACCGTCGGTACGGGCAGACGCCGTCGCAATATCGAGATAGAGGAGGTACGAAGACGGATTCAAATACTCCAGATCCGCTTGGATCGCAGAGAAAAACTTCTAGCGATGAGGGGTTCAGATCCGGTTGTTTCAGACGAGGAAAAGGAGTACTATCAAGAGGGGATGGATTCCCTCGGCCAAAATCATGGACTTCATGATAGGTATGAAGCTAACCGTTCGAGGAATGACAATATGAGGATCGAAATTCCGAAAATCGAAGGTAAGGCAATTCCTATTGATTCCTCTGATTTTTGGATTGATACTGTTGGGTGAAGAGGATTTGTTTGTCGAATCTTCAAGTGAGAAAAACCTTGTTGATTGGTCAAACCCCCCTCTGTTTAATGCAAATCCTGAAGATTCGATTGAGTCTTGGATGGATACTGTTAATTTTAAAGAGGGTTTTCTTATCGATTCTTCAAGTCAAGAAGACCTTGTTGATTGGTCCAAACCACCTATGTTTGATGGGTGTCGTGGTGATGTTCCTCAAGCAATGACATCCGATCTTGTTGATGACGTTAACTCAGTTGTTGAGTCAGAGAAAGAGGCAGAGGACGTAATTGCTAATCAAGGGGCAAACTTGGTGTGGACGTTTGAAACAGTTACTGTTGGTCTTAGGTACAAAGACCCGTTTGACACGGATTTTCCCCGTTCTTCTATTCGATACATCATTCAGAAATTGATTATTGAGTTTTTTGTATCAATGAACTGGGCTGATTGGATGGATGTTGTCACAAGAGCAATGAAGTTTAAAGTTCGTCGAAAGTGCATGGTCGTTTTGCAGATAGAGTTCGAATCTTACGGGTTATCGTAGTGTTCCTATCGAGGGTATTGACTCGAGGACGAGTCTTTTCTAAGGAGGGGAGGATGATGCAGTATGAGCAGCAACAACGAAACAGAGGATTCACAGGCCCGAGGCGGGCGCCTCATCCACAGGCCGAGGCGGGCGCCTCGGCGGCAGCGGGGCAGGGCTTCAGCAACAAGGCCTGGCGGCTGGAACTCTCATTGGGCTTCAATAAGTTTAGGGTTTTAATGTTTTATTTTAACGTTTTATTTTAATTATTAATTTAGGATATTTTAGTACTTTCTCTTAAAAAGTTGTATTAGGGTTTTATAGGATTCTAGAACATTCTTAGATTAGTATTTAAACAATGTTAGGGTTATGTTTTGAGGCAGTTTTTGATGATTGAATTGAATAAAGAGAAGAAAAGCTTGAAGCTTTCAATAATTGTTTCCTGTCATTATATCGTTCGGTCATTCTATTCTCTTAGCCTCAGTTTGCTATCAAGGAATCATACCATCGTCAGTACCTTCAACATAAGAATGCATATAAACAGAAAAGCCCAAACTTAGGCAATAATAAATGGAAATACCCTCGCCCACAAATAATTAAAATTAAAGTTAATCAGTACTACCAACAGTGAGGAATTCAACTGCAGAGAGCCAAGGATTGCGCTGGAAATCTTCATCCTCCTCGGCATCTTCAATAGCTCTCCGTATATACTCCTGTGTCGCAATCGGGGTTCCCTGAGAAGAGAAGCTCTGACGATCTAGGGTTTTCCGGAGCATGGCGGACTGTACGGCACCAGCGGGACCAGGAATAAGAGGCGGTGACGGATGATGTACTTGCGATTGAAGGGAAGAGTCTAGGGTTTGTGAGGGTTGAGGGGAAGGAGAGAGATGACTTGACTGAGATTGAGCGGCAGAGGTATGGCCGGAAGAAGAATCGCGACGGCGCTTGCAAGGGCGGAGGAGGAGAGAAGGGAGATCGGAATCATCTACATCAAGCGCTTCCCATGGATCCATTTTTGGGGTTTTCTAAAGTGTGAACAGTTCTGGCGCGGGAATTTGATTTTCTTGAATTAGGTCCATTACTACCCAGTGTAAAATATCTACCTGTAATATAAATTTTTGGGAAAAATACCAAAAAGTCCCTTTAAAAAAAAATTCAATCCAAAAAACCCTACAAATAATTATTCTATCAAAAAAATCCCTTAAACTAGATTTTCAATATCAAAAAGTTCAAAATTTAACGATTTAACTGATTTCATTAATTTAAGAATTTAAAATGCTGAAAACTTGATTTTCATTTTGATTACGAGTTTTACAAAGATAAAATTTATCCATCTTGAACAATAATAGTAAGCCAAAAACTTATAAAAAACGCGTTTTTTTTAACCTTAACAAAAAACGTGTTTTTCACCCGTCGCGCTCGGACTCTCTCTACTCTCTCTCTAAACGCAAACAGAGTTCCTCGCATTCTTGGCTCCTCAATCGTCTTCTTCATTGTTTTCTCTAATCTTGACACCAAAATCAGATCAAATCTGAACATAAAAATCCAATTAATCTCACTTAATTTAGGGTTTTTGATTTGGGGATAGTAGTGTATGAAATTGTAATTGGTTCGTTAATTACTTCCTACTTAATTGTTGCTGAAGAATTGTTCTCTGTATTGATACCAAGAATGGTTCATTAATTACTTCCTACTTAAGATTTGTAAGATTTTTGGGTCGTTAATTACTTCCTACTTGTGTTCTTGGATATTCCCCTCTTTTCAAAATGTGATTTTCCTCGTTATGGATGAATTATTTACCCTGTTCCTAATCTGTTTAAACTTGTTTCGTGAACCAGTCTATGTGTTTTGAAGTGACAGTCCATGTGTTTTCAAATGCCAGTCCATGTGTTTTTGAATGCCAGTTAGTTCCAATTTTAATTCCAATTTCAGATGCCAGTCCATGTGTTTTGAAGTGCCGATCCGTGTGTTTTGAATGCCGATCCATGTTTTTGAATGCTAGTGCTTGTGTTTTTGAGAGCCAACAAAAATAATTACCGGTGTTTTGAGTGCCAGTGTATGTGTTTTTGAGTGTCAGTGTTTGTGTTTTCAAATGCCAGTCCATGTGTTTTTGAATGTCAGTGTAAAAAAGTGCTAGTGCATGTATATTAAGTGACTTTATAAACTAACACTGGCACTTGATTACACTAACACTGGCACTTTGTTACACTAACATTGGCACTTCGTTAAACTAACACTGGCACTTGTTTTACACTAACACCAGCACTTTGATACACTAACACTGGCACTTTATTACATTAACACTGGCACTGGCACTTTGTTACACATGCACTGGCACTAAGTTTCTGGACAAAGAGAGCTTTTAACTTCAGCAAATTAAACCCTTTATCCACACCATTGAATGCCATTCTGTTTATCCAACGAAAAAACGAAGAGCTATGGAATTAAATCACACAGATATCTCCAATTAATTATGTACCAATCAATAAAGTACCAATCAATTATGTAACGAAGCAGAATTGCCAATGGACATTAATGGCGGAACTAGGGCACGAATTGTAGGTTATAAAATACTCAAACTGAGTGAACGCCGGAGAACGATCGGAGCTTGGGATGGCCAGAGAAGATGATCGGAGCTTGGGATGGCACGAATTTGTAATATTAACACCGGCATTTATCATGGTTGCCAGTAATTACAAAAATGCCACCGTTTGTTTTGAAAACACGTTTTTCCTTATCTTAAGAAAAAACTAGTTTTTTATAAGACCAACTCTAATAGTAATAATAATTTACAAATAATTATATTACTATTATTATTAATATAATTGTAAAAAAAATAAAGTAATAATTTAAAATAATGTTGATAGTGATGATATAGTGAAAGTAATTCATAATTACTATAATTATATTTTTTTAATTTTTATACTTATAAGTTATAACAATTAAATTTAATAAGACAATGTAATTGCTTTTCTAATTATTATTGTACATGGGATAAAGAATTATCTTATTATTATTACTTTTTATAATAATATTTTTTTTAATAATTATGTTTTTATTATTTCTTTTTCACTACTCACACACACACATGCACGCACAGAAGTGCCTAGGAGATAAATCCTAGGGAGAGAAAGTCTTCCCTCTAACTTCTGGGGGGATCGAACCCATGACATCCAGGTTGGAAGCCATGAGCTCTAACCAGCAGACCAAATCCCCATGTGCTGTTTTTATTATTTCTGAATATAATAAGCCTTGCATTCTAGGAGTCGGAAACGCAGGTGACACCTCACTATTTTTAGAAAATAAATTTTCATCTTTATAAAAGTTTCAAACATAACGATATTCGTTAAATAGTTAATTTTTGGACATTTTGGTTTTGAAAATTGAATTTTGTGACTTTTTAGATTGAATAATTATTCTTATGACTTTTTGGATATGAAAGTTTTTCATGGGGGGGTATTTTTTCCTAAAATTTTTACTACAAAATAAAATGTAAAACATGTCCAATTAAATGTATTAAAATCTAATTTTTCACTTTTAATTTTGCAAAAATATAATAAACTATACTCCCTCCGTCCCACGTAAGTGTGGATTTATTTCCATTTTGGTCCGTCCCACATCAGTGTGGACTGCCAAAAATGAAAACAAATATTCACTATTCCACCCACTCATTCTCTCTCCTACTTCACTTTTACACTCACAACATTCTCTCTCCTAACTATTCCTCCCACTCATTCTCTCTCCTATTTAATTTTTCATACTCACAAACACCTCCTCCACCTATTTCTCTCTCCTACTTTTCTTTAATTCCCATACCCAAAAAGTTGATCCACAGTTACGTGGGACGGAGGGAGTATATAAAATTGAAAAAAAAACAATAAGAGACAATATTATTTGAAGAAGAAATCTTAAAAGGTTATTCATTTTGTGAAAAAAAAAGACATTCAATTTGGACAAACAAAGTAAAAATTTTACACAAACTACTAAATGTTTTACGGTACATTTGCTATAACATGCTTTACATCTATTATATAACACACTAACACACACACACACGTCTCATTACAAACTTCACATTTTTTTCATTTGAAAAAAATAACAAATTAGGGTCCAAAATTTAGGGGGTGTGCCAGTTGGGATCTGATATTCCAATTTTGTCAATTTAGAATGCAAAGTTAATTAGTTCAGTTAGTTGGAGGTCTTTAAACTAAGGGAATTTGCCCCATAAGTTTCTTTTGAAACAAATCACTTCCCACTAAATTTCTCATTGTATTAAAATACTCCATAAGTTCTCATGTTGTATTATAGGGGTGGACATGGTTCGGTTCAAACCGCGGTTTGAGACCGAACCGAACCAAACCACGCAGTTTGGTTTGGTTTTTTTCTATAAATGGTTTAGCTTGGTTTGAAAATTTAATAAACCGTGTGGTTCGGTTCAGCTCGCAGTCTGGAACCTCAAAACCGAACCAAACCGAACCGATTCGGACCGAACCGCTGTTTGGAACCGTGAATCTTGAATTTGTAATTTTGTATCTTTATTTTAGACAATGTCTTGTAATTTGTTTTGAGATGGTTTCTTTTGTTGTACTTGTTAGAATAATGAACTTTCTGTTTACTAAAACTCATTCCTATTAGGTTAGTAGTATTTGTGTTTTATGTTTAATATATATGATTGCTAGTTTGATAAAAAAATATGTAAAAAGCAACGCTTTTAGTTGGACAGGTTTGTAGTTTGGATAGCGGTCTAAACCGCAGTTCGGACCACAGTTTGAACCGTTTATGAAACCGTGGTTTGAGGCCAGGCCAGAACCGAGGTGGTTTGGTTTGGTTTGGTTTGGTTTGAAATTTTCTATGGTTCGGTTTGGTTTGGGATTTTTCCAAACCGAGTACTAGCGGTTTGGTCTCCAAATTCCTTCCAAACCGAACCAAACCGAACCATGTCCACCCCTAATTATGTATAATACAACATTTAGTTATGCAGTAGTTTAAAATCATAATACTGCATCCGCACCACCGCCTCCGCCACAGCCCAGCTCCACCGCCGCCGTCTGCTATCGCCGCATGCCGGATTCCGATCAATTTTCGCCGGAATCCGGCAATTTTGGCCGGAATTTGGCCGCCGATCGCCGAAATTCGGTCGCCAGTCCATGGGCTTCGGACTCCGGTCACCGGCGACCGTCGAAATGCAGTATTATGCCTTAATTGATATTGTATTTTCGAAACATAATACAACATCATAATACAACACGGGGAAGGAACTTATCGGGCATTATGAAACTTTTTTAGAACTTATCGAATCGAGCATAGTCCCTTAAACTAAAATGCAAACAAAACTTAGTTAATTCACACGTGCTTGCACATGCACTTAGCGGAGTTTATTTCACGTGGAGAATGCCATCGTTACGTTCATCCACCACCGATCGATAAAATCCGCTACCTCCTCGATACTCCTAAAATCCGGCCGCGCCACCATTCCTCAAAATTCGGCCACCGATATTTTTGTAAATCCGGCCACCACCATTTTAAAAAATCATTTGCCGCGCACCCCAATTCTCTTAAAATCCGACAACCACCACTATTAACATCAAAGATTGAAAAAAAAAAAAAAACCAAAATTTTAACTTCTATAACATTTAAATCTCGGGCAGAGATTGAGAAGGGAAAACATGTAGGAAGGGTGTGATAACAAGAAGGAAAAGGGTAATGGAGGAGGGCGGACATGGGAAGGGGTAGGAGGGACGAACAGAGGGCGGTTGAAGGGGAAAAAAGGTGGACAGAGGGCGGGGGAGGAGGAAGGAAAGATGGGGATGGGTGGTCTGGTTCGGGAGGAGGGGATGGAGGGTGGTGATTGAATTGTGGGTTGAGTTGCTGATCGGAAGAGGTGAGAATGAAAGAGGGAAGGGGAAGGGTGGTTGGGAAAGATGAAGTGGGGGAATATGGGGGAAGAACCTGGACATGACACGAGGGTTTTTTTTTGGTTAGTTAAGTTAGATTATTTTTCCATTAATACTTTCTTGTTTTTTAGATTATTACTTTTTTATGGTTATAAAAGAAAAAAAATATATTAATTAAAGAAATATCTTATTATCAAAAGTTATTTTCAAAATAATTTAACATATGAGATTTTTAATTTTTAAAATTATTATGCTTTTTATTTATAAAAAATGGATAAAATCTTGGTATAAAACTAATATTTTTGGTAAATGAGATTTTTTTGTTAAATTAGTTTTGAAATTTTAATTTTTAATATTCAAAATATGTTTTTATTTATGGTAATTAGATTTTTAGGTTTTCAAAAATGTTCTTTTGTGAAATGACAAAATGCCCATGCGAAAAATCAAAACAAACCCCAGTTAAGTGCATGTACAAAGCATGTGCGATTTAACTGAGTTTTGTTTGCATTTTAGTCCAAATACCCCTAGCATTGTTAACTTATAACTTTAAATTGTCAAAATTGAAACATCATACATCGATTGACACACACTCCCCATACTTTGGATCCTAATTTGTCATTTCCACTTTTCATTTAGGGTATCCCACTACAAATTCGTCCCACTTGAAGATTTACCATTTGAGTTGGACACAATAATTAAGAAAAAAGTGAAGAATATGATGTGTTGTTAATATAAATAGTTAGGTAGAAGAGAGAAAATGAAGTAAGTGGGTAATTGTTTTGATTATTACAAGTATGTCCCATCTATATTTTAAAAAAAGATGAACCTTTAAGTGGGACACTTATTTGGCAAATAAGTGAACCTTCAAATGGGACGAACGAAGTGCACACTTTTTAAAATGAAAATATTTCATTATTTTATATTAATGAGATCTATATGTCATACTCACACCAACTATTTAATTATTATTTACTACCTCATTTTCTCTCTCTTAACCCACTTTTCATAATCACAACATCTAATTTACTAACCCTTTTTTTTAATCTTCAAACAAATAGTAAGTGTGTAGTTTATTAATGTATTCTCAATATAAAGGGAGGAATACAATAATGTATCAAAAAGTGAAACACATACACAAACATTGTCATTTTTTTATTTCAGAATACTTTTGGTTTACTACCAACCTCCCCCATATTATATCAAATAATAGAAAAGGATATTAAAAAATCTCTCATACAAATAACAAAAAACGAAGAACCTTAAACATGGACAAATTAAGACCCTTAAACCGGAAGGAAGAGTACTTTAGAATACAATGAATTGGAGAAGTGACTGCAATTGCAAGACTTTTCTTTGACATATGAATAGGAAAAGTGACATTTTTATTTTTAGGAAGAAGCCTATCAGGTGTTATCTTTTGTTCTAAACAATTTGCATTAATTTGCAAAATAGTTGGATAAGGTAATTGTGCAATGTTATAATATGGTATATGCAAAACTTAGTTTACCTTATATTTTAGTTGACTATCTTCAATGTTTTGTAAATGGCCACGAGCAATTGGTTCATGTTTCTTCGGTGTTGTGCATCGATGCGTGGTGTAATTGGTTGTTTTTTTTGTGTTTTACTGATTTAGTATATTTCATGTATAGATCTTTTTAGTTAAATTATGCTCCCTCCGTCTCAGATCAAGGGTTCATCTTTCCCTTTTGGTCCGTCCCAGACCAAGAGTTCATTTCCATAAATGACAAGTTTTTGAATATATTTATACCCTTATCATCTTCATATATTTACAAAAAAATCATTCATTATACCCTTATAATTTTAACATATTTACAAAAAAATCAATCATTAACTTACTATTCCTCCCACTCATTCTCTCCTATTAAAAAACCAATCATTAACTACTATTCCCTACCTTATATTACAAAAAAATCATTCATTATACCCTTATAAAGTTAACATATTTACAAAAAAAAACCAATCTTTAACTACTATTCCCTATCCCACATTTAACTTTTATTCATTTTTAAAAAAAAATCTTAAGAAGCGTGAAATCCACCCCGTATACCCTTGGTCTGGGACGGAGGGAGTAATATATATATATTTTTTTTTAAGCAAATGGGGGATGTTGCATGCATGATAAAGACGCAACACACTATATTAATATGATAAATCATGACGAGGCACAAATTTATTAATGAGTTGGTGGTTGGGGGTGGTGTAGATAGTATAGTTTCATTGTGCAGATGAAGATGAAAATGCTTTATGTTGGTGATTCATATAGAATGCTTAAAGTTTTCTACCTTTTTATCGATTGCCTAAGTGATTCAAATTTCTTTCTGTCTCTTCCTTTTCTTTTTTCTTTTTCTTTGTGTGTGTGTGGTGGGGTTGGGGGTGGGAGTGGCGGATAATGGGGTGGTGAGGGTGGCCTATAGATAGTATAGAGTGAAGATGTTGTATATGTATGATACTTTATTTAATATGAAGTAATTGAAGTTTTTTTTTTTATCATGGAATATTGAAGTTAAACCATTGGAATCTTCCCAATGTCGCCCCACATTTTAATCATTGTTTTGGCTAACAATTGTCTCATTGTTTCCAAGTTAGTATTAATGAGTTTACTTAGAAGAAGATAACATGCAGTCAGTAGTGAGTAAATGAGTAGGTTACGAGAAAAAGAGTAACTGATCGGTTGGGGGAATTGATCTGTGCCTTGGCACGTGGGTTAGTACTAGTATATACACATTTCTCACAAGTACACCCCTTTCAATAATATTTAAAAAAAATATTCTTATTCCCTTATTCTTCTCCGACATCACCACTGCTCTCCATGCCACCACCACTATTTCATCCATATCACTGTTACGAAAATTATAACAGAAATTCAAAAAGTCTTTTATAAAGAATTAACTGAAAATAAAATAAAACCAGAATACGGAAAGTTGAGACTTGTGTTAGACACAATCTCTGTAAAAAGTAATTGCCCCACACTGGTGCTAATGGTTACTAACAATCTTCTCATAAGATGCAACGACTTTAACTGTCGTTAATAGGAGCACTCCAAATTAACGACTTCGGCAAAAAATCTGAATGTTTGGAACTTCTGGACTTGAAAGGAATTTATGCTCGATATGTTCTCTGTCTCTAATTTGCTATTGAATGTTTGATGACTGGATGAATGAAATCGTCAAACATGGGGTCCTTTTATAGTTTTTCAGGAGTTGTGGTGCCTTTTAGGTAATATGCACAATTCAAATCGGATGGATCTGGATCGTCCGATATGATCCTGATCAAGGCACCAGATTGAACACAGTGACCCACGCCCAATCGAGGAGACGCGGATCCTCCATCTGAACCGACCCATTTCCATTCGAATGGACACATCCACCCCTTGTTGGCCTGCCCCACCTGGGCTGCCTTGATCGAACCGTGCACCATGTCGAACTAGACTGGCCTTACTTATCCGAACCAATGCCTCAACCGAACTGCCACATGCACTCGAGCTAGCTGAGCCACAAACCTTGACTGAATTTCTCAGAAGTTCAAGGCTCCATACTCCCGGTCCCGGTGACCGGTGCAAAATGCAAAGTGCATCTCTAAAGCGCCATTTGCGCCCTCAGGCTCGGATGGTGCTTGTGGTTCAAATTTGAGCTAGTCCAAAACTAGCACAATTGGGCCACTTGTATTTGGTTGTCATCACAACGGGACTAGGAAGCAGCATTATAAATACAAATGGACACAACAAGCATGATACATATTTGTGGAAAAATAGTTGCATGATTCTTCTTATAATACAACAGTGTAAAGCTGTTCTTATTCTCATTTTGGCTCAATTTTACATTGACAATGAAAGGTTTGGATCTCATAGAACATGCTAAAGATCTCCAATCAATTAAACGCCATAATAATGAAGAGAAAAAACCTTCGGTGAGAAGGTCTTCCTGTTATTTGATGAGTATTGGGAGTGCTAATAACTTCCTGATATTTGATGAGTATAGGGAGTGCTAATAACTTTCCTAACCAACCGAAAGATTGAGATAAGCCAATTAATTCAAAAGCAGCATGTTAAACATTTGTGGGTACGATCAAATTTTTTCCTATTGCTTATCATTATCTTTGTTACCATCTGTATGGATATAGGGTAACCAAGCATATAAAGACAAAAACTGGCAGAGGGCTATTGGCTTTTACACGGACGCTATTAAACTCAACAGCAATAGCGCGACATACTATAGTAATAGGGCTGCAGCATACCTGGAATTGGGAAGGTAATGCTTTCTTGTGCACTTAATTGATTACTCTTTGTATTTGGATTAAATTTTTACTCAATTGGCTTTTCTTTTCCGTACAGCCTCCTCCAAGCTGAGGCCGATTGTACCAAAGCGATTGAGCTTGATAAAAAGGTGATTTTTTTCTTGAATGATCAACTTACTAAACAATCATGGTTAGTTGAAAGGTTGTGTTGTACAAGTAAAGCTTATCCGTTTTGCTTTCACACTTTTCCAGTTTAGGAGTACTATTTTGAGATACTTAGCCATGTTGAAGTTGTTTTAGTTAGTTTGCTGGAATTTGAACTTTTTTTGGCAAATACTACTGTAGGCAACTCAATTGACCTGATAGTTTATCACCATTTTTTTAATATTCATTATTATTATTATTGTTATTTTGGTATCATCTTATTGTTTGTAGGTTTATAATATGATTGTCATTATTATGTGTGACTTGGAGGTCAGGGCTTCCATTTAGGAAGACCGTACTGGCATACTATACGTGAACATGTATAACTTTATACATTGAACCCCACAATGGCACGAGTCTCATTTAATTTCCAGTCCCCTTTATTTTTCGTTTTCTTTTCTTTTTCCCTATCAAGTACCTTGATAAAGAATGGGTAAAAATGCTCCATTTTTGTTCAAAGTGCTATGCGTTTGTAGTATTTTACTACTTATGAAAAATATAAGATGTCAGCATTAGTAGACCCTTCCAGAATAAGAGTCTCCTTCCTTAGACTACACGTCATAATAAAGTCTGACACTACGTGCATCGCAAATTAGTCTCTTACAGCTTTTATCTATTAATTTATTTAATGCCCTCAACCCACATTGAAAAAAGATTTGGATTTGATTGTGTTAGATAAGTTCGACCCACAACTATTAGACCTCAACATCATCCATGAACTTATGAGTGGTCCTGTGTGGGCTTGTTCACCCAAGGTGCTTGTGCTTAGTGGGTCAGTGCGTAGTGCTTTTGTTGTGGACCATTTTTTTGGGTTTGGGTCGTTATATTTTTCAAAATAGTAATAATTCCTGTTTGTGGTTTGAATTTTCCCACAAATCATGAGTTGCCAAAAGTTATACCCCATATTATATGCCACTAGAACTTTTCTCGACTTGGTCATTAGTTGCTCAAGACGTGGACGTTTACTCTTTTGTAGCACTGATAATTGGCCTTGGTAGTTGGTGTACACATTCTTCTTTACGAGCATAACATAATTTTTAACACTTTTCTCCTTTTTTTCAGAATGTAAAAGCGTATTTAAGAAGAGGCACAGCACGAGAGATGCTTGGTTACTATAAAGAAGCAATTGAAGGTCAGTTAATGGATAATACTATGGACATAAACCAACTTGTCAATTGAGTTAAATCATTTACTGATGTGCACATGTTATTTTAGGTTCTTCATGTTTTCCTAATGGTAATTAATACGGACTAGTTGATATTTATGACTGTTTTAATTTGCAGATTTCAGATACGCTCTCGTGTTAGAACCAACCAATAAAAGAGCGTCTTTGTCAGCTGATAGGTTAAGGAAGTTGTTCCAATAGATTTTTGTACTAGCTAAATTACCTGGAGAAATGCTTCATAGAGTGCCGTTCCAGAAAAAGAACGTCTCGGAACATATGGACAAATATGGGTTGGCCAGAAATGGATGTGAAGTAGTATACTTGTAAAGGGCATCCCAAAGGTTGGGGTTTACTATTGCAAAATCTAGCCACTATTTAGCTGTTTGAGGATTCTGTTTTTATTCGGGGATGTCGTATATGTCAATTTTGTAGTTAATGGCTATTTTTTACTCGATAGTTTAAAATTGTCATTGCAACTCTAGTATTCAGGTGGGGCTAATTTTTTTTCGGGTGTCAAGACGTTTTTCGCTATGACTTGACTTTTTGAAATGAAGCTTTTCAGTGCAAAGAATTACTTGGTATGCAAAACCTGTAGTAAGGTATACTTGTGTGGATTTTCTCTTGGTCCGTTTTCTTGCAACTTCAATAACTTAAATATTGTTTCTATTAAGATTAACCATCCAAACTTGCTATTTTGATAGAAAAGCATTCATAATAGATCTGTCAACATTTTCTTAATCATCGTAATTTGCTTAAGTTCCGTTTTTAACCATTCATATATTTTTTTAGCGGTTTTAACTATTTTATATTTTACATACACTCATTATTCGCAAAAACTAAAAGTAAGTACGATAATTGAAATTGCAAAAAATATACACTAAATATCTCTACTTTAAGGGATAGTGTTGGGTTTGATGCCATCTAACCTGGTAACAATTCATATATTTTTTTAGCAATTTTAACTATTTTATATATTAGATACACACATTATTCGCAAAAACTAAAAGTGAGTACGATGATTAAAATTGCAAAAAATATACACTAAATATCTCTACTTTAAGGGATAGTGGTGAGTTTGATGCCATCTAACTTGGTAACAATTTAGGGGATTGTAAGTACCCAAATCCGGATCGTCAAAATCCGTCAAAAAGTTAACCGAAATCCGTTAACTGGCCCGCTCCAGGTTAACCGGAACTCGTTAAAACTCCCCGTTGCCAAGCCAACGAGACGTCCCGGGACTGCCCCGTGCATCCCGACGTTGAAACGTACTTAACACACGTCATCGCACGTGAAAGTACGGCTTTCCCTGAAAAACGCACTTTCCGGCACTTTCTGGGGGCGTTTCGGACATTTTTCGGACTGTTGTTTTAAAAAAACGGACAAAACCGGGACCGGGGAACGAACTCCCACACATTTGGTGAGTCATGGGACACGTGGCAGCCATGCCACAGCCCTCCCGTCACCCTTCAATCAGAAATCAAAGGAAAAAGACTAAAATACCCTCGGATTTCGATCCAAAGTCAGCCGGACTCCCTGTGCAAACTTTCTGAAATTGCCAAAGAAGCCCCTCAAAGTTCCAAAATACCACAAAACCCTGGAAATCGCCTAAGTCCGTCCTGACTCTTACCGCATTTTCACCTATAAATAGAAGTTCTTTGTCGAAAGCGAAGGGAGGACAAAATTACTCCCAAAAATCACTCTACCCCACCACCCAACTGAGTTTCACCCCTCCCGAGCTCCCGTTTTGTCTCGATTCGCGTGAAACTTCCGTATTTCGATCAAATACGCCCCTCACCACTCTGAAACACCATTTCAAACTACTTTCCGTATCCCGTACACACCCCCGAGCCAAGAAGAGTCGACCCTAGCCATAGGTATAACTCCCTCTCTCTAAATCTCTCGTTTCGTCTCGGTTTACGCGCCAGTCGCTACAACCGTTTCGAACCACGTTATTGAAATGTAGACGCCTCCGTCTAACGGGGTCCGATACGTTTTAGCCCCTCGATCCTCTTCTCTTCCCGTAAGAGAAGTAATCACGGGTTAAAACGGCGTTCCGACCCCGTTCCGTTTACTTTTTATGTCATTTACCATTCCGGATCGATCGATCCGTCGATCGTCACTTACTTTCTGTCATTTACAATTCCGAGCCGTTTTGGCTCGTTGATCGTCATTTACAATTCCGAGCCGTTTTGGCTCGTTGATCGTCATTTATGAT
The DNA here is from genome assembly GCA_022495995.1 of Adenophora triphylla var. japonica. NCBI lineage: Eukaryota > Viridiplantae > Streptophyta > Magnoliopsida > Asterales > Campanulaceae > Adenophora > Adenophora triphylla. The sequence goes on from JAFEMH010002399.1 coordinate 311,102, forward strand.
TACAGATCGTTTGATTCCGTTGATACTGCTTTAAATACTGTCATTTACAAAGTCCGACCCGTTTGGATCGTGATAGTATTTACTTTTCAAAGTCCGAGTCGCAACCCGATTCGTTGATTGCATGTCATTTAATATGCTTTTTCCCTTAAAAATCGTTAACAATGTAATGCCCGGTTCAAAACCGGAGTTCGACCTTCGAACTCTCTTTCAAAACGCACGAAATGACGTTTGGCCTCCAAACGCTCATCTTCAAACTAAAAGCCGCCATTTGACACTTAAAATCATTTAATACGTTTTGCCCGTAAAAATCGTTAACAATGACTCACCCGGTTCAAAACCGGAGTTCGTACTTCGAACTCTCTTTCAAAAGGATCAAAATCGACATTTGCCACGCAAACGCTCATTTCAAACTCATAACCGACGTTTGTCATTCAAACGCTCGTCCTTTCAAACAAAGTCACCTAATCAACGTTTGACATTCAAACCAAGATTAAGCTTGTCATTCAAGCCCCCATTTCAAAACACACACACACACACACGTTTTCGAGAAAGGTAGAAAGACTCGTCATACGAGGCGTTTCGGGTGATCTCGTAATACTCTTCCCGAAACGTAACGTGACCTCCGAACCTAACAATCTCTGGTACTCAAAGCTTTTTACTCGTTTTTGCTACCAATAAAAATGATCCCCTGTTTTCAAAGCTTTTTACTCGTTTTTGCTACCAATAAAAATGATCCCCTGTTTTCAAAGCCTTTTCCTAAGTTTTTGCTACCAATAAAAACGACACCATTTTCAAAAGCCATTTCTCAACGTTTGGGCTCAAAATACAAAAAACCGCGTGGCGACTCCTCATTTTCCTTCCCATGAAGCGAGGTCTCAGACACCAACCCCCCGCGAAAGACAACCGCCCTTTCCGCGCCCGCGCGCGAAAGTCCGGGTAATTTCAGTTGGCGACTCCGCTGGGGATAGTGATACTTTTTTCAAAACTACCGTTGTTTTCTAAAAAGCCTTCCGTGGGTCAAACTTTCGTTTACCCTTCCTCGTTTTCGTGTGTGTGTGTTCCTTTAAACCTCGAACGGTTTTTTTCCAAAAGGCATTACATTGTCAACTTTTCAAAATCATACCATGTTTGTGCATCCCCATTCATGTTTGATTTTCATTGCTGTCTTTTGAACTGCGCATCATAATGCTTTAAGACACATTCTGAAAAATCTCTGTTTTACTTAGAAAAAAGAATTTTAGTGACCGCACACTACGCGCACTTGCTGCCTCGGAACACCGCACTTCACGTGCACTTGATGCCTCGGAACACTGCACACTACAACCCGTAACCCGGGATGGCCTTATCAGTTGCACCCCGATTGGTCTGCCAGACACCTTTCGGGGGCACACGGGGTCGTCCCAAACATCCCATCCTAGCCCGTGTAAGTCATGCACTCTTTGTGTCACACTTTGTCCAAGACCCCGGTTGGTTTTTGGCTTAGCTCGTGTCATAAAGCCTAAGTGTATGTTTTTTTTACGCCGAGCCCCGCCCCGAGTCAAGCTTGAGAGGATGAGACCGAAGGTCGTTCCCGACCCGAAGTCTCGAGCTCTTCAGCCTTGACTTTGACGCGGAGCTCTGCCGAAAAATATACCAGAAGGTTCAATGTGACGCCGTGTCACAAAACCCTCACCGTATTCACCGTGCCAGCCACAACTTGGCCAACGCCAAAAGCTAAGGTCTCTCGCATAAGCGAGTCAGGAGGGGTCATGCCGAAATTTTGGCACGATCCCCGCCTTAACTTAAGGACGTTGACTTCGACTGTGGCCCGTGCGTCACATACGTTGAAAGTTTGCGTGATCAGCTAGCTTTAAGTTCACTTTTTCCTTTGTCGGTGGAACTCGCTTGCCTTATAGGACCTCGCTCGGGATAGTCCGTCCCGATAAAGATGATCTACAATGGAAACGAGGGGCTTATAAGCGTAGTGACGAGATCCACTGATTAGAGCTCTAGGATTAGTTGCGAAAAAGAAGACTCGCTCTTTTCCAACCGATTAGGACTCTGAGAAAACGCGCTTTAAGTAAACATTAATCGGTAACTGCACATTGCACAAGCCCGAAACCTTGATCCAAATCCTCCCTTTCCGAAGCCTAAACCCTTCCTCTCGTTCCCTGCAATGAGCGTAAAGTGGTTCGATTTCCGCCGGCGCCTTGCCAGATCACCGTTACGGCGGCGTCGAGCTTCTTCGGTTCCCTCGGTTCCTCACTGTAATATCGACATGTCTAGCTCACTGAGAAATCGTGACGGGAAGGACCCCGCCACCGGTAATGTATATGACTTTGGAAGAAGCCATCCCAAGCTTGTGAGGTTCACAAGAGGCGAAGAAGATCAGCAGAATTTCGTGGTACAGCCTTTCGAATGAGCGTGGTATAGCAGCCTATCCCCGCCGACGGTACTTTCGTCCCGGGTCGAGGATGACGATTCCCGAAACCAGCTTCACCAAACCTTCAACCAGTTCCTCCCCCGCCAACATACGGGATGACTTCTAACCAAGGAAACAAATGACCTAGGCTTCACATTGCCACCTCCTGTGGCAACCCCGTCATATTTGGCCAGGCCACTACTCCTATCACTCAATACCACCACCGCACTGACCATCTCAGGATGCCAATATCCTTCAATACCCTCCCGTGTTCGTCTTGTTGCCTATACACGAATCCCTAAACACCGGGACAAACCCCGATACAGTTCGAAAAGGCCCCCATATATCCACATATATCAAGCCTTCCACCTCCAATCACTACCGCTCACGTGGTAGCACCCGCGCCGAGCCTCACAATCCACCACCGGACCCAACCTTGCCTCGGATGGTCGAATGTATGAAAGACCCGAAAGCCACCATGAGCAGCTCAAAGCAGAAACGCTCAAGTCCACGGATCTGGAATGGTCACGCCTCTCCCGCCAAGTTCCGAATGCCATAGATGGACCGATTCGACGGAACCGAATGTCCTCAAACGCACGTCGACACCTACGTTCTCGGCATGAGAGCGAAAGGAGCAACCCTCCAAAGAAATGGCCGACCACTTCCAAAGATACGCTCAAGAGTTCGGCGTTACGATGGTTTCGAGGGTCAAGCCTCGCGGATCGCCACACCTCGGGATCGATTAGTAACATCTTCTGGAACGGTACCGATCCAACTTAGAGTGGGAAACAAGTCGTGAGGACTTAATCACCACCGAGCGTAAAGCGGACGAAAGCGTCGGAGAATTCTACAAAAGGTGGAGCCGGAAACTCTCCGAGATCACGGAGCCACTCTCCAAGGATGAACAGATGCGGATCTTCAAGTCCCGCTTAAGACCGTCCATCGAACTCTCATCGCCACCATTTCTTCCTGCATCTCCGGCCATGGTCAATGCCGGCTCACGCTCGAGAAGGATCTCAAGGAGAAGTTGGCTACCGCACAGCCCATACGTATACCGCTCGGCGGTTGCATTCAATCCCGCACCGGCCCCGGCAAAGGGAAAGATACGTCTCGTCAACTACATCCATCGGGGACAAGCCTGGGCAATGTAAACCTGGGCCCCACAAAGCAACAACTCCACCTCGGCGCCTACCGTGCACTTCGACAAGTTGGATATGCCACCGAGCAAGATGTCGAAGGGTTAATCAAGGAAGGTCTCCTTAAACCCGTTGCCGATTACAAACCCAAGAATCCCGTAGTCAACGCCGACAAGAGCAAGCATCTTGGGCCTTCCATCGCATCACGGCCATACCACCGACAACCGCGTGGGGTTACGATACGAAATCCGTAACTTGATAGAAGAAGGCAAGTTGGAGCGCCCCGCTGGCCCAATACAGTCGAAAACCCTTTTCCGAACAATAACAGCGTGAATTCCATTGAGTGGGTGCCAAAGAAGATTGCCGCAGAGCGCTCCCTCCGCCTCTTCCGCCGGTCCTCATCAAATGCTCACATCAGCCTACGATGTTTGTGCTCGCTCCGATTGCACAGAGTACGAGTCCCAAGACATGGTCCGGAGCGATCCTCCGAGAAAACAGAAGAAGAAGTCCTCTCAACAAAGCAACTAAGAGAAAGATTCGAAGCCGGAGACACCGGTGTGGGTACACTCGGAGAGCCTTCCAGAGGTTCGACTACTACGTCGTACTCCACGGCCCTCTCTTCCTCCAGCCATGCACTTTAGAGCAAGCGGGGTGGGAAAGACGAAAAGTCCCGCCGACAATAGAGCTCGACTGGGACACCGGAATATCTCGGATCTTGGTAATCTTACCGCGCCGAAGCCTAACCCCGCGGGATCAACCAAGATTCAATTTGTCCGGCTTCCGAGCTCGGACCGGCAAGGGAAGATCAAAGTCGGCTTGGCACTCGCACTCGATCAACGTGCTAACCAAGTGGCGGCAACCGCCATAAACGGCCTCAACGCGATCCCGAGGCTCCAAAGCAAAGGCTTTACCTCGCAAGAGGAAGACAGGAAACGGATGGGCCGGATGACTCTCCTTCTCCTGGATAGAGATCGATCTACGATTCCCGATCAGATGGCAAGATGATCACTTTCTCTCGTGACCAAGACTTACCGAGAGATGCCTCGGGGCACAACGAAGCTACGTACATCACTCTCAAGCTCAACACCATAACACTCCCTGAGTATTGGTAGACAAACGGGTCATTTGTTAACGTTCTCCTCTCGCATGATGCGAGCCCTCCGCATCAACGAAAGCCATCCGATTCCTTCAACCCGACTATCAAGGCCTACGACAGCACGTCTCGTCCCATCCTAGGGACGGTGACTCTGGAACTCTGGTTTGAAACCCAAATGGTGCCAGCAAAATTCCACGTGATGGACATTCCATTCGAGTTCACAGCTCTGTTGGGACACCCTTGGCTGCATCACATGAAAGCCATAGCCTCCACTCTCCATCAATGCGTTAAGTTCATTAACTGGCAGGAGATCTTGAAGTCATTCGAGGGGACAGTTTCCTCATAGGAAATGAAGTCGAGACAAACAGCCGCAAGCGTGCCGCGGTGCACCGGGCTACCTCCTTCAAACCAACCAAGGGACTACCGGGCAAATCTCATCGGAATTCCTCGTAGTCCGGAGATGCTAACTATGTAAACGTACTCGAGCATGCGAGACCACTGAGCGGTCAGATACATCAAGTTCAACTGCCGTTTCCAACATTTGGAGGCAGATTGGAAAGAAACACCGAGCATCGCCGTGGTGATGCGGGCACGCAAACCCCGTCTCCAATCGAAGATTCGTCGGCATTCTTCAAGCCAACTCTCTCGCCCCGCTGTGCGAAGAGATCTTCGTGATAAAGGTCAACAAGCACCGTCACACTCGTGATGAATGCATGGAAGTCGTATGGGATGTCCTCCACGAGGAACTACCCGCCGCACCCCTCTTCTCCAACGAAGGGCATGATGTTTTTCTAGCGGCCTCCAAAGAACGCACCCGTGACGCGATACGTCCTACGTTTGGGTTGAGCCGCCGACGACGACGAATCGGGACACTCCCGAGTCGAGGATGCGCGTGCACTCCATGGCGGCGGCATCTCTCGCATTCACATGCTCGGTTTCGAAGATGGCACCCGTTCGATCAGTCACCTACGACCAAGGTTCCAATACCATGGAAATTGTCAAGCTCAACGTCCGGTACAGTGCACTATCCGACAATTGGAAGCAACCGGTTCACACGACAAAGAATCCCTCTCGATCAAGTGATCGACGACGACTTCGTCAACATCATCTATTCCAGTATCCCGATGATGCCAAGGATCCGGTCCTTATCGTCGATTCTGCAATGCCAAAGTCACCCTCGACGACCGCCCGCTCATGGTAAACGAGGCCCCGGCCAAGCGAGCTCGTAGCTCATCATTACTTTCGAGTACCACCCCAGTGGCAACCGGCCCGTGCCGTCGCCAAGCTTATACCCTCAAGCGCCGCCAAGGCCAAGGGCAACAAACGAAGGAGACAAAGCTCCTCACCTTGCTACGAGTCGATCAACCTCGGGAACGCTTCCAGCGGCCGCCCCAGAAAACATCTCGCGAAGGTTTTCCCGCGAGGCGTAGTCGGCTTCCGACATAGGAAATGACCACCTCAAAGCATCAACATGCTCCAGCTTCGATTCTCGCTCCCGGCCATCACGGCCCCGGATTCGACATCCCGCGCAGACCGCTAGCTCTGATAGACTTAGCGATCGAGCGAGATCACGAGACTGTCAACATTGCAGAATTCAACACCCCCGTGGGGTCAATCAAGAAGATATGGGCAAATTTCTTGGTAATCGAGATCAAGGAAGGCCGCATGGAATGTCCCAGTCCGACTTCCTTCGTCAACGTAATCCAAGTGTTTCCGCCATTCGGCGATTTGAATGTGATCACGGTTCTGGACACTAGTCAGACGGCGCGCACCTACGGAGACTGTTTAGCTCTCGCAAGGAAAACCCTCATGGAACTAGCCGCTCAAGAAAGCCGTCTCTGGGATGAAAACCAAGCTCCAAAGACCGACAGGGACCGAGCCCTTAAAGTGTCACAGGCAGTTTCAGACAGAAAGCTAGAGGCCACTCTAGACCAGTTTGACCTCAGGGGTTTTGCTCACGGCAACTTCCTCGACTACCGTCTGTTCTCATCCAACCCCCTCTGCCACACGAGGGTGGTCAATGGTCCCGACGACCTAGGAGATGGAACGACACAGCAGAAAGAATCCCAGCGCTTGCCTCCCCGAGGAAAGAAAGTTCTCTGTGAAAGCGACGACGAAGACGATGAAACCATTCTCTTCCAAGCCGGGGATGAAGTCAACAAAACCGGACTCCCAAGGGTCCTGGGAGGATGGGGACGGATCATTTCCGCACTCAAATTGAAAGGCCAACTTAGAGAGGAAGGTCTATTTAAAAACAAGAGGAAGATGGAAATTCGTCTCGAGCAACTACTCAGGGAAATTCCACAGACCGCGGCATTCGTTTACGAAACGATCAACTAGGACAAAGAACTACCACATGGGCAGATGTTCGGGAAGCCGGGTACTCACCTTCTGCCATACCCGCCACTCAGATAAAACAGAGGAGAAAACTCTCCCCGATGGAGGTTTACCTAGACCGCGCACGCAGCTCAAAGAAGCACCGGCTATTCTCACGTGGGAAGAAACGCAGCGCTAACTCTCGACGCAGCTCCGCCGCAAGAAAGTTGATCTCGGGTCAAGAGCGGAGGAAAACTAGCAAACCATGAATATCGCCGCACCCAACCTGCATGCCTCGAGTATGCTCAAGAAGAAGGAAAGGAACGCGATATACCGTGAAGAGATTAAGGAGACCGTTCGCTTGAGCCGAGAACTCTCCAACCTCCCCGGAGGGTCGGCCAACGCCTGATTCGGTTCGAGGCAACCACTGTTGTGCAGCGACGTTCGAGCAGCTGCGGCAATCCAGTAAACTACCTCCCCGCAGGCACCCAAGCCGGTATCACAGGACGGAATCCGTCAAGCCGCCGAAGCTCAGGGAACTCGTCTACAGTCAATGAGTTGAGGGAAGACATATGGGCCTACGCTACGAGGAATCCTCCTCTAACTATGGCTCAACTCGTAGCGGCCTCGTTCGTAAGGGACCAAACCCGATGTCGTGGTTCTAACCCGATCGGGTCAAATCCATGCACTACCGCCTAAGGCCACCAAAGCCGACGGAGCGTAACCGCAACCCGCCTCGCCCGAGGACACAAGTTCCGTGAAAGAGGACCCGATCCTCACTCACTCAAGTGCACTCAGCGAACATTTCCCTTTGGTCTCTGCTCACCTCTTCACAAGCTCAAGCTAGAGGAAAGCCCTGGCCCGTACCATGGTCCCCTTGGACGCAACCCCTGCATTAAGTCATTCGGGATGATCGGCAACATCCACTATGGCAACATTATCACCTTCACTGCATTTGGACCTTCCAAAATTTGGGGCCGATCACAATGAGCCGCTCTACATCACAAAGCCCACTGGACGAGCGTCGCCTTCCTCGCGTGTTGGTAGACGGAGGTTTCTGAATGAATGTCTTGCCCGCCAAGATGATGGACTCGCTTGACATCAAGCCCACAGATCCGAAGCCTTCACCCACACCGTCAAGGCTCTGCGACTCTACTTCCCGTACGCTTCTCTGGTTGTTACTCTTAATATTTGGTTCGGCAAGCGGATGATTCCCACCGAATTCCAAGTGTTGGACATTCCAATCACTTTCACAGCCCATCCTGGGGCGTCCCCGTCCGCATCAAATCAATGGCGTGGCATCCACCCTTCATCGTGCCTCAAGTTCATGCAAGGCAACGAAGCTAACCACGCCTACGGCGACATCACCACCGAGGGGACCAAAGCACCAACGACATTCCAAAGTTAGAAATCAAGCATAGTGACGACATGCCATTAATCGGATTCACTCGAGACCTCCAAGATCCAAATATGCAACGTGGACCTTCCACTGTCTCACGACAAGATCCCTCCCGCCATGAAGATGATGAAACTCATGAACTTCATCCCAGATCGGCTCGGCAAAAGGTTACAAGGCCAACACCAAGTCATTGAATTCAAGGACCACACCATGGTCCAGGGGGTTGGCTACGTGCCAACACCGGCTCACATCAGAGAGAACAAAAGGCTCGCCCGCACCAAGGCAAAGCAGCCCCGCAAAGGGGAACCTCCGACGGCACACCCAACCTCCGACCTTACGATCTCAACCTTGCTCATTACTTCACCAGGGGAACCAACGGCAGTAACCGAGGGGACCAACAAGGGAACCGACAGAACCGAGGGGGACCGACAAAGGAACCGATGCAGAACCGAGGGACCGACGGTGGAACTGATGAAGATGAGAAAGAAGCGGGGATAGTCAAGACCGAGACTACATAAAGGATGGAACAGACTAGCACGGGACCTCAAGCGTTTCAGAGGACTCAAAGCTAATTCGATAAGGGGAGCGTTCTCGACATCACGGCTCTACTGGACCAGCTGCCACCACAGCCCAAAGACGAGTACACATTCAAGGGAATCCCAGATGCGGAAGAGCAACTCAAGGTACTCTTCACGAGAAACAGACTGTTCGGATCACCAGAATTCATAGAAGATGCTCTCAGTGGACCAGCTCTACAGAGTCTTTTTGAAGAAGTCATGGAGGTGCCAAACTTGATTGACTTGGGCTCCGAAAACAGCATGATTACCATGGTTGGGACAGCAGAAGCCAAGCCTCTCGATCCCCGAACCCTCATCAAGCATCCAAGAATGCCACTGAAGAATTGGGTAACCTTTCACCGGACCAAGGGCAAGCCAGGCAGAAATGGAAGACAAGCTGGGCCTGCACCCACATCTCCCTAAACCCGATCTCAAACCCTCTGAGTCAGTCCTTGTCAGAGTCCAGTCCTCTGAGTCATCCAATGGCCTTACGCCGGAGGACCATGATAATGTAGCCAACCATGTATTCCCGTTCTCGTTTAATGAAAAATCTGATCTTTCGGAGTATCCCCTCATTGCCACTTTAACAACTGATAAGTTAACAAACAACTTAAAAGGCGTTAATAACTAAATTGATAAAGAAGCAGACACATTAAACGAACAATACATTAGAGAAGTTCTCGAGCGTGTAGTTGACCAAGAGGAAAATCGGGCCCAAGCTGCCGAAGAGGTTTATGACCAAAGTGAACCTGGGGTCAGTGCAAGAGCCTAAAGAGACGCAAGTGGGCGGTTTCTTCGCCGATGCGAGTAAAAGAAGCCCCCGATAAGCTCTCCTCGGGAGTACATTGACGTGTTCGCCCGGTCATACCAGACATGCCGGGACTCGATCCTCGATCGTAGAGCACGTAATTTCCCTGGATCCCGAATCCAAGTCCGTCGAATGAAGGCTGCGCAAGATCAAGCCGAGTGGTCCTTGCAAGTTAAAGAAGAAATTGAGAAAATGCTCCGAGTTGGTTTCATCGAGTGATTGAGTACCCGACTTGGCTCTCCAACATCGTGACGGTCACCAAGGCCAATGGAAAGGTCGATGTTTGGATTTCCGGATCTCAATAAGGCCAACCCTAAAGATGATTTCCCACCGCCTAATATTGACATGCTTGGTCGACACCACGACAAATTTCGAAGTGAAGTCCTTCATGGACGGGTTATTTGGATACAACCAGATCAAAATGTCCGAGGAGGATCAAGCCAAGACGCCTTCGCCACTCCGCGGGGACATACCGTTACACGGTCATGCCGTTCGGTCCGAAGAACGCCGGGGCTACTTACTACGGCGAGGCCGCAGCCCTCTTCCATGACATGATTCACAAAGAAATCGAAGTATATGTCGACGACATGATCATCCACTCCAGAGATCGGACATGCAAGACATGACAGATCTGAGGAAGTTCTTCAACGTACTCAGAAAACACTCCATGAGATTGAACCTCGCGAAGTGCACCTTCGGCGTCAAGCGCGGCAAGGTGCTTGGGTACATGGTCACGTAAAGGGTATCGAAGCCGATCCCAAGAAAATCAAGGCCATCATCGACATGAAGCCGCCTCGGACATTAACAAGTGAAGAGCTTCATGGGAAGACTTCGCATAATCAGGGCCGCTTCATCAACCAGCTTGACGTCTCTCTGCGAGCCCATGTTCAAACCGATGAAAAGAATGCCGACATCAAATGGGACGCCGAGTGCCGACGGCTTTCGAGAAAATCAAGACCTACTTGGTGAATCCCCGAATTTTGTGCCCGCCACATGAAGACAAGCCACTACTCCTCAGTATCTGACAAAGAATGTACACGCCAATCGAGCAATGCCGGCACAAGAGCAAAAGATTCCAAGGTTGAGCATGCAATCTACTTCGTATGCCTAAGATTCAAGGAAGTGAACTCGGCTACTCGGCATCGTGAGAAAACTTGTACCGCCTTGGTATGGGTAGTCGGGAAAGCTAAACACTACATGCAGTCGCATTCGGTGCTCCTGGTCTCCAAAATGGACCCCGTCCGATATCTCTTTGACAAGCCATCCCTGTCAATGCGACTCAGCCAAGTGGTCATTCTTCCTGGCCGAGTTCGACATCAAGTACATGGTCGGAAAATCAACAAAGGGCAGAGTAATGGCGGATCACTCGGCCGACTTCCCGAGCAAATAACCCAAGGTTCCCGATCGCAATTTCCGGACGACGAAATCTTTTCACTCGACAAACAAGAAACCGTTGGCAACTCTTCTTCGATGGGGCAACCAACAAGAAGGGGAATGGTATTGGAATGCTCCTTGTTGATCCCAAGGACGAGCACACTCCCATAGCCATCAAGTTGAATTTTGAAACAACCAACAATGCAGCGGTATCATACGAAGCTCAAGGCAAATGGCCCGGGAAGCCGCCTCGAGCGCAACATCTCGGAACTGGATGTATATGGAGACTCAAAGCATTGATCATCAATCAAGTGTCTAACAAGTGGAAGACGGTAGATTCGGCCTTCGAAGTACCATGCGTACATGGAGGAGCTCATTGGTCAGGTTCAAGGACATCTCTTTTCATTATTTGCCAAGAGACAGGAACCGCCGCAGATGCCCGGCAACCTCGCCTCTCTTGTCGAAATTCCCGATGGAAAAGCAAGAACCCCTAAGAATAGGCGGACGGAAACACCCGCCTATTCTTTGTGAGATCGAAATAAAAAAGGAAACGATCGACGAACCCCGGTACAATCAAATTTACCGATACCTCCAAAACGGAGAAGCTTCCTTCACAAATGAAGATGGAAAATACAAAGAAGGGATCAAAGCCAAAACATGATGGCATTAAAACGCCCGGCATCCCATTTCGTCATTCTCGGGGGTATGTTGTACAAGAAGCGCCACTGCGGCCACTCCTTCGGTGTGTAAACAAAGAAAAAGCCGGCGAGCTAATGAACGAAGTTCACAACGGAACCTCGCGGTCCACACATGAACGCCCGAGCATTGACACGAGATCATCCTCCGTATGGGATACTCTTTTGGATATCAATGGAAACAGATCGCATCCGGTTCGTCCGAAGCTGCGACAAATGTCAACGGTTCTCCAACCTCAATCACATTCCGCCACATGAACTCTATTGCATGACTACGCCATGGCCTTTCGCCACACGGGGAATCGACGTCATCGGCAAGATCACCCCGCAGAGGAGCAATGGTCACGAGTTCATTCTAGTCGCAGTCGACTACTTCACCAAATGGGTAGAAGCCAGATCGTACAAGGTACTGAATTCTAAGAAGGTGACCGAGTTCATCCGAGAGAACATCATGTGCCGATACGGAGTGCCCAACGAGATCATATCCGACAATGGGACTTACTTGAAGGAGATTGTGACCAACCTGGCGGACCGATTCGAGTCACGCGTCACAAATCTTCTCCTTACAAACCACAAACCAATAGTGCAGTAGAGGCAGCCAACAAGACTCTCGCCATGATAATCAGGAAGATGACCACCAGAGGTCGGGACTGGCCCGAAAAGCTACATCTAGCCCTCTGGGGATACAGAACGTCAGTCAGAACCGCCACAGGGGAGACTCCGTTCGCGCTTACCTACGGAATGAAAGCGATGTTACCTGTGGAATTGGAAATTCCATCCCTCCGAGTCCTCTTGGAAAACGGGATCAATGAAGTCGAATGGCTACAGAGCCGTTACGATGAACTCGCTCTACTCGACGAGCGCAGATTGAAAGCCATGGAACACACTCGAGCCTACCAGAGCATAATGGCCCGAGCATTCGACAAGAAAGTCAAGATCCGAGACATCAGAGAAGGCGACTTGGTGCTAAAGGAAAAGCCTCCTACGCAGACCAATCCCCTCGGAAAGTGGGAGCCTACCTGGATAGGACCATTCGTGGTACAAAGAATCTTCTCCGGAGGAGCCATGAAGTTAGCAGACTTGGACGGGAACCCTTTCGTTAACCCCGTGAACGGAAGCAAGCTCCGCAGATACTTCGTTTGAGGAAGAGCACGAGTCAACTCTCCTTCCCCATACACCGTCCCTTCAGTAAAATTAAAAGTGCTAAAAGAGTAATACCCATTTGGATACATTCCCGCTAATGATCCAGGTAAAAAACAGTCGCACTTCTTTTGTCTTTGCTTTTCTCAAATTCACCTAAAGTGTCGAACTACGGTGACTGAGGCCCCTTAGTCCAATTGTAAAGGGGAACGTAGCGACCATCATTGGTTCGGTCTAAAAAAAAAAAAAAAAAATACAATAAGCATCAATTGCTTGTGTTTCGAAAAACTCTTTTCATTTAACCTACAAATTCATTACGGTTAAAACAATCTTTGATGAGTCCAAGCACGGTCAACTCTTGACTCACTACACGCTAGCAAAACTACAATAAAACATTAATCAGTTAATGTGTCTCCAATGACAATGGGTGGATACTCTGGACAGCAAGGTCAACCTAGTTTCCCGTACTTGGTCCTTCATCCTTCTTCCCCTTCCCTTTCCCACGGCGAGTGTTCTTCACCTTCACGGGAAATATTCCGGTAGTCCTTCTACCTGGCTCAGGGACCCTTCCCGACGCCTCCGTCAAGCCTGTAGCTGTCAACGCAGCCCTTTCTCTAGCTCTATCTCGAGCTGCCTCGCTTCGAGCCATCATAACAGTGCTTTGATTGGCCTCCCGTCGGCGATGGCCTCATAGTCGGCCATGGCATTCCCGGTGATTCCGAGGTTAGCCCCGCTTGATCCTCCTCAAGGTCGAGGCATCCTGGGCGATCAACACCCAACGGCTCACTCCGTCTCCACAAGATTGACACCTGTGTCTCTCCTATACACTCTTCGTACCGGTTCGAATCTTGCGTCGACGGAACAGTGCCGCCCTCTTCGGTGAAGGAGAACCTAGCGGGGAAAGGACGTGTATTGCCACCACCGTGTGAGCGGCAATAGCGTCGAAGGATCTTCCATCGCCAGAGATCCCACCTCAAAGGTAGCGGCATAACTCAAACCCGTCAATGGCACTGCTCCGGCCCGTGCATCGCGAGAACCAACGATGGAATGTAGAAAGACGTGCGAGACGGCCCGGCACTCGACGGCCAAGTGACCCTCCTGAGTGGTCCGACAAGTCTGTAACTTCCGAGTGGGAACCCACCATCGCAAGTGATGCGTGCAAAGTCGGCCATCCGGAGCTCCGGCTCGGCTGATTGCCCCTATCACCGGAGGACGTCGAGAGAAGGACCAAGCGTCACAAGACATTGGCACCTCGGGCATCATCTGCAGTCTCTCCCTCAACCACATGGTAAGCATAGCGGGACTCCCTCCCCACATGTATCGGCTACCGGTCGCCATCCGGCCTATGCCCGAGGAACGTCTCGCCCAAGACCAACGGCACGATGTCTCCCGCTCGGCTACCTCACCAAGTCCGGTGCAGACTGTGATGGCACACACCCGAGACGTGAATGTGAACAGAGTAGTGATCGCGCACGAGCAAACGTGTCCCACGCAAAGACGCTCCCCTCGGCTCAGGCAAATCTTTCGGGCGGTCCGAAATGTCAACATAATCGGTATCCAAGATCGGCATCCCGTATGCTTATCCACTAAGATACCAAGCAAAGACACTAGCTTCTCAACGGTGGCCGTACCACCGGCATACGGAAGAACTAGGCTGTTCCGTCTCGGGTCCTCCCTGAATGGCCGGAAATCTTCGAACGTAGGAGTGACTTCGTTGTACGAAATGTTGTACACATTCCTCCGTACGTCCCGAAGCGAGACGCGGCTCTCAAAAGATCCCAATCTCGCATGAGCTCCTTCAAAGCCCAAACAGATTTCATCCCGTAACAGCCTTCGAAAAACCCCTTGTTCTGCCTCGTGTGGTTCCGTACCCACGACTGAAAATTGTCCAAGTATCGCTCTTGCATCCGAGACGATAGCTTAGGAAAGGGAGCCATGACAGAAAGTAAAGGAAACCTATGGAATTTGAGAGAATTCACTAAGCGATCAAAAGCAATGCGCGAGTTTCTTACAAATTGCAAAGTGAAACTGCAATTTAAAGAATCTGAAATTCATTTCTAGTCCGTGGGACTCCCTCTGCAGCTGACTTGGTCAACTCTGCGGCCATTTGCTCTGGAATTGGAAACAATTCCAAACAGTTCCCTATTCATGCCTTTATAAAACTGCGTGCTCCCCGGTTTTAATTAACCAAAGCCAACACCTCTTCCGCCCTCGGGCTTGTGCAACAGTGCAAATAATTAATAATCAGTGCATATAGGCTTAATTTTTGACCCGTTCAATTTTTAATGCATGTTTCATTTTGTTTATTTTTCATTAACCTACTTCCTTATTTGCCGAAAATAACGTAAGGTGATCACACAGAATAAATGTGCGAAATACGGAGTTCCGCCCACGGGCGCCTTTTCAAATACGGTTCAAATCAATTCGTTCCGGACGATACACATACAAAAAAAGGGGGAAAGAAAGCGTAAAGGACTACTCCGAGTCCCGCTCATCATCCGAGCACTCGACGCACCGCTCCGCATTTGCCGGATCCGTCGCAAACAAGAAGTCGCCAAATTCCTCCCGGGCGGGAATACGCGAAGGCCTCCTCGGTGTATGCGAACTCGAGGACTCTCCTCTCGTGCCCCGAGTGCGAAGGAGGATGAGCTCCAATCCACTCGTTTCGCCCGCGAACCGGCCAAATCCCCGCGCAAAGTCCTCCCCACTGCCCAGTGGAGCAAGGCGAACCTCTCGGCCTAGACGGCCTGGCCACGCGGGACATCCACGCTCCTCTGGGAACTGTACCGCATGAACGCCACGAGCCTCCTAGTGTAGGCGGACCACCCGTCCACCAGTCTCATAGCGTCGTTGTACGTACGGCCAGACACCTGCGAACCAGGAAGGTCATCAGAAGACGAACAGAAAGTGCAGATGCAACATTTGCAGAATGCTACTATCAAATGCAGAAGAAAAAGTGCTCACCGAAGCATTGGGGTCAACCCTGTACCGTGATCTCGGCTCCTCCGGGATCGGGATCACCAGTCGCCTGTACGAACCGTCCAGTCCCTCAATTTTTGGCAGTTCCAATTTTACTCCTTTTGGCCCCCAAAAGTGTAAAATTTCCCCTCAGTTAGACATTTCTAACACCCCATCCCCCGAGGATAAATTCTCAGTTAGTTTTCACTAACGCTCGTCTCCAGATGTTAAATTCTCAGTTAGTTTTCACTAATGCTCGTCTCCAGACGTTAAATTCCCAGTTAGTTTTCACTAATGCTCGTCTCCAGACGTTAAATTCCCCGTTAGTTTTCACAAACGCTCGTCTCCAGACGTTAAATTCTCAGTTAGTTTTCACTAACGCTCGTCTCCAAACGTTAAATTCCCGCTAGTTTTCACTAACGCTCGTCTCCGCACGTTAAATTCTCGCTAGTTTTCACTAACGCCCGTCTCCGCACGTTAAATTTTATCCCCAATTGACGTTTGACATTCAAACGCTCAATCATGTCTCCTAGACATTCCAGTTACATTTCCGTCTCCGGACGTTAGAATTTTATCCCGAGTTGGCGTTTGACATTCAAACGCTCAATCATGTCTCCTGACATTCCAGCTTGCACCTCCGTCTTCTGACGTTAAAATTTCTAGTGGTTTTCACCATCGTTCACTTCCCCGCCGCCGTAAGCCCGATCGTTCCACCTCGGCGGCCTCGTCAAGGTAAGTCGGCACAACAATCCCTCTTCGGCCATCAAGGTAAGCCCGAATGCTCATCCCTGCCAGGATTCTAAAGAAGAAACGTTGATCCTTCCGAGTTGTTAATAACGCCCTTAACACAACCGTTCTATCATTGTTACCCTATCCCAATAGGATAAACTCGTCGCTGCCGTAAGCCCGGTATCAAGGCACGAACGCCTGTCTGGGATAAACGCATCCTCGCAACTCCGGTTTGAGGTGCCACGCCTCGTCATTATCAGCTAACTCCGGTTTGAGGCGCCACACGCCCTCGTCGGTATCAGCAACTCGCAGGCGCCACACGCCCTCGTCAGTATTAGCAACTCCGGTCTGAGGCGCCACAAGCCCTCGAAGGTTTCAGGAATCCCAGGTCCAGACGCCTCACAATAGTCTCCATTCAGGTTTCGGTACCTGGTAATGGTCTCATTCAGGTTTAGACGCCTCCCAACAGTCTCGCTCAGGTCAAGGTCCCCACGCGAGGCCCTTACACCTACGAACTACGATCGGCTTGATTCCCGCTCGGGATACGTAGGAATCATTTCGCTAAAGGTCCAGCCAGCTGACCGCCCAGGTCTTTCAAAATAAGGCATCCCGATTTGGATCCTTATCTTTTTCAACGACCCCACCTCCTTCGGAGGAGACGTCGCTGAGGGGCTAACTATAAGTACCCAAATCCGGATTGTCAAAATCCGTCAGAAAGTTAACCGAAATCCGTTAACTAGCCCGCTCCAGGTTAATCGGAACTCGTTAAAACTCCCCATTGCCAAGCCAACGAGACGTCCCGGGACTGCCCCGTGCATCCCGACGTCGAAACGTGCTAAACACACGTCATCGCACGTGAAAGTACGGCTTTCCCTGAAAAACGCACTCTTCAGCACTTTCCGGGGGCATTTTGGACATTTTCCGGACTGTTATTTTAAAAAAACGGACAAAACCGGGACCGGGGAACGAACTCCCACACATTTGGTGAGTCATGGGACACGTGGCAGCCATGCCACAGCCCTCCCGTGACCCTTCAATCAGAAATCAAAGGGAAAAGACTAAAATACCCCTGGATTTCAGTCAAAGTTCGGCCGGACTCCCTGTGCAAACTTTCTGAAATTCCCAGCAAGCCCCTCAAAGTTCCAAAATACCACAAAACCCTAGAAATCAGTCTAAGTCCGTCCGGACTCTTACTGCATTTTTCACCTATAAATAGAAGTTGCTGTCAAAGCCAAAGGGAGGACAAGATTACTCCCAAAAATCACTCTACCCCACGGCCCAACTGAGTTTCACCCCTCCCGAGCTCCCGTTTTGTCTCGATTCGCGTGAAACTTCCGTATTTCGATCAAATACGCCCCTCACCACTCCGAAACACCATTTCAAACTACTTTCCATGTCCCGTACACACCCCCGAGCCAAAGGAGTCGACCCTAGCCATAGGTATAACTCCCTCTCTCTAAATCTCTCGTTTCGTCTCGATTTACGTGCCAGTCGCTACAACCGTTTCGAACCACGTTATTGAAATGTAGACGCCTCAGTCTAACGGGGTCCGATACGTTTTAGCCCTTCGATCCTCTTCTCTTCCCGTAAGAGAAGTAATCACGGGTTAAAACGGTGTTCCGACCCCGTTCCGTTTACTTTTTTATGTCATTTACCATTCCGGATCGATCGATCCGTCGATCGTCACTTACTTTCTGTCATTTACAATTCCGAGCCGTTTTGGCTCGTTGATCGTCATTTATGATTCCGGATCGTTTGATTCCGTTGATACTGCTTTAAATACTGTCATTTACAAAGTCCGACCCGTTTGGATCGTGATAGTATTTACTTTTCAAAGTCCAAGTCGCAACCCGATTCATTGATTGCATGTCATTTAATACGCTTTTTCCCGTAAAAATCGTTAACAATGTAATGCCCGGTTCAAAACCGGAGTTCGACCTTCGAACTCTCTTTCAAAACGCGCGAAATGACGTTTGGCCTCCAAACGCTCATCTTCAAACTAAAAGCCGCCATTTGACACTTAAAATCATTTAATACGTTTTTCCCGTAAAA
Organism: Adenophora triphylla var. japonica; assembly: GCA_022495995.1. Classification (NCBI taxonomy): domain Eukaryota; kingdom Viridiplantae; phylum Streptophyta; class Magnoliopsida; order Asterales; family Campanulaceae; genus Adenophora; species Adenophora triphylla. The sequence continues at coordinate 329,763 of JAFEMH010002399.1, forward strand.
ATCGTTAACAATGACTCGCCCGGTTCAAAACCGGAGTTCGTACTTCGAACTCTCTTTCAAAAGGATCAAAATCGACGTTTGCCACGCAAACGCTCATTTCAAACTCAAAACCGACGTTAGTCATTCAAACGCTCGTCCTTTCAAACAAAGTCACCTAATCATCGTTTGACATTCAAACCAAGATTAAGCTTGTCATTCAAGCCCCCATTTCAAAACACACACACACACACACGTTTTCGAGAAAGGTAGAAAGACTCGTCATACGAGGCGTTTCGGGTGATCTCGTAATACTCTTCCCGAAACGTAACGTGACCTCCGAACCTAACAATCTCTGGTACTCAAAGCTTTTTACTCGTTTTTGTTACCAATAAAAATGATCACCTGTTTTCAATGCTTTTTACTCATTTTTGCTACCAATAAAAATGATCCCCTGTTTTCAAAGCCTTTTCCTAAGTTTTTGCTACCAATAAAAACGACACCATTTTCAAAAGCCGTTTCTCAACGTTTGGGCTCAAAATACAAAACCGCGTGGCGACTCCTCATTTTCCTTCCCATGAAGCGAGGTCTCAGACACCAACCCCCCGCGAAAGACAACCGCCCTTTCCGCGCCCGAGCGCGAAAGTCCGAGTAATTTCAGGGATCGAACAAATGGCAAATCAGTAATTCCTGTGACACACCGAAGGGAGCAACCGCGCCATGAAGAGGGTGCAATCGCTTAGAGTTTCTGAAAATTTGGTGCGATCGCGCGCTAGAAAGGGGCGACCGCACGCCTATCCGGATTGGCCTGTTCAGCGGCAAACTTGTTGCAGGACTCTAAAACCATGCAGGGTTAGAAACACGTATATCATTGTGTTGTATGATTTATTTATTCTTTCTTTCACATAGATCTGTTATAACAGATAGTAAATATGTAGCTATATTACAATGATTATAAATGCAAAAAATTTACATGAATGTTTAAAACTGGAGTTGGACAAAGTATTAGTTAAAACCGGAGCTTGAGTAAAGTACGGTAGTTTAGAAAATCGGTGTGCCTTCGTTTAGATTACATTTACGCAATGTAAACTGTTCATGAAAAATACTCCCCCCGTCCCATTACAATCAACACACTTTCCTTTTTGAGCGTCCCACTACAAATCACACACTCCAAAAAAAAAAACTTTATATTAATAAAATATTAACCCTATCCCACTCAAAACCCCACTAACCTCATAATTACTAATCCTAATTAAATGTTTATGAATTAATTCATGAGAATTGTTATTCACCCCCGTAAGTTTACTCAATACCCCCGCATTACTAAGTTTACTTCTAAAAATTAAAACTACACCCCCATTATTACTATCATACCCTTTACTTTCTTCTAGAGAACTCACCCAAGAAAAAAAACCCCAACTTTATAATTCCCAATTTTCAAACAACATACTCACAATAGCAGTGTGTGTGAGAACCAGAGATGAAGGAGAACAACGACAATGACGGGTTTGTGAGAGCAGATCAGATTGATCTGAAAAGCTTAGATGAACAGCTTGCCATCTCAATAGAGCTTGGACTATGGAGAAGAAAAACAAAAATAAACACGATTTTGATGACCTTCCACCCACCGCCACCGCCGCCGTCACTCCAATTAAGAAGACCACTAAGCAGAGACACAGGTCGACCCTTCGAGGCTCATCATCAAGACCGTCCTTGCGCATTTGTTGTTGTTGTTGAAGATGATAATGGAGGAGAATAATTAAAACTACACCCCATTTGTTGTTGTTGCTGAAGATAGATGATAATGGAGGAGAAGAATTCAAAATTGAAGCTTTGAAATTGGGTTTAGATAAGGATTCAACTGGAAAGTGGGTAGCGCGCAAAGGCCATAATTCTCTTTCAATTTCTAGGTTTTGTGGAAACTTAAATTGGGGAAGAACTACATAGTAGTAGTAGCAGGTCGAGAAAAAAAGGTGGAATTTGCCTGGGAGTGATTGTTTGCTGCTTGCGTTTAAATTAGTTATGAAATGGGTTTGTAATTTAGAGGTTGAAGATGAGGATAAACTGGTCATTTCGATTGATGGCATTTTATAATAATTATTGCTGCGGGGGTATTGAGTAATGTTGCGGGGGTGAATAACAATTCTCTTAATTCATATCTTCCACCTACTCCCCAAAAAACAAAAAAACAAATTAACAAAAACATACCAATGGTCTCCTGGCCTAATGGTATCTTGGGTGACCTTCCGTAGGGAAGGTCACCAGTTCGATTCCCCCCAAGGGGAATCCTGTGGTTTAATTATTTCCTTGGGTTTCAGGAGCCTTGGAGTCCCCCGGGGCACATCCGTGCAGTTAAGGAAGCAGCATTGTCGGGCTTGTACCCTCAGTGTGGGGAGTTCAAATCTTGGCAATTTCTTGGTGATGTGGAGCAGCCAATCTATTGGTGTTGTGGAGCAGTCGTTTGGTGATGTGGAGCCCATTCATTGGTGTTGTGGAGCGGCAGTGTAATTGTCTTGTAGGAGGGCTCCCTTGGGGCTCTGGAGTATAAGGGGTGCTGCATTGCCGAGCTTGTACCCTCAGTGTGGGGAGTTCAAATCTTGGCAATTTCTTGGTGATGTGGAGCAGTCAATCTATTGGTGTTGTGGAGCAGTCGTTTGGTGATGTGGAGCAGCCAATTTGGTGATGTGGAGCAGCCAATTCATTGGTGTTGTGGAGCAGCCAAGTAATTGTATGCTTGTAGGAGAGGCTCAGCCAGAGCTACTGGAGTATAAGAAGTCTTCTTGGCGCATTTAGATAGACACATCCGCGATTTACGTTCGTCGGCATCTTGAGGGGCCGTGCGCAGTGGTCGCTGATTAACCAGTGAAGCCAGGAACCTGGGTAATAAAAAAAAAAAAAAAAAAACATTTCAGATGAAATTTTCAACCACTCAATCTCTCATTTCTCTCTCTTTCCTCATTCCTATTACACGTCTCTCCCAGTTCTTCCCTATTCCAACCTTTACCATCGTGAACCCTAACCCTAGATCTATATGGATCCTTCGTCTTCAACCAAAAAATCTACAGATCCATGTTCATCCGAGATACCTGATTGCTATTCATGTCCCGATTCATTATTGAAGGACGAATTTCCATCTTCTGGTTCGTCTTTGACCGACACAGTTGTGCCGGAGACGCCATGGTCGGAATCTCAGTCTTTGGCCGACGAGGTTAGTGCATCTACACTAGTTCTGTGTCTTCTTTTTATCATACCCATGATTGTTTATGTATAAGTACTCATGAGTACGCTAATATACACCATCCTTCACAACTTGTTGAACTATTCTTCCACAGAGAGAAATGACTATATATCAAGCCCAATCATCCTCACAATCCAAAGCAAAAAGTTCATTTAGCTGTTCATCTGTCCATTGTGGCAGTGTTTTTTGTCGCTCAACTGGATCTTTTCTCACAACTTCTTCTTCCGAACAGTTTCTGACAATATTTTGGCCTGACAGATTACCTCCATTTGACATTTTCTCACTGCATTCATCTTCACTGATCTCCATCATACTGATATTTGATGAGTATAGGGAGTGCTAATAACTTGATTCCTAACCAACCAAAAGAGTGATATAAGCCAATTAATTCAAAAGCAGCATGTTAAACATTTGTGGGTACGATCAAATTTTTTCCTATTGCTTATCATTATCTTTGTTACCATCTGTATGGATATAGGGTAACCAAGCATATAAAGACAAAAACTGGCAGAGGGCTATTGGCTTTTACACGGACGCTATTAAACTCAACAGCAATAGCGCGACATACTATAGTAATAGGGCTGCAGCATACCTGGAAGTGGGAAGGTAATGCTTTCTTGTGCACTTAATTGATTACTCTTTGTATTTGGATTAAATTTTTACTCAATTGGCTTTTCTTTTCCGTACAGCCTCCTCCAAGCTGAGGCCGATTGTACCAAAGCGATTGAGCTTGATAAAAAGGTGATTTTTTTCTTGAATGATCGACTTACTAAACAATCATGGTTAGTTGAAAGGTTGTGTTTTACAAGTAAAGCTTATCCGTTTTGCTTTCACACCTTTTAGTCTCTCTCCATTCCAGTATACTCTTATTATTGATGAACAGTGAATATTCTCTTAAGAGCTATAATGTCCATAACAGATTTTGTTTTTGGCTCTCTACCTCTTTAACTCACATGGACAAACGGAGATCTTTTCTTTTCTCCACACTTTTCCAGTTTAGGAGTACTATTTTGAGATACTTAGCCATGTTGAAGTTGTTTTAGTTAGTTTACTGGAATTTGAACTTTTTTTGGCAAATACTACTGCAGGCAACTCAATTGACCTGATAGTTTATCACCATTTTTTTAATATTCATTATTATTATTATTGTTATTTTGGTATCATCTTATTGTTTGTAGGTTTATAATATGATTGTCATTATTATGTGTGACTTGGAGGTCAGGGCTTCCACTTAGGAAGACCGTACTGGCATACTATACGTGAACATGTATAACTTTATACATTGAACCCCACAATGGCACGAGTCCATTTAATTTCCAGTCCCCTTTATTTTTCGTTTTCTTTTCTTTTTCCCTATCAAGTACCTTGATAAAGAATGGGTAAAAATGCTCCATTTTTGTTCAAAGTGCTATGCGTTTGTAGTATTTTACTACTTATGAAAAATATAAGATGTCAGCATTAGTAGACCCTTCCAGAATAAGAGTCTCCTTCCTTAGACTACACGTCATAATAAAGTCTGACACTACGTGCATCGCAAATTAGTCTCTTACAGCTTTTATCTATTAATTTATTTAATGCCCTCAACCCACATTGAAAAAAGATTTGGATTTGATTGTGTTAGATAAGTTCGACCCACAACTATTAGACCTCAACATCATCCATGAACTTATGAGTGGTCCTGTGTGGGCTTGTTCACCCAAGGTGCTTGTGCTTAGTGGGTCAGTGCGTAGTGCTTTTGTTGTGGACCATTTTTTTGGGTTTGGGTCGTTATATTTTTCAAAATAGTATAATAATTCTTGTTTGTGGTTTGAATTTTCCCACAAATCATGAGTTGCCAAAAGCTATACCCCATATTATATGCCACTAGAATTTTTCTCGACTTAGTCATTAGTTGCTTAAGACGTGGACGTTTACTCTCTTGTAGCACTGATAATTGGCCTTGGTAGTTGGTATACACATTCTTCTTTACGAGCATAACATAATTTTTAACATTTTTCTCCTTTTTTTCAGAATGTAAAAGCGTATTTAAGTAGAGGCACAGCACGAGAGATGCTTGGTTACTATAAAGAGGCAATTGAAGGTCAGTTAATGGATAATACTATGGACATAAACCAACTTGTCAATTGAGTTAAATCATTTACTGATGTGCACATGTTATTTTAGGTTCTTGATGTTTTTCTAATGGTAATTAATACGGACTAGTTGATATTTATGACCGTTTTAATTTGCAGATTTCAGATACGCTCTCGTGTTAGAACCAACCAATAAAAGAGCGTCTTTGTCAGCTGATAGGTTAAGGAAGTTGTTCCAATAGATTTTTGTACTAGCTAAATTACCTGGAGAAATGCTTCATAGAGTGCCGTTCCAGAAAAAGAACGTCTCGGAACATATGGAGAAATATGGGTTGGCCAGAAATGGATGTGAAGTAGTATACTTGTAAAGGGCATCCCAAAGGTTGGGGTTTACTATTGCAAAATCTAGCCACTATTTAGCTGTTTGAGGATTCTGTTTTTATTCGGGGATGTCGTATATGTCAATTTTGTAGTTAATGGCTATTTTTTACTCGATAGTTTAAAATTGTCATTGCAACTCTAGTCTTCAGGTGGGGCTAAGACGGTTTTTCGCTATGACTTACCTTTTGAAATGAAGCTTTTCAGTGCAAAGAATTACTTGGTATGCAAAACCTGTAGTAAGGTATACTTGTGTGGATTTTCTCTTCGGTCCGTTTTCTTGCAACTTCAATAACTTAAATATTGTTTCTATCAAGATTAACCATCCAAACTTGCTGTTTTGTTTCTGAATCATCTTAATTTGCTTAAGTTCTGTTTTTAACCATTCATACTCCCTCCGTCCCGCTAATATTCGCACTAACACTGTTTGCGCGGGAATTAAGGAATATGATATTTTAATAAAATGTTGTGAGTGTAAAAGTAAAGTAGGAGAGAGAATGAGTGGAGGGTGTAATAAATTATAATGGTGTTGTGAGTATTAAAATAATGTAGGAGAGAGAATGAGTGGGGTTGGGTGAATATTTTATTAATATAAAGTTTCCTTTTTGGGAGTGTGCGGATATTAGCGGGACGCCCAAAAAGGAAAGTGTGCGGATATTAGCGGGACGGAGGGAGTATATTTTTTTAGCAGTTTTTACTATTTTATTTTCTAGATACACTCATTATTCGCAAAAACTAAAAGCAAGTACGATAATTAAAATTGCAAAAAATATACACTAAATATCTCTACTTTTAGAGATAGTGTTGGGTTTGATTCCATCTAACTTGGGAACAACTTAGGGGATCAAACAAAGGGCAAATCAGTAATTCCTGTGACAGACCGAAGGGAGAGACCGCACCATGAAGAGGGCGCGATCGCGCATAGTTTCTGGAAATTTGGTGCAATCGCGCGCCAGAAGGGGGCGACCGCGCGCCTGTCCGAATTGGGCCTGTTCAGCGGCAAACTTGGTGCAGCACTCTAAAATCCTGCAGGGTTAGGAACAGGCGGTATAAATAAGCCCTATTCCGTAACAGTTTTTTATGATGTAATTCATAGTGTGATAGAGATCAATAATTCTAGATATTTCAATGGTTTTCTTGTCTCTCTTTCTCTAGATCTAGGGTTTTCACAATTGTGAATTCTTGAGATCAAGAAGTTCGTGCATTAGATTATAAATTATATTTGGTAATTACCAGTTGATAATATTATCCTTGCCCTCTGCCCGCGAACGTATCCAATTTGGTGAACCACGTATATCGTTGTATTGTGTGATTGATTTATTTTATTTTTTCTAAATAGATCTGTTATAACAAATATATAACATATAGTAAATATGTAGCTATATTACAATCTCTATATATATAAAAGCAAGATCGTCTTGCTTTCCCCCAAAAAACCAAGGGTAGTTTAGTAATTTCATATGGTGGCGAAGTGGTAATTATCAAGGCGGAAGAGACACGTGGGACGATTTCTTTGGGCGCGTGCATCACACGCGCTTACTAAGGCGCGTTTGCGTTAGTTTTTTCCTTTTTTTTTTTTAAACGCGACATGTGGCGTGCTCTGATTGGCTGGTATATTTCCAGATTTTTATTTTTCATCCCCTTTTTTCGACCTCAATTATTTTATATGAAAAAAAAATTAAAAAAATTTTTACACCAAAATTCATAATTTTTTTTCCTCTTTACTTAGAGACTAATTTCATTTAATTTGGACACAAAAAAAAAATACTCTTTTTTCAATATAAATTTCTTAATTATACTTTCTTTATTTTTCTTTTGAATTTTTCAATATCTTTTTTGTGAAAATTAATTAAGTTTGAAGTATATTTTTTTATTATAAATGATGATAATAATAATCATAATTTTTCTAATATGAATATTATTACTGCTTCATTCGGCAAAAAAATTAATGTTTGTAATGTTAGTTCCTTCGTTTCAAAAGTTGAAATTAATTTTGTAAATAAACTCAGTAATATTTTATAAAATATTCCTAGGGATTAATATAGTACTTTAATTTTTTACCCGAAGTAATATTATTTTTTAAATATTAATGTTCATAATGTTCGTTTCTTCGTGTCAGAAAATAAATATTAAGCATTTTTTTTATATATATAAAGTAGTGTTAATTATGGGATGAACATAATATTAGTTTTTGAATTGAAGTAATTTTTTTCCCTTAAAAAGTAGAATTTGTTTTATGTCCAAGAAAAATTTACATTGCTTCCTTTGGATCAATTAACATTTTTAAAAATAATACTACTTTATTCGCCTAAAAAATTAATGTCATTTTTTGAGACGAATGCACTGACATTACAAACATTAATTTCAGAGGCGAATGAAGTAGTATTAGTTTTTAAAATATTAATTGGGATGAAGGGAAAATTATTTTCCGTCTCAAGTCAACTTTATTCGCCTTTAATTTAATTACTTGCAAAATTAAAATGAAGTCTTAATAATGAAAACTAAAATAAATAAAACTAGAAGGAAAAATTATATTTTCAGTCTCAAGTCAACTTAAAAAAATGTCATTATATAAGAAAAGTATTTCCTTCCTTTAAATCGGGTGGGATTGGGGTGGATTTGGGAGTAGCTCGAACCGTCCCATTTAACCATAACCCGCGTAGTATTCATCTTTTTTCAGAATAAATTTTAAATATTGATAATATTCGTATATTATTATTTATTTATTTGTTTATAGTTTATTGTATTTTCTTATTTTCCTATGTCATATTATTAATCTCTACAGTTATAAGGAAATAAAGGGAAAAATAGCATTGCATAATAGAAAAATATTTCCTTCATTTCAAATAAGAATATTACTTTCTACTCAAAATAAATCACCAAATAATAATACTACTTTTTTTTTCAAAAAATTGCATTATTATGTGCTTTAACTAGAATGGAAAATTATATTTTTCGTCTCAAGTAACTAAAATTTTTGAAGTAGCGAAATCAAATTATTTTTTTTTGGCCCAATTCTAGGAAAACTGTGTTAGTATGTGCTTTAACTTGATATTTCCCTATTTAAAGAATTTTGTAAGTTAAAAACGAGTTGATAAAATTTTTGAATCCCTCCTAAACTCGCATTGATCCGCTTCTAATGAAAAGAGTTTGGAAATGTTTTCTTTTAAATCGGGTGGGATTGGGGTTGATTTGGGATTAGCTCGAACTGTCCCATTTAACCCGAACCCGCGTAGTATTCATCTTTTTTTTTAGAATAAATTTTAAATATTGATAATATTTGTATATTATTATTTATTTATTTGTTTATAGTTTAATGTATTTTCTTATTTTCCTATGTCATATTATAATTCTCTACATTTATAAGGAAATAAAGGAAAAAAATAGCATTGTATAATATAAATATTAATAACTTTTTCTTCAACTTTTGTCCTATTTTAAACGTTAAAAAATTGGTTAGGATATTAAAGAGATGAATGGTTTATTATAAAGTATAAAAAGTTGGGTACAAAGTAATTAGTGAATAGTTGTTGTGAGTATGACTTATAAGACCATTCAAAGAATTTTGTAAGTTAAAAACGGGTTGATAAAATTTTTGAATCTCTCTTAAACTCGCATTGATCCGCTTCTAATGAAAAGAGTTTGGAAATGTTTTCTTTTAAATCGGGTGGGATTGGTGTTGATTTGGGATTAGCTCGAACCGTCCCATTTAACCCGAACCCGCGTAGTATTCATCTTTTTTTTCGAAAAAATTTTAAATATTGATAATATTTGTATATTATTATTTATTTATTTGTTTATAGTTTATTGTATTTTCTTATTTTCCTATGTCATTATAATTCTCTACATTTATAAGGAAATAAAGGGAAAAAATAGCATTGTATAATATAAATATTAATAATTTTTTCTTCAACTTTTGTCATATTTTAAACGTTAAAAAATTGATTAGGATATTAAAGAGATGAATTGTTTTATTATAAAGTATAAAAAGTTGAGTACAAAGTAATTAGTGAATAGTTGTTGTGAGTATGACTTATAAGACAATTCAATAAAAAAGTATTAAAATTTTTTCATTGTAATTGTTTTAAATTTAAAATAGGACACCTTTTATTAAAAAAAAAAGAAGTTTAAAATGGGACGAAGGGAGCATTTATTTATGTGATAGTGAAATAATTTTTTCTAATGTTAAATTTAATTAATTGCGATATAAAAAAAACATGATTATATAATAGTAACATTAAAGAAATATGTAAAAATCAAACGGGGATGTAGAAGTTGAATACGGCTCAAGAACAAAATAACTTCTCAAAAATCAAAATTGATGTTACTTGAAAATTTCATTTCATGTAATTTGTTTGTTTCAAGAATCACTAGAGTCAAGAGTTCCAAATTGCAGTTGAAGTGAAAGATTTGGGAACTTATAACTAGATTGATTACGCTTTCCCAATCGTTGACGAAACTAAGTGATACTGTGGCCAAATTACGCACATATAACGTTAAATACACAATAAATATGTTTTACATAAAAAATATGCCTTCAATTCCATAGCATTGAAAAATGGATGTCAAGTGTAATTATTAGTGAATAGAACGGGAATGTAGGTATAAAACGCGCTTCGTACAAACTAACTATGCCTTAAATATATATTTATTTTAGTGACCTTCAATATGATATTTGTACTAATAATATAGTTTTCAAAAAATTGTTTTACAATGTACAAAAATATTTCTATTTCCAGTTATATTTGTATGAATTTTCGTCAATATGTTTTAATATCTGTCCGTGCATCGCACGGGAGTTACTCTAGTGATTATAAATGCAAAAAATTTACATGAATGGTTAAAAGCGGAGCTTGGACAAAGTATTGGTTAAAACCAGAGTTTGAGCAAAATATGATGGTTCAGAAAATTGGTGTGCCTTCGTTTTAGATTACATTTACGCAATGTAAACTGTTCATGTAAAATATAACATACCCGTGATTGTTTATGCATACGTACTCATGAGTACGCTAATATACACCATCCTTCACAACTTGTTGAACTATTCTTCCACAGAGAGAAATGACTATATATCAAACCCAATCATCCTCACAATCCAAAGCAAAAAGTTCATTTAGCTGTTCATCTGTCCATTGTGGCAGTGCTTTTTGTCGCTCAACTGGATCTTTTCTCACAACTTCTTCTTCCGAACAGTTTCTGACAATATTTTGGTCTGACAGATTACCTCCATTTGACATTTTCTCACTGCATTCGTCTTCACTGATCTCCATCATACTGACTGCTTCATTGAAAATTTCTTTGGCGCGACTGTCTCCTTGGCAAGGACTCTTTTCCCAAATTAGCATTTTGGGTTATGTTTATGCCGCTTTTGTTGCTGCAGTTGACACTTCTTAGAAATGGATTCCTTTTTTCTTGACGATTATTATCAAGTGAATTCTCTCTTTCAATGCCGCTTGTTCTAATTACATTCATTGCGTCTTCGGCTCTTCCATGTTCCAGAGGATATTCCTTACCTGACATACTTGTTTCTGTTCTTTGCTCTGGATTATGAAAGTGTGTTAGTCCAGAAGCCCAAAATTCACTAATTGCATAAGAATGTAAATCTACTGTATATCAAATCAATTGCATTTGGAGCTGTGTGCATGACAAGCTTATGTTGTTTCCCAAACACTCCCTCTGTCCCAAAATGATTGTCCAAAAAAAATTCAATTTTGCTCTTGAACAAGAGTAAATTTGGACATTTAATTCATTTTGGGACGGAGGGAGTAGATTGTATTCAGTACGCACCAGTTCCGGGAGGTGCATATTTGACAGCACATACTGCCGGAGAATCCTTCTGCTGCAGTGGAGATCCACTGTCCTTACGGAATACCTGCAAACCAAATGAACACATCACTGGAATGTCAACATAAATTACAGTCAACTTTTAATAGAGTAACAGAGGAGAGCACTCTCCTCAACACACCGTTTTCGATTTCCCTCTTAGTTATTCCATTCCTCCAACTCAAGTTTCCTCTTACGCCAATTGACCAGTTACATGCTAAAGAATGTCAGATTTAAGACCCTTTCTACGGTAATGCCCTCCTTCCATTGAGCATAGCCCGTAGATGGGTATGGTTAGGACAATCATAATTTTCTCATTGATAAATGATTTTCTAGATTATCAAGTTGGATGACAAGAAATGTGTCCTTCAATAGCATGCCATTCTGAATTGTCTTATCTGTAACTAGAGCCATCAGGTTCAGGGTTGTCCTAGATCCAACAAGCAAACACCTTCAAGTTCCTGAGGCAGATCAAGAGCTGTCCCATCCTGATTCCACATTATGGGAGACTAACAAAATGTACTCCCTCCGTCCCAAAATGATCTTCCCATTATTTGTCGTTAACACGAAGATACTTTGAGCAATAATTTTAGGTTGATCTAATCATCCTAATGAAAATTTAAAACTTGTTATCGATACACCATTATAAATACCATCGATAACAATATTTAGATGTTCATTCGGATAATAAAATCAACCTAAAATTATTTATCTGCGTTAACAAAAAAAAGTAGGAAGATCATTTCGGGACAAGGGAGTAGTAACCTAACATGATACAGACATACAGTTACAGTAAATAAAAAATGATAATATAACCTTATCCCACAAAAGTTGAAGCATGAAATAGAGCTGAATTGCCTGATCCAGTGGAGTCAAATACGGAGTAATAATTCTGCAGATAGTATACAACTTTCCTTCAAAAGATGGTCTACATCAGATTAAATACATCTAAGCTAGCTTTCCCCATAAATTTGAAATTTGGATAGCTTCTTGATGCTCATTAAAACCTTTCCTTTCTTGTGAACCTTAGGAGCAAGCATTCATGTATTCACCATTTTTTATAAAAGCATAGTAAAGTTAAGACATGCAAGCTAGCAAGTTTATCTGACTGACATTTCACCGAGTGTGGGGGAGCAAGGGGACAGAACACTTTGCTCATAGATGCATTACCATATAATTTCCAGCAATGCAGCAGTATTAAAAGAATGTGTACCTTCAAGACATTGCTGAGAGTGATGTTAAGATAATGTGCTGACCGTGAGGGGGCAAAAACAGCAACCTTAAAATTACAAAACAAACAATTAGATTGAAGTATTAATGACGATTCCAAATGCTGAATCTCTGGTACAAAATGCTGAATATACTAGCTTGATATGATTTACTACATCATACCTTAGTAAGTATCATAATAGAACCAACAGATATGTCCTTCGCAAACTCACTCTCAGAAAGGACTTTCCGATGAATGTAACCATCAATTGTACCCGTAGGATCCTAAGAATTTTACCCCAGTTAGTAACTCAAAAAACACAATCCCCCGTACAAGAAAGTATACCAAGCTCATATCCTAACCTTCAAAGTCACCCTAAGATCGCCAAGACCATTTGGCGTGCAAGACTTAATAACAGCAACAACCTAATTGAACATACAGAAATAGATCAAAATAACTATAGAGAAGACATTTAATAAATTATGCGCAAATGTTCATGCATTAAAAACAACAAAAAATCTAAATGATCAATTATTCTGATACCCATTTAACTATAATTAATCGTGATATTATACCTGATCAATCCTACCAATATTGAGGCATTTCTTGATAGAATTCAAAGGGGTAGCAGTAGCGAATGATGCGGTATGAGCGATAACAACGCAGAGGATTCCGGCGGGCGGGTGCCTCGTCACGAGCCAGCGGGCGCCTCGGCGCGGCGGCGAGAAACCTTGCGGGCGCGGGAACTCTCGTTGCGGGCTTGATAAGTTTAGGGTTTTAATGTTTTATTTTAACGTTTTATTTTAATTATTAATTTAGGGTATTTTAGTACTTTCTTTTAAAAAGTTGTATTAGGGTTTTATAGGATTCTAGAACATTCTTAAATTAGTAAAACAATGTTAGGGTTATGTTTTGAGGCAGTTTTTGATGATTGAATAAAGAAAAGAAAAGCTTGAAGCTTTCAATAATTGTTTCTTGTCATTATATCGTTCGGTCATTCTATTCTCTTAGCTTCCGTTTGCTATCATTTGGTATCAAAGCTCCGGTTCGCATATCAATGGCTGAACGAGGAAGCGTGGTTCGTGGTGGACGTGGTGGTCGATGGAGCAGCCGTGCGGCGGAGCCCCAGAAGATGACCGTCGGTACGGACGACGCCGTCGCAATATCGAGATAGAGGAGGTACGAAGACGGATTCAAATACTCCCGGATCCGCTTGGATCGCAGAGAAAAATTTCTAGCGATGAGGGGTTCGGATCCGGTTGTTTACGGAGGAAAAGGAGTACTATCAAGAGGGGATGGATTCCTCGGCGAAATCATGGACTTCATGATAGGTATGAAGCTAACCGTTCGAGGAATGACGATATGAGGATCGAAATTCCGAAAATCGAAGGTAAGGCAATTCCTAATGATTCCTCTGATTTTTGGATTGATACTGTTGGGTGAAGAGGATTTGTTTGTCGAATCTTCAAGTGAGGAAAACCTTGTTTATTGGTCAAACCCCCCTCTGTTTGATGCAAATCCTGAAGATTCGATTGAGTCTTGGATGGATACTGTTAATTTTAAAGAGGGTTTTCTGACCGATTCTTCAAGTCAAGAAGACCTTGTTGATTGGTCCAAACCACCAATGTTTGATGGGTGTCGTGGTGATGTTCCTCAAGCAATGACATCCGATCTTGTTGATGACGTTAACTCAGTTGTTGAGTCAGAGAAAGAGGCGAGGACGTAATTGCTAATCGAGGGGCAAACTTGGTGTGGACGTTTGAAATAGATTCTTGTTGGTCTTAGGTACAAAGACCCGTTTGACATGGATTTCCCCGTTCTTCTATTCGATACATCATTCGAAATTGATTATTGAGTTTTTGTATCGATGGCTAGGTGATTGGATGGATGTTGTCACAAGAGCAATGAAGTTTAAAGTTCGTCAAGGGTAAAGAATTCCTTTTGCAGATAGAGTTCGAATCATACGCGTTATCGTAGTGTTCCTATCGAGGGTATTGACTCGAGGACGAGTCTTTTCTAAGGAGGAGGGAGGATGATGCGGTATGAGCGCGCAACGAAGCAGAGGATTCACAGGAACTGCGAGGCGGGCGCCTCGTCACAGGCCGAGGGCGGGCGCCTCGGCGGCGGCGGCGGGCTTCGCAGCAGGCCGGCGGCTGGAACTCTCATTGGGCTTCAATAAGTTTAGGGTTTTAATGTTTTATTTTAACGTTTTATTTTAATTATTAATTTAGGGTATTTTAGTACTTTCTCTTAAAAAGTTGTATTAGGGTTTTATAGGATTCTAGAACATTCTTAGATTAGTATTTAAACAATGTTAGGGTTATGTTTTGAGGCAGTTTTTGATGATTGAATAAAGAAAAGAAAAGCTTGAAGCTTTCAATAATTGTTTCCTGTCATTATATCGTTCGATCATTCTATTCTCTTAGCCTCAGTTTGCTATCAAGGAATCATACCATCGTCAGTACCTTCAACATAAGAATGCATATAAACAGAAAAGCCCAAACTTAGGCAATAATAAATGGAAATACCCTCGCCCACAAATAATTAAAATTAAAGTTAATCAGTACTACCAACAGTGAGGAATTCAACTGCAGAGAGCCAAGGATTGCGCTGGAAATCTTCATCCTCCTCGGCATCTTCAATAGCTCTTCGTATGTACTCTTGTGTCGCAATCGGGGTTCCCTGAGAAGAGAAGCTCTGACGATCTAGGGTTTTCCGGAGCATGGCGGACTGTACGGCACCAGCGGGACCAGGAATAAGAGGCGGTGACGGATGATGTACTTGCGATTGAAGGGAAGAGTCTAGGGTTTGTGAGGGTTGACGGGAAGGAGAGAGATGACTTGACTGAGATTGAGCGGCGGAGGTATGGCCGGAAGAGGAATCGCGACGGCGCTTGCAAGGGCGGAGGAGGAGAGAAGGGAGATCGGAATCATCTACATCAAGCGCTTCCCATGGATCCATTTTTGGGGTTTTCTAATGTGTGAACAGTTCTGGCGCGGGAATTTGATTTTCTTGAATTAGGTCCATTACTACCCAGTGTAAAATATCTACCTGTAATATAAATTTTTGGGAAAAATACCAAAAAGTCCCTTTAAAAAAAAATTCAATCCAAAAAACCCTACAAATAATTATTCTATCAAAAAAAATCCCTTAAACTAGATTTTCAATATCAAAAAGTTCAAAATTTAACGATTTAACTGATTTCATTAATTTAAGAATTTAAAATGCTGAAAACTTGATTTTCATTTCGATTATGAGTTTTACAAAGATAAAATTTATCCATCTTGAACAATAATAGTAATAATAATTTACAAATAATTATATTACTATTATTATTAATATAATTGTAAAAAAATAAAAGTAATAATTTAAAATAATGTTGATAGTGATGATATAGGGAAAATAATTCATGATTACTATAATTATATTTTTTTAATTTTTATACTTATAAGTTATAACAATTAAATTTAATAAGACAATGTAATTGCTTTTCTAATTATTATTGTACATGGGATTAAGAATTATCTTATTATTATTATTACTTTTTATAATAATATTTTTTTAATTATTATGTTTTTATTTTTC